>CM045890.1:46829404-46894404 GCA_025169545.1 Anguilla japonica | reverse complement strand
ACAGGATGTGCGTTAACAGGCCTGCTGAATGTGCGGCGAACTCAAGGCTGTTTAAATAAACATTGCTCCCTCTTGGCTATGTCGTTCTCTGAATATATGGGTTCTTTGGCTTGGTTTCATAGGGGAACCCTTTTAAGTTCTTTATGGAACCCTGCATGGTAGGTGTGAAAAGTGAATGCTCCCAGATTGAACCATTTTGCCCGACAAAGAACCCTTGAACCAGACAGGGTTCCTATGGAGACATAGGAGAGCCTTTTGGAACCCTTTCTTCTTAAAGAGCAGGTTACCCTTGACAATGTAGAATTTAAGAAGTATAAAAAAGTAAATTTAGAGGGAGGGGAGGGGAGGGGGGAGTTGGGAGAAAGCAGGGATGGAGTTTGTGTGGAGGGATTATGTTTGTTTTGTTCAGTGATGTCGCGTGATTAGGGATGTGTGAAAATATTACTGGGAAATGTCAGAAACGAGCCTCGATCAAAATCCAGACCAGAAAAGGAAAGAAAAGCCAACAGCAGGCGGCTGAAGCTGAGTTTCACTATGACCGCACGCTCTGGGTATTTCTTATGGCTACAGCACTCCGGACTGTTTTACTTATTTCATACAGAAGTGCAGTCACTCCCACACAGAGATGCTGTTACCACTTCAGCATTGTTTATCGGCCTGTTTCCTCTCAGCCTTGGTGATGTCTACCGTAAGCCCTGACATGCCCCCAGCATGCTTTGGGCTGAAAGTCAGGGTTCTGTCATCAAGGCGCGACTGCCCCGCCCGCGTTGTGAACAGACGCTGCTTTATCCCCCGAAGGAGCGTTTCGGCTGGCCTGTCACTCAAGTCCCTGTGACGTAGCAAAATATTGACATTGTGTTGCTAAGGGAGGAGGGGAGTGTGGTTTTTGTTGGGTTTGGTTAACGTCATGGCATAGGAAATTGGTCGTATTTAAGGTGTGAGGTTACAATGAGAATGTGAATAGAATGTTCTTAACTGAACATTTTAATGCTGATGTAACAATCACTGCTGGTAAGTGATGGAGTTCTAGAACACTGACTTATTGTTTTGAGAAAAAAAAAACATTCCATAAAACCCTACTCTTCAAAGGTTTAAAGGGAAATTTTGGTATGTAACCGACAGAAGACATGGATGCTCTGAACGAATGCTCACATGAAACTCTGTACATGTCCCCCCTGTTGCAAAATAAATAGAGAACATCATTTGCAAAAGAAAGATCTTTTTCTCTGAGTTTGAACCATATTTATATTTTGTCTCTGCAGTTAAAAAAAAAAACAAGCCATTCTGAACTACAGGTCCGGAGAGTGCACTGGTTCACTTTAAATGATCTCTCTGTTCATTGCTCATGACGGCACCATTATCATTAATCTTCACTAAATTTATACATCCTAGACTCAGTCAGAGAGACTACACATTAAACACAATCAGTTAATTCAACACAAATTGTCTTTTAAATTGGTCTAGAAACTATCTGAATCACAGGTTACTTAAGACTTTACAGAATATTTTACTGTGCTAATCTTTCCCTCTGTGAAATCGTGCTCTTCAGAAACACAGTTTAAATCAATGCAGTAACCCCATGAAGACAAGACATTAGGCCCACAAGCCGAAATTATAATGAACTGCACTTCAACAGATTCCACATAATGATGTTGATGAACCTATCCTGTGAGAATATCAGAACTTTAACAAGGTCTCCATTGGTGTTGGTCTGTCTGCTGTAGATTAGGTGCACCAGCTACTCTGCTATACGTGTCTGCCTACTGTCTGTTTGTCGGTCGTTGAAACTGTTAAGCTTCGGGTGAAATGCCTTTGTACATTTGACCTGGTTTCGTGCCTTGCAACCACAGCGGGTGAACTTTCAAAAAAAATTTTAACACAGCGATTTGAGGCGCTTGTCTGGGTGCATGGGTGGTGGACATCAAAGCTCAGGTGAAACCATATCCCCTGTCTAATGGAGCAGGCATGCTGGCCCCGCCCCCGCTCCAGGGGGGAGAACCTGGGAGAATGATCACATGACCTGCCACAGGAATGCAATATCTTTTGTTTAAACAGCACCTGGAGAGCAGGACTGAGAGAGACAGCAGGTGCTCCAAACATACACACACACACACACCCACACACATACGCATGCGCACATGCACACACACCCACACACAGATACACAGACATACACACAAAAGTGCACATCACACACACACACGCACACACATATACACACTCATGAATCCACAGACAGACAGACAGACACACACACACACACACACACACACATGCATGCATGCACACACAGATATACACAAACACACATGCACTATTCTACAGTGCAGTTTTAGCACTACTACACAGTGCAGTTTTAGCACTGCTCTCCACTGATGGAGTCTAGAGTCACTGGTCTTTGAGCATTTAGTTATTACTTTTTGGTGAACTGTCATTCACTTTCTCAGTGTTTACAAAAATGAAATCTGCTCCTGTGTGTGTGTCTGCCTGTGTGTGTGTGTGCATATGTGTCTGTGCATGTCTGTGTATGTGTGTGTCTGTGCATGCGTGCGTGTGTGTCTGTGCGTCTGTGTATCTGTGCATGTCTGTGTGTGTGTGTGTGTATGAGTGTGTATGGGTGTGTGTGTGTGTGTGTATGTGTGTGTGTGTGTATCTGTGCACGTCTGTGTCTGTGTATGTGTGTGTCTGTGCATACGTGTGTGTGTGTCTGTGCGTCTGTGTGTGTGTATCTGTGCATGTCTGTGTGTGTGTGCGTATGAGTGTGTGTGTGTGTGTGTGTTGGTGTGTATGTGTGTGTATCTGTGCACGTCTGTGTGTGTGTGTGTGTGTGTGTATGAGTGTGTATGGGTGTGTGTGTATTGTGCTTGCGTCTGCACATGCCAGTTCTGGCTGGTTTACATGCGGTCAGAGTTATATAACTCATTATTTTCCCTGAGCTCTGCACTGTGTGGTGCACTGTTAGTGGAGTTGGCAGAGCGGCGTGGAACAGCCCACACTGCTGTTAAGAACAACAGCTGATTCTATTGTGTTCTGTTGCCCTGCCCAATGACTCTGCCTTCTGACAATAAAGTCATTCTCATCCCACCGACCACGTGGTGGCCATCTAGTGGCCATGTATAGAACAACAACCTGTCCCTGGGCAACTTTGGACGTGACGGGCCTCACATTCCTGACTTTCGTTTTACCCGACATGAGTTATGATCGCCTGTCTTGGCTGTTTATTCTGGTTGTGACTTGTTTAATTAATTTTATGATTAAGATTTTAAAAATTCCAGGTTGGTGCAATCCCTTGGTTGTTATAGAAAGTTTAGGTTAAGTGTTTTTTTTTAATAAAAAAATTCCAGATGGCACAAACATCGCCCACAGTACATGTATGCGATGATAGCACTGTCGTTCTTTTGCGCAGTCTGTAGGCAGCCAAGTATCGATATGAATCTGCGACGCATAACATGAAGAAAAACAGCTCCGACAGAATGTCAGAAGGGACAGCCCCACACCGAGAGTTTTAAAAGTAAACACCCGAAAACCCATACGTGGGCCATAAAATTAACAACAGGAAAAGTGGTTTGCACGCTGGAGTGCGTGTGCATGCGGACGTGACGCGCGAGCACGCCTTACAAGATCTGCGAGCAAAGCCTATAAAAATCGATTTGAAAAGGTTGCAGTTCACATTTTAAAACGGCCAGATATCTTAGCCTAAATAATTCTGTACCTGTCTTAACTATTGCTTGTATTTTTCCATAGACTGCGTTGTTGCTGTTCTCGTTTGTGTTAGTGTTAATCAGTTTAACCTTCAGGGTCCAAGTTGAACTATGCGGTTGTTCCCTGCACTTGGACCGGTACTTCTCTCTAGGGTTTTCGACATACTTGTTCCTGGTTATGGTTATACACTTTGTTGTCTGCCAAATGCCTGTAATGTAATGTAATGTAATGTAATATTATATTCTAAGGGGGGCTTTTTAAACCTACTAAAAGATGCACCAGCCCATATTCAGGCTGAAGTGGGGTTCTTTTTGCATTCATTCTGTGAAATCCTCTATCAATCTGGTCACATGATAGCCCGTTTGAAAGTGTTAAAGCTCACAGTTTTATACTCGTAAACTATTTATGATACCAATATTTTAGCGACAGTGGTTCCTTATGTTGTAACACGTGGGGTGGCAAAACAAGCAGGGGAGGTCCTCATCCTCTGTGGGAACTTCACAGAGACACACATCACCATAAAGTCATAGTCATAGACCATAGTCATTTTGAGCCCCAAAAACGTGATAACTCAGACATCGATAGATTGTCCGTTTTGCAGTCGCATACAGGCCGGAAATATTGTGTACAAAACGATGTCGTTATATGGTTTGTATAGATATATTCTCTGGAACAAAACAAGCCCACCAATAAACTGTCCAGTATTGGCCAAGAACTTCCTCAATATAGCCAATGGGACCCGCTAGGACTCAACGTGGTCTGGATAGGGGAGGCAGCATAGTATTATGAGTACGGAGCTGGCCTTGTAACCTAGAGTTGTACTTAACCTCCATTGCTTCAGTGTATATCCAGCTGTATGAATGGATGCAATATAAATGCATTTTATATATTTTAATAATGAAATTGCATTTCTAACAGTGTATTGGTTGTTAGGCTTACAGAAAAGCACACGCATTGTTTTTCCTGCGTAAACAAACCATATATTTTTCAGTATGCATGCTGAGAACATTGCTCACGAGGCTCAACATTCTTGAGACGTTATTCCTATGTTTTTTTCTGAGGAGGACAGAGAAAACAACTTTGACTCCACAGTAGAGGGCATTCTCAGTGAAGGACTTGATCCCATTTTATATCAGTAAGCTATCTATATCTATATCTGTATCTATATCTATATTCATTCTTAAAATAGTTTTACATGTTGATGCAGGCGAGTGTTTGAGGTAAATTTCAATCAGTGGACCTCAATTAATTGATCTGAAAACTAGAAAGCGAATGTCTTTATTTTCTACAGTCTTTCAGACCGGCTGCTGACAGAGGTTGCAAGGGAAGAGCAAGGAGATGGAGGGGGGAAGGACAGAGAGGGGGAAGGTCACAGGCAGGGGGAAGAACAGGGAGGGGGAAGGTCACAGGCAGGGGGAAAGCAAGCCACTATTTCTTCCACAAGCATATAGTTTAAAGTATATGAAATTTTACACCTCTAAAAACCCATAGGTTAATATCATTTGGTTTCCAAGTGACCTTTAGGAGATACTGATTGGTGGACAGTAGTTATTAAAACAATAGGACACTAGTAAATTAAAATCATAAAAATGAACTGGTGGGATATAACCCCTCAATCTTTTCTTGGCAAGCGATTACTGCATATTAATCATCACATTTAAGAAAACCCAACAGCCCTAAGGTCAGTCTTGGGCTGAGAAGGTCACGCGTTCACTCTTTCGAAACGTTATACCTGATGCGCGCTTTTTCTTTCCAAACCGAAAACGTGCGGCAGGTCACCCTCACTGTACGTCATGAGAAAGAACCTTCCATTCTAGTTTTTCTTTCAGAGTTTTCCCGCGCCTTGACGATGAATTCGAAAAATGCTGCTGGGGAGCATTTTGAAATCAGTGTGCACAGTTTCATTCGACATGGCTGTCACGTCCTACACGCGCTCACGAAGCTGAATGAAAACAACACGCCAAGCACAGGGTATGTAGATCTGTGCCTGTGTTTACAGAACTGCAGCCTCATGACGCTAAGATGGTATCTGGGGTGGCAGTGTAGCATGGTTGTTAGGGATCTGGGTTTGTAACTGCGTTTACCCACTAGGGGCGCACTGTCCGTTGAAGCCTTCATCAAAGTACTTTCCCTGAATTGTACCCGTAAATACCCGCCTGTAGAAAGGAGGTGTGTATACAGTTGTGTAAATTGCTCCGGATGAAAGCATAAAGCACTAAATGTAACTAAAGCGACTAAAGCACTAAAATGTAAAAAAAAAAAAAAAAAAAAAAAAAAAAAAAAACACAGAATTTCACTGTGCTGATGGTAACCAGGCCCTTGGGAAGATAATGTCCAATTGTGCTCCCCGGATCACCTCTGTGCCACTCGAAACTGTGCCAAAAGCTCAGCAGCTGAAGTCTATATGGTCTTCTGATGTGACTATCTGTAACCTAGTGACCATTTCACGTCCTTCAGGGCAAATAGTACTATTGGGGTCCCGGAGTCTGATTGGTAGAGAGACGTGTCCTTTACTGCTGACAGCTGGTTGATGGTTGAAGCTTTAACTTTTAAAAGTAAAAGAAAGTTCAGCCATTTCCTGCATGCTGTGAATTCAGCCATGATTTATGACATTCAGTCCTACAATACACTCTGAGAAATATAGGCAGAATGGAGGTACATTTTTGTTCTTTAAGGAACACATTTGCCAAATGCAATCTCACTAAAAGTGCTTTTGTCGGAAGACTGGCAAATCTGAGCCACAGAGCATCAGGTGCAACTCTGGTAAATCTGAGCACAATGTGCGACTGATAAAGGATGGAGCACTACTGCCATCTCCTGGAAAACGTAGCGGGACGCTCAAAGTCTAAGCAGGGTTATCTATATCTCCTACGACAAGAGTAACACACACTGGCATAAAAATAATAGTATAATATTCCTAAGTGCTTTAAAAGTATGAATAACATTAAATGCCGTGTCCGATATGAAACTGGTTACTGGTATCGGACGGAGGTATCTTGCAATCTTATAGTTTTCACTCCAGCACGGCAGGTGGCGGTATGCACTTTTAATTTGGAAGTTAAAGTTAGAATTCCAAACGAAGAAGACGGAGAATGGCCGCTCTGGCAACGGACAAGAAATGAATAAATAGCTTGGTGGTTTTCTGTTTCTTTTGTTAATACACAGTAAGGCTTCTTAATTTCTTGGCTTTTTGACAAGATAAATGTTTGTGTTTTATAAAATGTGTGTTGTTCTTACCGAAACTGGTCTGGATGTCATGCGTTATCTAATTAGATTTCTAGCTTGCCTGAATCATGCTTTGTTGTCGTAGCTAGCTCGCTAACGTTAACATCAGTGGTTTAATACAGGGCAATACAGTACTAACCGTTTACCGTTAGCTTTTGTAGATATATTGTATGTTGGTTGTGTGACACTTACCTTTCAGACATAATTTTTTTTATTGCTTTTTCTTGATTCACACATAACTAGATCGATCAAAATGAGTCTAGCATTCAGTAGGGCACCCCGTAAGACGGCGGGGAACCGCATGTCCAAATTGTTGGACGCCGAAGAAGAAGATGAATTTTACAAGACTACCTACGGTGGATTCAATGATGTAAGTGCAAGCGATTTAACGTTCCATATTTTTAAAATACGCGTGACTAGCTTGTCGAGCTGAATAATTAATGAGTATTTTAACTGAAAGAATGTATCAGGACATCTGAAATAACAGATCAACGGTATCAGTCGTATCTTATTAAGTGAATGAATGACAGCTCTGCAGAGGCTTGCCTCTTTTTTAAAATTTGACAGCTTCGACTTGCTGTGGGTAACTGTATGGACAGTACATGCATGGATGATTGACAAGTCGGCAAAGCATCATCCTCACTGTCTTTGCTAACGAAAAGACTTCTGCCACTTTGAAACGATAACACATCTCACACTGTACAGTGTTCAGTGTTAAACATACCGGAATAAAACCATAATGTACGGCGCCGGACACATCTCGTGTATTCTTCGTACCTGTAAAGTAATGTTCATGAAAAGCATATAAGCTTCCACGAAAATATTAGGTGTGTCCCCGAGGTGATAAATTGCGTCCTTGTTCCGATTAGGAATCGGGAGATGACGAGTATAAAGGTGATCAGTCGGACACGGAGGACGAGGTGGACAGCGACTTCGACATCGACGAGGGCGACGAGCCCGACAGCGACCTAGAGGAAGACGAGCCTCGCAGGAAGAGAAGAGTTGTCACCAAGGCCTACAAGGTAAAAAATGCCCCAAGCATGTATGTTATGTCCGCACCATGTAGGCAATGACAGGTTGCAGTCTGTCTGCAGTTTTCTCGGGCTCAAAAGCACCGCCAACGTCCTATTGATCTGTCAATGTAGACTATTTCCACTAACGGCTCACCAGAGATTGTACATGGCTGGGGGAAAAATTGTTCATGCATTGCTTCTGTCAGATACTTTTTTTTGGGAAAAAAGACTAATCAAAAACGCAGTGTCATTGATGAGAAGCACAATGAGTGCTAATAGCCTCCCCTTGTGGAGAATCTTCAGCCTGCTAAATGTGAGTGAGTGAGTGAGTGAGTCAGTCAGTCAGTCAGTCAGTCAGTCAGTCAGTCAGTCAGTCAGATCCATGAAGTGCTTCATATCTAAAAATTGGATTATATTGGGCTGCTTAAATTAAAGGACTTGTCTACAGTGTTCCTGGTTGCCTTGTACTGAGCGCGCTCAGTGCTGGGTGTGACGTATGTGAATTCCGCGCCTGTTCCCCAGGAGCCCATAAAGGTGTCCAAGCCCAAGCCCAAACCCAAGAAGCCGTCGGAGCCGCCTCGCAAGGCCGAGCGTGCCAAGGCTGACAAGCACCTGCCGCTGGAGCTCCAGGAGGACCTGGGAGAGAGTACGTGTCCCTTCCCCGCCGTCCCGGGACCTCCCCGAAACATGCAGTACAGTTTACCTGTCCGCCAGTGCCCCGCAGTTACCTTGTTTAACAAAATATGCCTTGGGCCAGATTCACCGACGCAGATTAAGGATAGACCGGGACTAGATTGAGTTTTGTTGGGAGAATTTCCATTCGAGATTGAGTTTAGTCTAGGCCTAGGCGTAGGCTCTGTCTGTGAAGCCACCCTTTATGCTTTAATTCAGCGCGGGTCAGCCTGAAGTCATACCAAATGTGCAGCCACAACTTGCTCTATTATAATCATCTTTGGGGAATTACCTGTTCTGTTTTGCCTTTCCATTTTAGTTTGATGTTTTCCAGTTACTTTTTTTTGTTTTACATAAGCTTAATTTTATGTAAAGTACCCACAGTTTTACTGCATTGTGTTGTGAGATGCTGCTCCAGTTAGTCCCTCCCAAAATTTACATGTTTTGCTTGCTTAGTATGGTGTTCTGTTTGCTAGGCATACATCAGGGGTGGCAAATAGCTTTAGTGCAGTGGTTTGCAACCCTGTCCCTGGAGATCTACGGTCGTGTAGCACTCATTCAACATCTAGAGATCTTGATCAGCTGCTAATTAGTTGAGCCAGGTGTGTCAAATTTGGGATGGAGTGAAAATGTACCGTACAGGACGACAGGTATTCAGGAACAGGGTCGGGCAGCCCTGCTTTAGCCTGTAGTTCATGACGTGTTGTCTGTCGCCCTCTGCAGGTCGTAAGTCTGTACGTCAGTCCACCACAGAGCACACGCGGCTGACGTACCTGCGGCTGCAGGAGAGGCAGGTGGCCCCGCGGCGCAGGAAAGGGGCGCACCACGACCGCCCGCTAACTCAGGATGAGCTGCTGGCGGAGGCCAAGCTGACCGCCGAGATCAACCTGCGCTCGCTGGGTGAGTGGGGCTAACGGGCTAAACCTTAACCTTAACCTCCGCTCGCTGGGTGAGTGGGGCTAACGGGCTAACCCTAACCTTAACCTCCGCTCGCTGAGTGAGTGGGGCTAACGGGCTAACCTTAACCTTAACCTCCACTCGCTGGGTGAGTGGGGCTAACGGGCTAACCCTAACCTTAATCTCCGCTCGCTGTGTGAGTGGGGCTAACAGGCTAACCCTAACCTTAACCTCCGCTCGCTGGGTGAGTGGGGCTAACGGGCTAACCCTAACCTTAACCTCCGCTCGCTGAGTGAGTGGGGCTAACGGGCTAACCCTAACCTTAACCTCCGCTCGCTGGGTGAGTGGGGCTAACGGGCTAACCCTAACCTTAATCTCCACTCGCTGGGTGAGTGGGGCTAACGGGCTAACCCTAACCTTAACCTCCGCTCGCTGGGTGAGTGGGGCTAACGGGCTAACCCTAACCTTAATCTCCACTCGCTGGGTGAGTGGGGCTAACGGGCTAACCCTAACCTTAACCTCTGCTCGCTGGGTGAGTGGGGCTAACGGGCTAACCCTAACCTCTGCTTGCTGGGTGAGTGGAGCTAACGGGCTAACCCTAACCTATGCTTGCTGGGTGAGTGGGCCTCACAGGCTAACCCTAATCAAGCCTTAACCCAACCATGTACTCACTGGGCGAGTGGAGCTAACGTGCTAACCCTAATCCGATCCACTCACTGTGACCCATAGCAATGTAGAAATGGTAAGTCAAAATCATGGAGTTGCGCTTACTCTCATAATAATGATCCATGACTAGTGTAATTTTGGTTCCAGGGGTTTCTTATAGGACTAAATGATCAAACGCTGTTGAACGCTGAGTGCTACCAGGCTTCTGCGGTCTGAGATTTTCCGTTACGGTTGTGTTACGGTCTCTCCGTCTCCCGTCCGACCACAGAGAACTACGAGCGCCTGGAGGCGGATAAGAAGAAGCACGTGAATAAGAAGACACGGTTCGACGGTCCCACCATCCGCTACCACTCGGTCCTCATGCCCCTGGTGACCGACGCCCACCTCAAGGAGGAGAACGTGGACGTGGAGGGGTAGGGCGAATCTCCCGCAAACCCTGAACCCCATCCCCATCCCTACCCCCACCACCCGTGCCCTGTCCGTCACACCTAAACATCCTTCAAGGGTTTTAACCAGGAAGTGCCCCACGGCTGGTTTTTGGGCCATTTGGTTTTTTTCGAGCCGTTTTTGGTTGAGCCACTTCAGGGAATGTGCTTAGCTGATGCGTGCAGACCTGCCGATCTGCACGCATTTTGTGTACCAACCACGCAATTCTTGGTCAAAATACGCAGGCACGAAATGCCAGCTGAGACTACGCAAAAATATAAATAATAAAAAATATATATATTACTGTAATTTAATTACGGAAAACAACCAATTATTACAAAACAATACCATACATTTATTCGGTATTTAAACTACATCCCTCGGATTGAACCAGATGCTACGACCTTGTGCTTGTGGTTCTGTAACCCCTCCCCGACCCACTCAACATCCACTGATACGCTGCGGTACTTTATTATCCATCGAGGCGTAGCGCTGCATTGCTGAGGTAAAATGGGAAGTGGGGAGTAATAATCAAGCACAAAAATGTGACCGTAATGTTAACATATAAAACGGTAAAACGTGTTCGGTAACTTTACAAGATGATGCAATCCAAGGGGTATATCCTAATGAGATAAATTTGTGTATATAGTTAGCCGTAGTAGTAGCTCGCATGCGATTTAGCCTCGTTACGAGACGTGTGAATAAATGATGGAGTAATTTAGCTGCAGTAACTCAAACGCTACGGAGACTTCCTGTTCAAACTTTGAATCGCGCACGCTCTGTTGGAGCAAAGTGACCATTGCAAAGGTGTTTGACTATTGACTGCTAACATAGAAAATAATTAATTATAATGAAATATTAATCATGAAAAAATTGTTTTAAAAAGGTGTACTCAAACTTTTGACTTGAAAGTATATCATAAGCCCAGTGCAGTGCAAGTGATATTTTAGAATCAGGTCAAATTATACAATTATGCAAGATCACTTTAACAGTCAAAACTAGAATTATGAAGAAAGGCTTGTGTGTGCGTGCAAAGCGAAGTGGTGCGAAAGCATGTGAACTAAGCGTTACACTGACTATTGTGGTACTCAGAATATTTTCCTAAGGTTGGCAGGTCTGTGCGTGTAACCAGGCACCTTCCCTGAGTTTGACCTTCTGTAGATCCGCCCTGTGTTCATGTTAAACACTCCATTTGCAGCTCTGTTCGCTCTTATTGTGGAAAATGCATTCATAAGTAAATGTGTGGAGGAGGATGAGTTGAATGTGCTTAGAATGTACAAAACAATGTCAGGATTCCCCTGTATTTGCTGTTGTGCAACCAACCAGAATTTCACACACGGTCACTATGCCGTACACACACACACACACACACACACACACACACACACACAGCCCTGGGAACTGAATAGAGTACTGTCTGGAGCCGTTAGGCTAGTTCTGTAATTATAACTCTTTCCTTTTCTTCCATTCTGTCTGAGTTCTTGATATAATAACATCTGATAATTCCCCCATCCTCCCCCTTCCAGGTTGGACCAGGACACCCCACAGGCCCCGCCCACTGCCCCGCTCCCTTCCACAGAAGCAGCCACCTCTTCCTCCTCCTCCTCCTCCTCCTCTTCCTCCCAGCAGCTCCCAGGCGGCCTGTGCGCCCGCACGTACATCACGTTCAGCGACGACGAGGCCTTCGAGCTGGTGTTCCCCCACGCCCCCCCGCCCCGCCCCCCCGTCCAGGAGGTGTGCCCGGTGACCCACAAGCCCGCCCTGTACCGCGACCCCGTCACCGACATCCCCTACGCCAACACCCGCGCCTTCAAGATCATCCGCGAGGCCTACAAGAAGTACGTGGCCGCCCACGGGCTCCCCAACGCTTCCGGAAGCTTCTCCGGGGACGGCGGCTCCCGGGGCGCCCGCCAGAAGATCGTCATCAAGCAGAGCATGTCGGCCACTTAGCGGGGGGGGGCGGGGTTTGGGGGACACGCCCGTACGTTAGCCCCACGAAAAACCCTGCGCAGGGACATCTCGAACTTCTCCCGGTTCCCACCTCTGTCCGTTTCTTTTCACTCTGACTTTTTTCTGTTTTCAAATTCCTTTTGATCCTCGGTTGTGCGCTCTGTGTTTTTTTTGTATAATCAGTTCTGACTTCCTGTCTTCACTTCCTGTCGCCTCTGGACTTTGTGAGAGCGCGGGAACGAGACTGGCCTTTCTCTCTTGCGTCCCTGGACTTGGTGTTCTGCTCCCGCGGGTCTTCTATGGTTCTGACATTGAGTGCCCCCAGTGGGACAGTCGCGATAGAGTAGCACGAGGTGCTAGTTCTGTCAAAGCATCTGTGGAGAAAATTGCAGTTCACATTTATTGATTTTTATTCTGCATTATGTTTCATGCTGGGTTTATTGAAAACATATTTTTTATGTTGTAATGTGTTGAGGGTTTTAAGCACGCTGTGTTTTCTGGTTAAACACCCGTCTCGGAAGAGAGTTAATTGGCAGCTGTTCAAGAGGATAATGATGTTTGTTGAACTCCATTTCCCATAAATCTCCTCTCTGGCAGAGAAAATGAACGACTGAAGAAATAAAAGGATTTTACATGCAAATTGCAGCTGCGTTCAATTCACTTCTTTTTGCACGTGTCATCTTCCCACCGTCATGTCTGGGTTCTTGTGTGATGTAATCCTCACCAATAGCTATTCAGGAGGAGAAGCAAGGCGTTGTCCAATGCAATGTGTGAAAGCCAGTCGTGTAGCCCACAACTTGACGGATTCAGCCCTGTAACCCCTGGGGAATGTTTTTTTTTTTTTTGTTCCAGGTAAGCTCCTGTCGGGTTATGGTTAGGTTAACAAAGAAAAAAGAACCTCTGACGTTTTAGAACTGATTATGTTATGGGATTCCGGAATGCCTGGTGATGCAGTTCCAGTTTAAAGTGTTCCCTGTTTTGCCTTTCTGTTCCTGTTGTCTGTGAGTGTTGTCTGTTTTGAGAAAGCCACAGGGTCCTGGTGTCTGTTCTGAGCAGGTCAGATTACTATTGTCTCTTCTGAGAGTCGCAGGTTGCTGTTGTCTCTGAGTGTTGTCTGTTCTGAGAGAGTCATGGGTTGCTGTGGTCTGTGAGTGTTGTTTGTTCTGTGAAGGTTGCAGGTTCCTGCTGTCTGTGAGTGTTGTTTGTTCTGTGAAGGTTGCAGGTTCCTGTTGTTTGTGAGTGTTGTTTGTTCTCTGCAGGTTCCTGTTGTCTGTGAGTGTTGTTTGTTCTGTGAAAGTTGCAGGTTCCTGTTGTCTGTGAGTGTTGTTTGTTCTGTGAAGGTTGCAGGTTCCTGTTGTTTGTGAGTGTTGTTTGTTCTCTGCAGGTTCCTGTTGTTGTTGTTTGTTCTGTGAAGGCCACTTAGTTGTTTTTTTTCTCTCTTCTGGATGTTGTCTTTGACATTCAGAGATCCGAGTGTGCTTACGGATTGACATTTGATAATTAACTGTCAGGATCCGGTCAGAGGACAGACTCTCTTTCCCCATGTTCAGATAATGGATCAATGGCTCTATTTTCATCTCAGGTACTCTTGCACTTCACCTCTGAGTCAGTCTGCGCTCGAGAGGACGTCAGTGGCTGCAGAATTGCCCTTGATCGGGAGAGTCCTGATTGGACGCTCAGCCAGACCTGCTTTGACGCGAGACGACCCCACTTCTGTGACATTTTCCGAACGTACGCGTCAACAGAACAGATGACTCACTTCAGGCTGTTCGGCCGCGAGGGAGGAAGTCGGAAATAACGCCAGATGAATTCCCACTCTGATGTGTTGAATGTCACTGTTGGCGCATTGCGGTTTCAACACAGAGGCTCAACACGCGAACTCCTCGTTTATAGACCTTTTAACAGGGCGTGGTTACTTCAATAAAGTAAATCTGGATTATTTATGAGGGATTGAATGCAAATGTGTTTTTTGAATAAGTGTCTGCCCAGTAGATAAATATTATAAAGTGACATGTGTAACTTGCTATTTTTTAATAGTTTGTAAAAAAAAAAAAAAATACCTGTAATTTTTAATAGAGTGAATCAGGTTAAGTATGATTGAGGCTACCACAGCAGTGTCTCGTCCGGGATTTGAACCTGCAGCCTCTGAGTCACAACCACGTTAAAGGTGCTATACAAGCACCTCGAGTTGCAGTAGCAGACTGCCGTCACTAGATGTCAGTGTTCCCCCTGAATATCCCCCCGAAGCTGTTAAGTTTGATGCTGATAAGCACATTGGCCGATCCCCGCCCTCTCTCTCTCTCCCTGCCTCTGCTCTCTCTCTCAGAGCTGTAGCAATAAAATGCTGACCTCACACCGTGCTCCTGGTATGTCTGTCTCAGCATTGCGCTCAAATCGAAGCAATGGGAGAGGAGGGAGGGAAAACTGGGTGGGTGCGGGGGAGGGGGGGGGGGGTTTGGGTGGGGGGGTCAAAGGGGTGGGGAGGGGGAGGTTTGGGTGGGGGTGTCAAAGGGGTGGGGTGTGGTGGGTTCCAGCTGCCGGCGTTGCCTTGCACAGGGTAGCAGCACAGAGACGCTGTGTGAAGGTAGGCGAGAGTCTCTTTTTCTCTCTCTCTCTCTCTCATTCTCTCTTTCTCTCTCAGTCTCACTCTTTCTGTCCCACGTGGGGCCTTTTTGCATGGGTGGTGCTGTGCTTTTGTGAAGGCTTGTCATGGTGTGCTGCAGTGGGACCATGCTGTGGTGTGTGAGTGTGTGTGTGTACATGCGTGAGTGTGTGTATGTGTGTGTGTTCATGTGTGTATGTGAGCTGACGGGCGACTTGCTTTTATCGGAAAACCGATTTTCGGATAACGGTCTCCCAAAGGGTTTCTTCAGCTGCGAAAATGAGCGCTCGCTGTCCTGCGCTTGGGTAGATCGAAGCTCGCTCTACTGCGATTGGATAGATCTGCTGCTCGCTTTCCTGCGATTGGGTAAATCCGCTCAATTATGAGGGATTTCACAGCTCTGTGGAGCAGCCTGTCAGAGAGCTGAACTCTAGTTTTTACGCTGAATGACACACAGAATAACATGCACTGTCCGAATGACTGGTTGTAGCCATGGTGTACATTTGGTGACGTAAAAATCAGTGTTTCACGTTTCTCAAAAAGCCTGGCGATTGTAAATGTCTGCGACTGAACCTCTTGAGGTGTGTCAACACATGATCACCGCCATGAGTCAGCTTAGGTGGCCTAGATCATTTTGGGATTTCAGAAGTGGTTCTCATTGTTTTCGCAGGTTTGTTTCGCCTCTTGTTTGTTTTGTTGCTGTTGAAATGTGTTTTGGGGTACTGTAAGGCCTGGGGGCGGGGGGGGGGGGGGGGGGTGGGACAGCAGCGAGGGGGCGGATTTGCACCGGTTGAAGTCGCTAATTCTGAAGAGGCTAAAATTACTTGGGGGATGATTTTGGAATCTTGCACCCGGCTGCCGAAGTGGAGGGCGTGGCCTTGTGATCGGTGTGAAATCTTATGGCCCGTCAGGCGCGGGATGTGACATGTTTGCGGCTGTCGAGCTGTGTGTGTTAGTCTGTGTTTCTGTGTGTCGTTTGTGGGTGGAGCGGGGTCATGTGCTATCCCCTTAATGTTAGATATGGGTAAATCAATAAGCCCTATTCCTTCCGTTATGTGTGCATTTTCTCTAATGTACATTACCTAATGGTGCAGGGTAGCAGGACAGAAATATGATAAACAGAAAAAGTGCTGTATTCATTTATGGCTGTCGGAACTTCCCCCGGTTTGAGAGATGCAAACACAAAAGGAAAAAATACCTGTTACACACAAATGGAACCCCATAGCAGTGAAGTGCTTGCTTGCGGCTGCTATGTAAAAGAGTACATTCATTCATACATAGGTACACAGGACCTGTTTTAGTACCTGTGTTTTTTTTGCATACGTGCAACACTGAAGTGTTGCTTGCTTTAGCTGGGCCTGTGTTTTTGTTGCTGCGTGTGATAATCTTTCAATTTATCTTGCAACGCTGGACTTGCAAGTCACTCTGGTTGAAGCTGCCTGCTGATTAAATGAATAACTCATCACTGTTTCCACTGCCAATGATCATAAAAATGCCATGATTATCATTCATATGTATTTGTCAAATACCAGCTCAACTCCATAGTCCCCCCCCCCCCCACCACTCTTGTTCTACCTCCCTTGGTTGTTGTTGATGAGGTCTGTTCTGTGTAGAAGCCCCGCCTCTACAGAAAGTCATTGTGACGTCATGAACAGAGAGGGGTGGGGTCTGTTCCCATTCCCCTTTGATTGGTTGTTGATGAGGTCTGTGTAAGAGTTCCGCATATGCAGGACATTTTCACTTAAGACTCAAACTGTAAATTAGGTGAAACGCTGCAATGAACTGAGTTGCATTTTATAGTGCTGTAAATCAATAATCAGAAATGGAAGCATCATAAAAGATCTTAGTAACAGCTTTCAAGGGCTGAGATTTTCTTGAGTACTAGCACAAACCGAAGATTTTCTCTAAAGCATTTATCCTGTCTTCTTGACCTACATTAACTCATTTTTCTTAATTCTTCTCAGATTTTGGTGTGTTTTTATTTTTACCTGTAGAGGAGGGTCTTAGGAGAACATGTGCAAAGGAACCTGGGAAAGGTCAGAGGTCATGAAAGTTGTGGATTGACTCAGTGCCCCTGTAAGGGGGGGGGGGGGGGTCACTGAGTCAATCCTCTGACACGTCTTCAGGCTCGTACCCTCAGCATTTATGACTCCAGTTGCCGTCTTTCAATCAAGCAGTCAAACCTTCAGACAAGCAAAGAACTGCATTAATGGAACCTCATCCTGTTTACACAGTGCGGTGCAAGTGTCTGTTCATTACAGTGTCTAAACTGTTATTTGTGGTGTAACAAAATCCAGAGTGCATTGGGGTTACAAGCACCGAGTTTGTGAAGACACAGCAAAACCGATAACGACACAAACCACCAGTTACATTAGCAAGACAACACAGGAATCTGAGAATGAGTGAATTCCCCCATTCAATGGGGAGAGAATTCAAATGAGTGTGCTTTCCTGGAAAAGAGGACTCTGGCCTGAGTTTGCGGGGCATCTCATTATCTTGACTGCTCCTAAGAAGCATTTATATTGCCCGGTTGGCCTGTGTTGTGGGGAACGAGAGCAATGTTTATTGGGATGCGCTCTGGGGCTTGTGTGACCTGCAAATAGCCCCCCAAATGGCTTCGGTGAGGTCAGGTGACCAGCACTGTTCAGTTTCCGCATTCCAGTCCATGCTGCTCCTTTAATGGTCCCCCCCTTTTAACCTTTTCAGGTGTGAGATCACAACTATGTGATTAGAATGTTCGTAACTGAACATTCTAATGCTGATGTAACATCACCACTGGTGATTGAAAGAAAATAGAATTCTAGAACACTGACCCTGAAAACATTACAAAAACCTCCTTTTCTCTTCAAAGGGTTAAAAGGGACCTGTGACACAGAAATGGTGAATGGTGATACTTACAGTTAATGCATTATTGGGAAGTCTCAGAATCTCATTAAAGAGTAATTGCACTCACTCAGTATGTTTACATGCACAGTTGAAATCGAGCTATATTAATGGCTCGATTTGGCTAAAGATGAGATTTAATTGTTTTATTGTCGTTGTCCCAATATACATGACTCGGAAAGAATCGAATTATTGACCAAGGTGTGTCTGACTAAGGCTTCTTATAAATCCTGCTTCCTCCAATTTTGTCGCTAATTTTTTGAATAGTTTGTCATTCGAGTTTTTCTTCTGTCCATGTATTTTAGGATATTTAACTCCTTTAGTTGTGATAGCATGAAGTTGGTCTCCTTGTCCGTCCATTATTGGGAAGTCTCCGAATCTCATTAAAGAGTGAATGCACTCACTGTTTCAGCCTGGCTTCGCCTACTGCACTGTTACAGAAAAATACAGAAAAATGCTTCCTGGGGTGGGTGGAGCTGGTGTGTCCATCTCATCTGCATGAAGTATTCTTTATGTAAATGAATTTTTGCAGCATAGCTGCATCTAGCTCATGAAACTCAGATCAAACTGTCAGACTATGTGTTGCTGATCAAATATGAGTCAAGATTCAGCAATTACGTGGTTTTTTTTTCGTCTCAAATGTTTTCAGAAACATATTTTAGTGGACTGTTCAGGTGGAATATGAGAGAATTTATGAGCATGTCGCCTTGTTTCTCTGGTTTGAAAATGTTGAGCTGAAACCGATCTAGCCAGTCGGGTGCCAGCAGTGTTCCATCATGTATTAAAAAGTAAACTGATGAATTTGTGGGTGGCAACAATTTTCCTGCTCGATGTCTTGATTGACGTCTACATGACGTAGTTGTACCTCCAAAGAGGTACTCTGACATCACAATTGGGCACGGGGCAAAGTGGAATGCAGAAAGCATTTTCCAAACATTACACAGCCAAGATGTCTTCAGCTTTTTTGTGCCCAATGATATTATTTCAAAATGATTAAATAACGGCATGGATTAAATGTTTCATTTAAAATAGGCATACAAACATGTTTATGGCTTTAATGAAGTGAAAGTGAAGTGTAATTACCCTTTAATTTGTTTCAAAATGTTGCAATAAAATGCAAAATGACAGTTGCCAAGTCAGTTTGAATGACTGTATATTTCCTGGTGTTGGATGTGATAATGGCTGTGGTTTCTGTTTGTCCTGAATATGAAAGCCTTTTTATCAAATATATCCATATTTGGAACTACCTAATCTCAGTGCAACTATGGCAACTCAAATGTCAACCAAGCAACAAAAACGTCTGTCCTTTGAACAGTTGACTTTCGGACACCTGTGGATGTTTTAGTCTCCCCAGCTTGGCTTCACTCAAAGTAAAAAATGAGATATTCCAACTCATTGATCTCTTTAATCTAAAATGGCCGCCAAAGGTGGTGGTGGGTGTAATGCAATGAATGGGAAGGCTTTTAGCTTCACCACAGTCAAGGCTTTGCAGGGTGTTGTTAGCCACTATTAGATACATATCAAACTATTGGTTGAAGGGGAGATTTCTGCAGTTCGGCTCTGTGGCCTGGCCCGGTACGGTCCAGTCAGAGGCCAGAAGTGCGTTTGAGTGACAGTCAGTCACGGCCCGCCCCTCACAGGGAATGACTGTGCATTCTGGAACACTGGATGCTAGGTGCACAGTTTGTGCCATGTGCGAGAGGTTATTCAGTGGCACAGTGCTAACTAAGTTAACCCTTACTGTAAACACTGCAGTAGCTTCAGCACAGGTGCACTTCAGGGGAAGGAGGATGGGGGAGTTGCCTGTCTCCCCCCCTCCCCCCCCCCCTCCCCCCGTTACATTCACCCCCTTTATATTCTCCATTACTTCGCATTGGGTCATTTACACACCAGAAGGTGAATATCGTTTCAAGAGAAGGTGAAGACTAGTGCCTCTCATGTGGAATACAAAATAGTTGCCTTTTTCGTGATACATAACAAGCTGTGGTGTTCTACTGTGATATATAACAAGCTGTGGTATTCTACTGTAATGTATCAATAGTTATGGTGTTTTACGATGATTTATTACAAGCTTTGAATTTTTACTGTGATATATCACTAGTTATGGTGTTTTACTGTGATATATAACAAGCTGTGGTGTTTTACTGTGATATATAACACAATTTAAATTTTTACTGTGATATATAACAAGCTTTGGTGTTTTACTGTGATATAGAACAAGCTTTGGTGTTTTTCTGTGATATATAACACGCTTTGATCTTTTACTGTGAAATATAACAGGCTTTGGTGTTTTACTGTGATATATAACAAGCTATCTTGTTTTACTGTGCTATATAACAAGCTTTGAGCTTTTACTGTGATATATAACAAGCTATGGGCTTTACTTTGATATATCACAAGCTTTGAGCTTTTACTGTGATCTATAACAAGCTATGGGCTTTTGCTTTGATATACCATAAGTTGTGGACTCATACTGTGATATATCACAAGCTTTGAGCCTTTACTGTGATCTATAACAATACGGTGCTTTACTGTGATATACAACAAGCTGTGGAGTTTACTGTGATATGTCACAAACTGTAGTCTTTTACTGTGATGTATTATGAGGTGCCGAATGGAGAGGCATAGTGTGGTATGTTACAGCATTATATAATAGCCTATGGAACTTTATTATTTTTCCCTACTAAGCCTACTTATGTTAGATATGTAAAGTGTTGGGGACTGTTGCAACTTTGACTGAGGTGGCTATAGGATGCCTGCAGAGAGCTGTGTTCTGGCTGAATCGTGATTATTGCGAGTTTGTTTTCGAGCTTGCTCCAGGAGCCAAACGCGCACCCCGTTTATCAGGGTCCCCACATCTGTGGGCAGTAGCCGGGGGGGGGGGGGGGGGGGGGGGGGGGGGGGGGGTGGGCGGGTATCTCGGCTGGGTGTGTGTGAACAGTGATAAATTAGCACAGGCTGCTCCGATCTCCTCTTCCATGTAACACAAAACCCCTACCCTAAGAATACTGGAGCTGTTCCTCTCTCTCTCTCTCTCTCTCTCTCTCTCTCTCTCTCTCTCTCTCTCTCTCTCTCTCTCTCTCTCTCTCTCTCTCTTTCTCTCTCAGTCTCTCTCTCTCTCTCTCTCTCTATCCCTCTCTCTCAGTCTCTGATAATATATTTTAATGTTGTTTTTGGTTTGATACTGTGTGTATTGGTGTTTCTTTGGTCCTTTTTATCATTATCAGTATTACTTTTGTTTAGTGTAATGAATTGACAAATGATGCTCTAATAAAGGGGCATCGAAGTCTTGGTCACTCTCTCTCTCTCTCTCTCTTTCTTTCTTTCTTTCTTTCTTTCTTTCTCTCACATGGTCTCTTTCTGCCTTGCTTTCTGTTGCCTTTGTAGTAGGAGGTTTCTGTCCTTCACCATGTGCAGAGCTTATGTGCTGCGTATGATCCATTTAATACGATGCAGTGTCTTCTTTTCCCCTCTGTCTCCTGCCCCGTACCCCCGCGCCCCGATCTTCCCTCCGCAGACAGTCCTCTCCCCCAGGGTTCCCCCCGTGCGCATAAGGACAGGAGCCCGGTCCGCCCGCAGACATGTCTAAGAAGAGCGACCCGCGGGACATCGACGAGGATGCCATCCTCAAGAGCCTCACGGCCGAGGAGCTGGAGCAGCTGGAGATCGAGCTCGCCGAGATGGACCCAGAGGTAGGAAAGTGGGGGGATGCGTCACTAGCAGGCCTCATTGTAGGCCTCAGTCTCACTGCAGCGTGTGTACACACCGCACACCACGAACCTTCCCTGTTCTACACGCCACCCGTCTACATGCTGTAGAGCAGGGCTGACAAACCCTGTTACTGGAGGTCTACCATCCTGTAGAGTTAGGGGCGATATAGCTCAGGAGGTAAGACCGATTGTCTGGCAGTCGGAGGGTTGCCGGTTCAAACCCCGCCCTGGGCATGTCGAAGTGTCCTTGAGCAAGACACCTAACCTCTAACTGCTCTGGCGAATGAGAGGCATCAATTGTAAAGTGCTTTGGATAAAAGCGCTATATAAATGCAGTCCATTTACCATTTACCAGTTAGCAGGTCAATGAGAATGAGGTGCGCTTTGTTAGAGTTGGAGTGAAAACCGACAGAACATAGATCCCCAGGAACAGGGTTGGACAGCCCTGCTGTTGTCGCTGTCAACACTCTGATGAGTATGCCGTGGTCATTACATTATACTCAGTTAGCAGACACTCTTATCCAGAGCGTCTTAATGTACAGGAATCTGAGTGCATTAACCAGGGTTATAAAAGCAACTGAACCAAACTTGCCTATCAACACTCCCACACCAGCACACCAGGGATATACATTCCCACTATTTGTTTGGCCTTGTCTTGTATTATATAATAATAATAATAATAACAATAACAACAACAACAACAACAACAACAACAACAACAACAACAACAACAATAACAATAACAATAATAATAATAATAATAATAATAATAACACAATTATACATTTTATTTATATAGCACCTTTCAAGCACGGAGCACAAAGTACTTTTCAAAGCAGATAAAAAAAGGTTTAAAATTACATTTGAATGTTCAGTTAAGTTTATTTGTGACTTCACACCATAACAGGGTTAAGCAGTGCTTACTCTGCCCACACACACTAATACTGGACAACACAAACAGTAACATGAATTTGTTAGTAATTAAATAACAGTAATGAAATCAAAGGCCTTCTCTCCTTCTCTGTTAATCTCTCTCCCGAATAAAAACCGGGACACATTCTCCTCATGGTTTTTTGATAGGGGCGCCCCTGAAATTACAGCTGTTTGGTCTCCTTCGCCGTATCGCGTTGCGTTTATAATTAGCCTTGCCGACGCCTTCGCCCTCGTCAAGCCCGAGGCCTTGGCTCTGTATAACCACGGAGACGAGTGATCCTCTCCACCCTTAATGTAGAATACTCAGGACGGCTGTGGCATGCAAACGGAATATGATTGCAACAGGAGGACGATATCAGCGGGATTAAAACGGGATTATGGGAATATGGGACTGTAATATGGTTCGGAATGCATTGATTTTTCTGGCGTGAGATTCCAGCTAGTTTTACTGAGAGGCACTTTCCCGAGATAATGTAATCATCTGACCAGGCTTTTAGAAGAGACAAACACATAATGGAAGTAGGAAGCATCGATTGCCTTGCATTATCTTGTGTTTTTTGTTGCGAGAGAGAGAGACAGAGATGCTTCACTCTCAAATGAAGGAAATGATGGTGAAATTTTCCGACCACAATAAAAATAATTGCTGACGGGTTCCCAGAATCAGAATGAGCAGCAATCAGTTTGATTTTCTGGCTATTAGAGACGTGCAATCGATGGGCTACTGTCTGAAGAATCCAGCAATAATATAACTTATTAAATTGTCATGACTGTTCATTAACCTTTATTTTCTACCACACGTTTTCTGGATGTTGTTGACGTTTTTGGTCATATTATAAATACCAATAGCATGTGGTGAGGTGTGCATTTTGGAGTGCACCAGGTAAGACCCCCACCCAAAGGCAAGAAAAGCTCTGTGCTGCACCACTAGCCTCTCTCACACATTTCCATCCATCTATCCCTCCATCTATCCATCCATCCATCCATTTTCACCTGGTCAGGGTTGGGGGGGGGGCTATCCCACAATGCAGTGGGCGAGAGGCAGTAATATACCCTGGACAGTTTGCCAATCCATCGCAGGGCCCACACATTGTTCACTAACACACTCACCACATTCGCCTCCACTGGTAACGATGGGTTAATGTTGTCTTCGCACTGAAGGCGGTGATGCTACTGTGCACAGCATTCCAGCCATTTAACAGGCATCCTCCTCCTCCTCTATTTACAACGCAAGAGAACGTCCAGTAAGATCCCAGCTGATTAATGCGAGCCATAATGGCGGACCTGGTTCAGTAACATTCCCAGATCACGTCTGTCTTTCCCACCCTGTCTGCACACCTCTGACTCGTAGCAAGAGAGGACAGTTTCACTTCCTGACGGGCTTTTACTGCCTCGACCTCTCGATGACCCCCCCCCGAGCCAACGCGATTGGTCGGAAAAAAAGTATCGGTTACCTCCCAAAAGGTGGGCGGCGTTTATAGCTTTGAACTGCGCTGCCCGTCTGGCGTACCAGGCTAGCTTCGACGCCACGGCTCCTCGAGGGATCCGATTGGCCCGCGAGCCTGACTCCCCCCTCCCCCCGTCTCCCTGTCTCCCCTGCGCCTTCCCAGAATGCCACGCTGCCGGCGGGAATGAGGCAGCGCGATCAGACGAAGAAATCTCCGACGGGCCCGTACGACCGGGACGCGCTGATGGGACACCTGGAGAAGGAGGCCCTGGAGCACGAGGACCGGGCCGACCTGGTGCCCTTCACCGGGGAGAAGAAAGGTGACCCCCAGAATCCGGCTGCATCCTAGACCGTCCGACACTCGAGCCAAAATGGCGGCTTTCTCCTCCTTAACGGAGCGTGTTCCTGTGCAACCGTGTATGCATATATCCTCTGTGTCGTGCAGCTTGACTGTCCATTTTTTGTTATGTTTAGGTTTTTAAATTTTTTTTTTTACACATTTTGAGAGTTGCAGTCCGGCTCTGTCTACTGTCCGTGTTTCACAAGTGATTGAGTAATAAAGTTGGTTCAAAACCCACTCCGGAAGAGACGTTAAACCGAGATCTGGACTCACTGTGCTCATTAAAGGTCCCCTGTCACTTGTTTAACAAAACAAAAAAAACAAAAAAACCAGGAGTTACTCTTTGGTGTCCTGGCAAAATTACCAACCTGACTGCATCAATTAACAAATTTCATCTTTATTTCTATTGGCTTGATAATTCCCCCCTCTCCACCACAGCTGAAGTGTGGTTAGCGTTCTAGTTCAAAATGGCTGCTGTGCATCACCCAGGTGGGTGCTACTCATTGGTGGTGATTGTGGTCAGTTTGCCCCACCCCCTCCCCAGTGATGCCCCCCCCCCTTCCTGTAAAGTATAAAGCATGATGTGGTGTATGTGCTACGTGAATGCAAACCCTCATTGAGTGACATAGAGCCGTATGGCTACATTGAAAAAACAAAAAATTTCAGCACAAATAATCTGTGATCCATTGGTTTAATTACATTTTTGAAGGACCAGAAAATGGTGGCTTGATTGATACACCCTGCCCCCCCCCACAACAAACACAAAGATTGCGTCACCCCTCACTGCTAGTTGGAGGTGTACTCTGACATCGGAGTGTTATTTAATGACACAGGAGCTGTGAGGAAAAACAAACAATGAGATTTTATTGGGTCACAGTCTTTATTCTCCTCCCCCCCCCCCAAACTGTCAGTATTGCGATGGTGATGATGTCACAAACTCAATCCCTACGGTAACCCCTGGATGTATGTTCTTCACAAGCACAGAAGCATGAAAACATACCTGCAGATCCCTAAAGTTCTCCACCCCAAACCCGGTCACCACTCAGCACCCGGGCCTTTTCGGGGTGCACCGTAACCCCAGAAAGTGCAGCTGTGGCTAAAAAGGGAGGTTATATTTAGGCATCCCCTCTCGTCAGGGGACAGTGGCTGGCGGCAGTCGCCACGGCGATGGAGCGCGCCCGCGTGCTACTTTAGTTTCTCCGGTCCGTGTGGCGCCCTGAAGTTCAGCGCAGCCGGGAGGTTTTTTTGGCAGAGCGACAGGGTCGAGACCTCGCCTGGCCTCCCTCCCCCTCCACCCTGTCTTCCTTCCTGTAATGAACGAAAAGACGTTTCGCACCCTTCCCCTGTCAATAGCAAGGCTCTGTATAGCTCTGCTTCTACCACAGAGGGCGTGTAGGGTTCTGCCAGTGCCTGAGTAGCAGACAGGCAAAAGAAACCCTCGCTGGGGTGTTTTGCTCGCCCGCAAACGCCCCACTCCTCGCCGGTTAAAGCTCCCATAACCTCCCGTTGCGGAGTTTATGTGACGTCATCAGGATTGTCTTATGATGCCGAGCGTGCTAATGCGTTAGCGGGTGCCTGTGCAGCGGAGTTGGGAGACGCGAGCTGGCGGGTGAATATCCGCTACGTGCCGTAGCAGTTAGAGGGCACTTTGTTCTCCTCGTCTGGGGACATTGGTATTCACCTCGGGGGGATAAGCCTGTCTGTGAAGCAGAGCAGCCCGTGGAGGCTGTGCGATAGACCTACTCCCTGTTTCACTTGGGGATATGAATGAATGGGCCAGATTTTGATTGACTTATTTTGATTGGCCATAATTCTCCGTGTCCTTCCCCTGACTGATGGCTTAATATAAGCAAGGCTGGACATGGCTGAGAAGTGCTTGGATGGGAGACCTTCTGGGGAAAGTGGTGTTTCTGGGCCAATGTAAGGTGGTCTTCCCTCAGGGCCAAGCTTAAAGCCATCAGAGTGACGGGGACACTGAACCGTATGAGGTTCACCTTTGAATCACCTTCATATCAACGGGGCCAATAAAGATTTGTTGCCACTTGTCTCGAGGTTGTGGGCGTTCTCCGAGATCTCGGCTAAATCCTCGTCCTGGTGGTTTTGATCACATTTGGATTTGTACCCCTGTGCACAAGAAATAGAAGGGTAAATAGTTTCTGGCGAAATTCCGTCTTTAAATAATTGATTGATCAAAAGCGTCTTTCCGTGAAATACTGCGTGACGTTATCTTTAATCACCAAAAAAACCCTTCGGTTCTACCGAGCTCCAGAGTCCTCTCAGTCATTCAGACCAGCGATGGCGCTAGTTTGATGCTAAAGACACAGCAGCCTTCGTATTTTCACACGTAACAGGCCTGTTTGGACGCAGTGGCAGCCAAAGTGCGTTCTCTTGGCAGAGAGCACGCTCAGATTTTGCAGCGGGTTCCCTAATTGACCCAAATCTGCGTAGCAAATTCTGACGTATCGTATTTGCGGACTCCTGAAAGCACGCCCGGACTTTGGAACCTGAGGAAGTGTATATCATTCTGTGATTTTACTTTACGAGATCTTGACATGCAGTACAAGCACGGCTGCTGCAAATCATCTGCAACATATCAACCTGCATTTATCGTTTGGAGACTTGGCCACATGCAAGGTCCAGCGGACTTTAACGCTCCACGCCATGCAGTAATAATATGCGTACGCCTTGGTGAATAGGCAGATTCTGTGTTTGACTGGCAGATGTTCTGCGGTTAGCTTTGTGCAGTGGTGCTGGAAAGCAGCTGTTTTCATCACTGGGATCTCAAACCTGCTTTTTTTTTATTTTTTTTTTAGAAGCGTTAAAAAAATGATTTTTAAATTATTGCCAAGTGAATTACAGGAAGAGGGAGTGCGGTCAGACAGTGAGGAAAAACACCACGATCATAAAAACTGCACGCGGAAAAATGAGTTGGACACGGAAGTGCACAGACCTAAGCATGCTTTGCAGTAACTGACCACATTCACCCTCACTGTTCACCTCTCCAAAACGAACCTACCATAGATATGGGATAATCATGTGCGTGTGTGTGTGTTTGTGTGTGTGTGCTTGTGTACGTGTGGTGTGTGTGAATGTGTGTGTGTGTGTGTATCTCCTCCACAGGGAAGGCCTTTGTTCCAAAGGCTGGTTCAGGACAGATACCTATTCATGAGCAGATCACCCTGGAGCCCGAGCTGGAGGAGGCCCTGAAGAACGCCACCGACGCCGAGATGTGCGACATCGCAGGTACCTCACCCCTCCTTCGTCCTCTGCCCCTTCACTCAACATAGCCCCTCCCCTTCCCTCTGCCCCTCCCACTCAACATAGCCCCTCCCCTTCCCTCTGCCCCTCCCACTCAACATAGCCCCTCCCCTTCCCTGAGCCCCTCCAACTCAACATAGCCCCTCTTTTGTCCTCTGCCCCGTCACTCAACATAGCCCCTCCCCTTCTCTGAGCCCCTCCCCTTTCCTCTGCCCCTCCCACTCAACATAGCCCCTCCCCTTCCCTCTGCTCCTCCGCCCCTCCCACGCATCATAGCCCCTCCCCCTGCCCCTTCCCTCTGTCCCTCCCACTCAAATTAGCCCCTCCCCTTCTCTGAGCCCCTCCCACTAAACATAGCTTCCCTCTTTCCTCCTCCCATTTTTTATTCAGACTTTCCCTCCCCTCCACCCCACCCCGCACTGCTCCACCCTCCCTCGCTCTATCCACACCCCACCCTCTTTTCTCATTGACGGCTCTTGTTACTGTAAATGGAAGTGGGCGTCGGCCAGTGTAGCCCTGGTTCCGGCTGGTCTGGGCCCAGCGTAGTGGATGATGTCACTCAGTCTGTGTTTCCAGACCCTGAGCAGATCTGTGGAGCCGGAGTAGGCTTTGCAAAGCCTTTCCATGAAAGGCCTCTGTGGTCTTGAGTCCTGCACTGATTTGTAAGGGTTATTGTTTCTCACCTTTTATGGCTGTCCTTCCATCCTGAAATAAATGCTTTGGCATTTCACCTTAAGATCTCATCAGATACATTGCCGTTGCATTAGGTAGAATTGTGACCTCACCTCCACTGTAGTTGCCTTGGCAACTGGAATTCTGCACCCTCCACCCCGACCCTCACCCCTCTCACCTGACTAGAACTGTCCTGGTGACCAGGATCATCGCTATGGTGATGGCGTCAGTAACACAAGGGATTCTCTGGCTTGGGAATCACGGAAAAGTCCCGAACTGGAACAGGCCACAACAAACAGGCGTTTTGCTTCTCTTGTGGGGCCCGGTGGATTAGCCGGTCCGGACGTCTCGTTGAAGTTAACGGGGCTGGTTCTGGAAAGGGCCCAGAGGAGATTTTGGGGCTTCACTAGGCCGTGTAATTCTTTTGTTCGGTCGGTATTTTGGCAGGGGTTCTGTTGTCAGAACTGGCCAGCGACTGGGGGAATCTGGCATAGACACAGACACGTCTTTCTTTCCCCCTTTTCTTTTAAAATAAAAGGAAAAGAACAAACCGAACTGTAAACAGAACTGAAAACCTTCACCTTTTTGTTAGCGCCCAACGGCACTGTAAACGTTTCTCGAAGGCGAGCCATTAGCAGAACAGATCTCAGGTCCCTGTCCTCTCCTCTTTCTTCCTGTCAGTCTTTCATTCCTTCTTTCTGTCCATCCTTCCCTAAAAAGGGCTTCCTTGATTTAGGAGCGGTAGCAATAGAATTTGTTTTTTTTTTTTTTTTGTTTTTTTTTTTGGAGTGGATTGTGCATTTGCTTCTGGTGACGTTGCTGCAAAGCATTGTGGGAAAGGCCATTAAAAATGTAACATTCCATTATTACAAAACAACCTGAGGCAGCCTGATGATGAATGCTGTTGTAGATTTTTTTTATTAACTTTTGGACACCACCGCCTCCCATTCCTCTCAGTCTCTGAAAACAATTTCTAGATGTGGGACAGCATTTCGCAGCTGGGAAAGGCCTAGCTTCCTGACCAGAGCATTAATAATTCAATTAAAGATGGAGGAAACGGGATGTACGTTCCCCTGAAGTATTTATGTTGCAGTGATTTATTGACAAGACAACGATGCTACGACCTACTCGGTCTCACAGACAGGTGGCCTGTCCAGGACGGGTCACTTCCTCCGTACCCAGGGGCAGCGAGCGTACAGTGCTTAACCCAAATCACGGCAGTAAAAATTTATCAGCTGTGTAAACGGTCCCTTTCAAAATGTCCGCTTGCGCTGAGCAATGAGCCAGCGTGGGTGGCAGGTAGGAGGTTAAGGGTGTTTATTTGCTACTGCGGTCACTGCGGTCACGTATTCTGAGGGTCGTTCTAATGGAACCACCCTCCCCAAATCCCTCCAGGCGGTACAGTGGCAATGATGTAATCGCGTAATGAGGAGGTTAAGTTCATCATAATGTTGTACTGGACTACCTCCCCTGCACAACAGCACTCCCTCACAAATGCAGACATTGTCTATTTCATATGATGGTTCAGGAGTTCCCAAATTTGGGAGTATGGGGTATTCTCAGCAAATATGATGATAATAATGATGATTGTGATGATGATGATGATGATGATTATTATTTAATTCATATGGCGTGCTTTCATATGGTTTATATCAGTCCATTATAATAACGGTGTAATTTAGCTAGATGTTTACATGTACTTGCATGTTAAATAGAACTATACTGCAGCCTGTAGTAGGTAATTGATGAAGCTGTGAAATTTTTTATGTTGTTTTGAGGTGGGGGTCCTCAGCTGAGGTCGGGGGGGGGGGGGGGGTATAATTAAGGGGTCCTTTAGATGTAGAAGTTTTGGGAAAACGTTGTGTGTTTTCGGTCGCTGAGGATTTGTCTCTTGTGTCGGCAGCCATCTTGGGAATGTACACGTTGATGAGCAACAAGCAGTACTACGACGCTTTGGGCCTCGAGGGCAGGATCGCCAACACCGAGGGCATTAACAGTGAGTATTTACCCCCCAGTGCAACCGAGGGGCATTAACAGCGAGTATTTACCCCACAGTACAACACCGAGGGCATTAACACTGAGTATTTACCCCCCAGTACCACACCGAGGGCATTAACACTGAGTATTTACCCCCCAGTGCAACACCAAGGGCATTAACAGTGAGTATTTACCCACCAGTGCAACACCGAGGGCATTAACAGTGAGTATTTACCCCCCCCCATTCCAACACTGAGGGCAAGTATCTGCCTCTCCCTCCAGTGCAGCACTTATTAAAAATGTTTTAAAAGACAGGATGAAGTAAGGAAAGTAGTTCTAGTTTTTGACCCTGTAGGGCAACACAGCACAATTTCAGTAGGTTACAATCAATATGATACTTCAAAAACCCTTCATTCACTGCAGTTGAAACCGCACGACAGTTACTCCTCAGTCTGGGGTGGCAGTTCATTCGCCAACAGCCCTTAATTATTCATGTGAGGTCACCCATTAGACAGCGACTCAACAGACCATTTACTCCAGGTATCGATCAGCTATCGATCACTGGTGAAAAAAACTAAGGTTGGCAGACACAGGTGTGGATTCAAATCTTTGCTGATCTCATTGACGTAACAGAACCGCAGTCATTGACTTTCTCATTGGTCAAAACATAGCGTTTGTTTCAAATGCACCCCCCTTCCCCCCAAAAAAGGGGGGAACATGGAGAGGGCGGTGCTATTATTAGTATTCCTGGTTTGGCAGAGGGTCCAGTGGTTTTGTTTTGTTTTACTGTATATCTTCAACTTTCAGATATGATGACCAAATAGCAATCTGTATTTGGTAGGGTTGGAGGAGGTTCTTGCGGTTTAGTTTTTCAGAAGCCTGCTTTTTTTCCTGTGAGTGCCAGTAATTCATCAGGGTCATATTTTCAGGGCACAGATGAGCATCAAAGATTGTTCCATGCAGGACTAGCCATTTTGACCCCAAAATGCGGGACGTCTTGACCAACCCGGGCCCGTCTGACACCCCAGTTTCCCAGCCTGCCACACCACAACACTGTGGCGGTCTCCCGCATCGTCGTGGCAACCTGAGGATTGACGGCTGTGTGTGTATGTGTGCGTCCTGTGCAGGCGTGGTGAAGCCTGACACCTACAAGACCTACCCGGACGAGCCCCCCAACCCCACGAACGTGGAGGAGACCCTGGAGAGGATCCAGGGGAATGACAGCAGCCTGACGGAGGTCAACCTCAACAACATCAAGGTAACAGCGGGAGGACCGGGGAATTGTGGGTATGCCGTCGCGCCCTCACACTCCGAGGATTCAGGTTCAGATCCCAGGTGGGACAATGCCATTGCACCGGTGGTGGGTGGTGGGTGGTGGGTGGTGGGGGTGGTGCAAAATTCAGATTGCCATGGCAACTACAATGGGGGTGACATCGCAATTCAGTGACATCACAATTTGGCCCAATGTGATGGCCAATCTGATGGGAGCTTAAGATTAAATGTACACGGACCACATCACAACACTGAAACGTCATGTAGAAATGTTCAGCATCAGATGGAAATCATATTGCCCTGTACACTCAAATACTAATATTATTTTAATAATGTGATCTTTCTGGTCCTCTCTTCAGGACATTCCCATCCCGACTCTGAAGGAGATCTTCCACGCCATGGCGACCAACACCCGCGTGACCTCCCTCAGCATCGCCGCCACCCGCAGCAACGACCCCGTTGCCATGGTGAGTGACCTCTCCAGAGACTACCATCTGGGGGAGAATGTTGTTCATCCCTCTTGTCCATTATCCAACCCACATATTCGTGGTCAGAGTCGTGGGGGGGGCTGGAGCCTATCCCAGCATGCATTGGGAGAGAGGCAGGAATATACCCTGCTCAGGTTGCCAATTTATCGCAGGGCACACACACCATTCACTCACACGCTCATACCAAGGGGCAATTTAGAGTCTCCAGTTAGCCTAGCCTGCATGTCTGTGGAATGTGGGAGGAAACCGGAGTACCTGGAGGAAACCCACGTGGACACAGAGAGAACATGCAAACTTAGAACTTAGGCCCAGGCCAGGAATCGAACCCAGGACCTTCTTGCGACAATGAGGAATCACAGCCCTTTTTATACATCATCCACCCATATAAGATAGTTATATATAACTGTATAAGACATACTTTCCAAATAGTAATATATTGTGCTACATTATAGTGATTACAAATGTAAGTCTTTGGCACGTAGTATCTGTTTCATATGAAGCCACTCTCTTTATTTGTTTGCTGTTGTGTCTTATTATGTCACTTCCTGTTGTCTACTTCCTGCTCCCCCCCAGGCTGTGGCTGAGATGCTTCAGACAAACACGACTCTGAAGAGCCTCAACATCGAGTCAAACTTCATCACCGGGGAGGGCATGCTGGCCATCGTCAAGGCAATGGCTGAGAATACAACCCTTAACGAGATTAAGATCGACAACCAGGTCAGAACCCATATCCTCAAAACAATACATACTTATGATAGACAGAAATTAGTTTCCATCCTGTTCCAGTTTGATCTTCTAATATTTAAATCTCCTGTTTCCAACACATTTCTGTCATGATATTGTCAACAATAAAAATCAGTTGTAAGATTTATTCCTGATAATAGGAATTAAATTATTTATTTCATTGCTTAGTTTTCTAATGATACTTTCGAGAAATTAAATCTGCTGTCACCAAAATTCATTACCTCTTTGATGAGTATATTTTTTGGAATGCTTCTTCAAAGTTCAAAGTCAGTGTTCTAGAACTCGACTGCTTTCAATTGCCTGTAGTGATTGTTACATCAGCATTAGAATTTTCAGTTAAGAACATTCCAATTGCATATTTGTGACCTCACATCTTAAGGGGTTAATAATGGAACCGAATTCGCTAGTGTTCCACTAGCGGCACTTTCTCTGCCCAACAGCAGTCATGCCATACCTGTCACAGGTGTTTAATAAACTTCCCCTGTCATGTGAGCCTAATAAGTGCACATCACTCAAACGGCTATTCGTCTTCATGAGCTCCTGCGGTCCAGGCTAATACACACTGACCTGGGCAAACTGGAAACTGTCTGTACCCATAAATCTGTGAAAGTACACACAGGCAGCAGACGTTCACTAAAAATGGACGACCTTGATGTTGATGCATTACATTACAGGCATTTTGCAGACGCTCTTATCCAGAGTGACTTACACATTTGCATTGCATCCGTTTATACGGCTGGATATATACTGAAGCAATCCAGAAGCAGAAGTACCTTGCTCAGGGTACAATGACAGTGCCCCATCCGGGAATCAAACCTGTGACCTTTATCCAATATACGACACACCGCCCTCGATGCTACAGATTTTTTTTTTTTACCTCTGGTGTGTTCTGTTCAGTTTTGTCCTTGTTAGCATGTCCTGATTTGGAGGGCTTTACAGTAGTGGCAGGTAAGGGTCTGAACGCGTGCCCTTCTTATAAGGATTCCCAGCGTCTTAGTCACCGGGCCACCTTTCGAACAAAGGACAATGTCTTGGTTTTGAGGGTCAAAGTCTTTTGATTGGTTCATTCAAATCTGTGATAAACAGCACATTGTAGCTGCACCCACAGTACGGTTCTTTGAAATCTCTGGGAGCTCATTCCAGTCGCTTATTTTATCTGTCCTCGTCTCCTCAGTCCTCACCTGACTGGGAAATTGATCAAGGTCCGCCATCTTTAAGGACATTCGATTACATTAAATGCTCCTTGGCGGCTATATCTGTGACTGACGTGGCTTCAGACCAATGCTTCAAAGTGCAAGGACATTCCATTTGCCTAATACACATCTGTCCTTGTATCTTTTCCTCGCATCCTTTCCTTGCGTCCTTCGTGAGGTGGAGCTAAGGAAGCGAGGAAAGGATACAAGGAGGCAAATTAAGTGATTGGAATGAGCCCACAGTACCCTTCCCACTGGGATTCCAGTCTCTGACTCCTCCCCTTCCCGTGACATGTGACCCTAATCTCCGCCCACAGAGACAGAGGCTGGGAGACTCAGTGGAGATGGAGATCGCCACCATGCTGGAGAACAACCCGAGCATCATCAAAATCGGCTACCACTTCAACCAGCAAGGTCCACGAGCCAGAGCCGCCATAGCCATCACCCGCAACAACGACCTTCGTGAGCACTGCGCTGTCAACAACAACAACAACAATAATAATAATAACAATAATACTAATAAAAATACTAATAAATAATAACAACTATATATTTATTTTTTCTTCTTTCAGTTCGTCAGAACAGAGTAAGATGAGGGAGTCCTCCTATGGAGGACTGATTGGCCTGCCAGCCCTACCCACAATGCCCTGTGCCTTGCTACTGATGCCCGACGACAACCCCCCTTGAGAGAGCATCGTCCTTGGCTGGCGTCTAATGTGCCCCCAAAACTGCCATGTGCGTCACCCTCTGTGCCTTTGTTCGATCGCTAGCTTTCTCTGTCCCCCCCAACCCCCCCCAACCCCCCAAACCCCCACCCCCGCCTGTCAGAGAAATCTCATTTCATTAACCTGCTCTAGCTAGCCACTGCCCTTCCTGCACTTCCTCCTGCGGGAAATCCATAAATCGGCCATACTCTCTGTTTAGGTCTATTCATGCATTGCATTGCATTTCACTCGGAACAACAAAGGACAACCAGGAAACTAACGACTTGTTGAGATACCTCCGCAAATATCACGTTCGCAGTGCGCCAGGTACTGACAGAAGTGTTGTGTTCTGTAAATAATTTGAATAAAAAATGTTTACGTTCTTTGCGCTGCGTACGTGAGCTTTCCTGCATGTTCATGCTCTGAATATGTGCAAAAAAATGATTTGTGTAAAAAAAGTCTCGAAGGTCTGTGATTCGCTTATCTGTTATTTTCTACTCCACTACTGTGTTTCTGTGACACGAATCATAATGGTCTCCTCTCCACACATGAAATTTATTTGTGCGGTGTGGTTGTTCATAGCACTTCATCTTGGCTGTACTTGGCAGTATGTGGCCTGAAGTTGTGGGGCTTTGACCACACTTTCTACAGGCCCTGTCCGTGTAAAAACAATGCTCACAAATCCACCGGGCTGCAGCTACTGCCTAACACTACTGTCAAACCAGAAAAGACAGCCCGTATGTCTGTGGTTCGTTACTCTGTGCAAGCTGTTGGAGGCATTCGTCCTATAGGTCCTCAGGAACTGTAGCAATGCATCATGGAACTGTGAGGTCACATACTCTACAGAATAAATTGCACTGGATCATGTGGTCAGAATAAATTGCACTGGCTCATGTGGTCACTGAGTGTAAGGATATATACAGAAACCAATGAATCATTTCAGAGGAACTGATGCGCGAATAAGGAAGTTGAATGAACCCGTTGAGCAGTGACCCATGGAGTCTGAGAGGTTTTTTAAATGTGACCCTGTCGGTGAAAATGGTGGCAAATACTGTAGGTGAGGTACTGACTAAGCTCCACTTAGAGTTACAGTATTCCCCTCCCCCGCTGTCCCCTCACTTATTTTTAACCAGGGACCTCAAATCAGGTGAGTTGGGCCAACGGGGACACCGTATACGGTCCGTGGGGATTGTGTTACGAAGCGCTCAAAATACCCTCCGCGTTTATAGCGACGTGGCCGAAAAGACGCAGGCGACACCCGCCAAGACGTGGGGAGATTTATCCGCCCCCCCCCGAGGGGAACAGCTGCTAACCTCTTAGGAATTTCTCTGGCCCAGCTCGACGGCTTCTGCCCCGCGGGATTCTGGGAGCTCCTGGGATTTCAGCGCGGTTTTGCGCTTTTGCCGCAAGCCTGCATTTTCAGCAAACCGAGACGGAAATCGATTCCCCCATGATGGCACCATGTTGTCGCGGATACCGTCAGCTGCTGTAGTACCTGCAGTTTTTCCAGGGCACTGAGGACGTGATTTTCCAGGACCCGAAATTAGTTCAGGGGTGCAAATGACGGAAGAACCCGATCAATCTGTGGCAATGTGCTGACTGGGTTGCTATGACAACAATGCTCACCCAGCAACCTTTAGTCTGGTTGACTCAGACCAACACTTTGAACCCAAAGGTCACACTAAGTTTAAAAATAAAGAGTGAAGAGTAAAAAAATTTTCGGTATGTTATAGTCTGTTCCATGGGATTGGAACGATACGTATGACGATACAGGAAAAAAATATATGTTTTTGGTTTTTTTGTTAATTTTCAGGATACATATTGGTAATGCACAAATTTAAAAACACCACTTCTGGTTTGTGTAAAAGAAGAAAAAAAAAACTCAACCCTACGTTCCTCCCAACAATTCAGAACATTTTAATTCTTTATTAAAAAAGTATGATTGACCATTTGCCAGGAGGTCCGATCGTAACTCAAACCAGCCCCTCCCACTTTCAGTAGTAGCGGGTTCGGGAGGAGGGCAAATGAGGCGACCCTGTGGATAAAACAAAAACGCTAACCTGCCACACACACCCCCAGATTAACACTGATACTGACCCATCTGCTGTTGATTGGAAGTGAGCTGTCTGGGGCTTAGTCTCCAGTGACAGAGCCAACACAAAGAGCGCAGAAAATAGGAAATGCTGTCCCGCTCTGTCCAGCAGGTGGTGCTGTTGAGCCTAGGAGGATCCTCCACCTGTGCTTGTTCTTTATTAGGCTGTCAGGATGGGGAGGGGTGTACAATAACAGGTCCCCTATTTTAGCCTTTAACAAATTTGCCCTAAAATCCTACATCAATAACTAAAATGGTTGGACTTTGTGTTAGGGAATGCCAAACCAATATACATATAGCAGACCTGGGTCAAATACATACTTGTTTTGGATTCAAATACATTTCTACTCTTTACTGATCTTGTGTGGTGTATTGTAACCAATGAAATACTCTCAAAAAGTGCAAACTCTGCCTTCTGGTCATATTGGCAGGCTCAGTTACACCAGGCAAGATCAATAGAGCACAGAAAGCTATTTTAATCCAAAACAAACATGTATTTGCCCCAGGTCTGTTATATAGTTATATATATATAGGTTTCAAGGGAAGAGAGCACCAAGAGCAAGTCAAACATACAGGGATAGGTCAAAGGTCAGAAGTCAAGGGTCAGGGTTATTGCCTGGTGACCCATAACAGAGGTAGAGAAATCCCACTAGATACGCAACTCCTGCTTTCTTTCTGTCATCTCTTTTCCTTAATATACAGGATACAACATTCAAGTGTTTATTGGTCCTATTTTATAACAAAAACATTCGTGCCACAGTGTTGTACTTGGTCATACCTGTTAATTAATTATCAGAAGATGCATTGAATTGGAATGTTTATGCTTCAACGAAAGGAAGGCAAAGCTTCCAGCATTAAGACTGCTGAGCATCTGGTAGGTCTGTATGATCTGAGGTAGAGTTGGAATGGTTCAGAGGTCAAGGTCAAGGGGCAGGCTGCGTAGCTTACAGTGGAATGACTGGCGGCCACTGATGGAGGTAAGGAAAGGGAAGAGCTAGGCAGGCAGGTGGATGGGTGAGCAGCTGAGTGTCACTGCGTTCAAGTGTCACAGTGACACCTAGTGGTGAAAGATGGGGCCTTCAATTAATAAAGGCAGTTGTCAGGTGGCATTGCTTTGGATCCTGGGAGTAGTTGTTCAAGAAACGGTTACATTTTGGGAGAAACTGCCAAATCTGGCAACCCTGACTGATAGGTGAGGGGTTAAATGTTGTGGCCAGGTAAAGGAACAGTGATAACATGGGTTCTGTTCCTAAACACAGCCATGTACTATTTATAATGGTGTTTTACCTTCATTGACTCTGGCTTTACGAATGCACAGCGTACATTCAGAAAGCACACCGTAAATCTCCCAAGATCAGAAACTGACATGTAGCAAAAGCTGTCATCCAGAGCAACACCATTTACACTTTACATGCAAACATTTATACTGCAGGATTCTTAATAAAGCAATTCAGCTTAAGTATCTTACTAAAAGCACAATGGCAGGGCCATCTGGGAACCAACCCTGTGACCTCAAAAGAACAATTTCAGTTCCATACCCATGATGCTTTGCTGCCAACCCAGAAGATGATGTAAGCAAATAAATCAGTAGTTCCCAACCTTATTTCTGGACCTGACCATTCTGTCGATTTTCATTTCAACCCTGATTGGGCACACCTGATTCTACTAATTAGCAGCTCAACAAGGTCTCCAGCTGTTGAATGAGGTGCTTTTTGTTATAGTTGGCATGAAGACCTACAGAACGATTGATCTCCGGGAACAGGGTTTGGAACCACATAAATAGATGCTAATATCTGCCTGGAAAGTTGTTTGTTCACAAAAGCCAACCTGCCCTCAACAGTTGGCGGTAAATGAACACCATATGGGCCGTCTCAAATATCTGGAAACGGCAGCATCGGTTATGTTGTCCGTTTTTCTTGCGATTGCTTAGCTGCAAAATTCAGGAAGTCCGACTTGGAATGTCTGGCTTTCTGTATCTGTTCCGATATCCATGCAAATGTTTTTGCTGGAATTCATGACCGGAGTACATGACACCGTTAATTTCTGTAAGCAGATTGTGAAAGGTTTTTCCCCCCTACACATTCAGATTACAGTACTGTGCAGAAACATGGTATTATCAATTTATATCACTCCTGTTCATCAGTTTACACCTTTGACCCAATAGATATATTGATATTGGCAAGATTTAAAGGCTGTGACTAATTTGGGATGACATCTTATACTTACTGGTTTAGGTTTTATGCAGTTTCAATTTTAAATGTAACAAAAATGTGAAACATAATTCAGCTACCCCTACATGGGCCAGCTCAATTGCATGGGTGTCTTGGGCCCCAGCATGTGCGAGTTCGGAGATAGTATCGCGGTACAAGAGTGCTCCTCTTCCCACTTCAATTCCCCCTGATTAGAATCCAATCAGAACAAAAATTAAAACTAACAAAATAAACTGTCATGATTGGTTTATCGGTTGAGGTGGGCGGAGCAGGTGGCTATCACTTTGTACAGGTCTGCAGTTTTCACTCCAAATCAAATTTATAGAATTACTTGTCATTTTCTATAGCTATGTACATTTTGGTGTGGTGTTAGTGTCGAAAAACAAAAACAAATCAAAACATTTACAAATAGGCAGGCGCAGCCCTATCAAACAAAATAAACTTCACCATACGAGCGCTCAGCGGGTACGTTAAACTTCAAGTTAAACTTCAAGTGGCTCCCAATCATTTTTCTTTTGTTAAAATAACAAACTAAAATCATGAAGACGCCAAGGAGGTTGGGGTTATCAGCCACCCGGCCGTGGTTACCAAGTGCTGGTATTGATATCCACCAGCTTGGAGACTGACTGGGACTACGTGGAGAAAGTGGGAAAACGCGGGTGTGCTTTCACAATTGCAAATTCACCGTCTACGAGCGATCTGTTGATCTGCAATGTTTTATTGACACTCGCATTAGCATTTGCTGTCGGATTTACGGACTGGAAAGATCAATAACCAACACGAGATCAGTGGCGAACATAGAAGGTGCTCTTCTTGAAGAGCTTCTCTTCTAGAAGCTTGCTCTCTTGCGCCGATGTCAGTATGCACTGAGGATGCTCCGCTGGATCGACAGATGGAAAGAGACCGACGTAAAGTTGGCTTCATATTGGACATTCACATTCGGATCACATTAGGCATTTTGTGCCTTAGTTAGGGACCGAGGTAAAAGTACAATCATAATCAGGAACCTGTGTGTTAATTCTGCTTAGATCAATAACTTTGCCAATATTTGACAAAAAACACCTCAAACCAGATTATTCTAATAATGCCTGGCCTTCTTCCACAACCTTCGATTATCACAAGTAATTGATTGCAAATTTATTAAAATTCAAGAAACACATTATTAAAATTCAAGAAATCAATTAAAAATACATTTAATTCCGCTTAGATCAATAACTTTGCCAATATTTGACAAAAGCACCTCAAACCAATTACAGATTATTCTAATAATGCCTGGCCTTCTTCCACAACTTTTGGCTTATAAATCTGCAATCATTACTTGCGGAAACCAAAGGTTGTGGAAGAAGGCCAGGTCCCTAACTAAAGCACACAATGCCGAATGTGAATGTCTGTTGAATGTCCAATATGAAACCAGCTTTACCTCGGTTGGAAAGAGAGGGTCAGCATTGGCAGGAGGTATTAGGCCTACAGTGTGTAGTTGCCGTGATTAAATTCTTGGTCAAGAAATTCCATTCCTTGGAGATGAACTTACAGAGAGAACAATCATGGGTCAGCAACATTGCTGACCAGCGAGTCCCAGCTGCGGAGGGAGTTTGATTTTGAGAACTTGATGGCGCGGCCAGTTTGCGAAGACAAAATCAGGAAAGAAGATCTTATACAGGTAAGACACATTTAGTGTTTGCAGTTTGTCAGTCATTGATGGAATATTTAGTGCAGCACGCACTGCTATAATAACGTTTTGTTGGATAAATTTATCAGTGTCTTTATATGGTGGCTTTAAACCAGCTTTAGTACATAACCTACCACAGACTGTGAGGTCTGTCCTGAAAGCTTCATTCGACTCTGCTACGCGGTTACCTCAAGATGGCATTTCTGTCGCGGACCTATTCTCAGGTGTCAATGGACCTCTCGCATGCTGCTACTCGTTTTGGGTTGAGTGGTTTCCTGTGTGCGCAGCTGCGGCCGGGGGTTATGGTTTGAGTTGTACGTTCCCGTGTGATTTTATGTGAGTGAGGTGGTGGGTGGTGCTGCTTGCTTGTAATGGCGGTATACCCCATCTCTGCTGGTCTGGTCGTTCAATCTTTGTCGAAATGTGCGTGATTATGGCACACTAGCCACAGCATACCAACTTGGCTATGTTTAGTAAAGTGAGATCTGTGGTTGGAGAAGGGGGTTGGGGGGTATTTACTTTTAATGCATGAAGACCTAGGGGTCTTAATCCAGAATTGACCCCTACAATCATCAACTCTAATTAAGGAAGCGAGAGAGTGCAGTGTTTGTTATTAGGGGGCCATACGCTGTCAGTGTATTGGCACTACAACTGGTTCAAACAATCGTGTGAAGTGTTTTTCATAAACTCTAATGGGCCTGATTTACTGAGACCTTCAGCATGAACCATTTCGCACATGCAAGACTAATAACACAATCAATGATTGGTGCAAAACAATTACCACAGCCAGTCACCGGCCATGATAGTGGTTTTGCATGCGGTAAAAGGTTTTTGCATGGGTTAAAGGTCTTAATAAATCAGGTCATCTATGTCTTACGAACTATGCCGTTATTTATCTGAAAAAACTCTTGTACAAACCTTCATATCATCTGGTGAAAAAATAACTGCCAGACATTGCCTCAATGAGAATTTCACTTTATTACAGGGGGAGGTAAGCCTTGTAGCACAAGTTTTAAAATACTGTGTCCTCGCAGTCTTAACAGTAAATTCAGCTAATACATTAGCAATCTGCTCTGGCCTTTTCGAGTTTGTAATTTAGGCCAAATTGTAGCAATCGTAGGTTATCATGACACGCTGTTGCGTTTGGTGCAAAATATTCGGGCTGCGATGACAAATCGCATTTCATCAGTTCTGAGGGAATAAATCTTAATGGTTCATTCATAAGACTGGAGTTTCATTCTTACAGTCTCCAGAGTAGCTTTGGATTTGTTCTATTCCCATGGCACAGCAGAAATATGAGGCTTGCCAGGAAGTAATGGCCAAGATAAAATAAACTGACAGGAAACCAGCTGGCACTGGTTTCTGGGTTTTAATTAACCACTTAACCATTTATTTATTTGTCTTTATGTGTGTGCAGTGATGTACTTGAAACTGATTTCTGGGTAACAGTCACTTTTCTGTCTTTTGATCCTCTAAAATAGTGGTGTCCAATCATGTGCCATGGAGGATTTCCATTCCAGCCAATCACTGCACCTGCTGATTTAACTAATTAGTTCCCGCCTCTCTGGTTGAAGGTGTGCGAATTGATAAAATCAGCAGGTGAAGTAATTGGTTGGAATGATAAGCAGCCTGGCCTTTTTTAGCAACCCTGCAGATGTGAACATGTTTGTGGCAACACTTAATTGTAACACTAGAGGGCGGTGCGGTTCAGTTACTTCTTAGAGCTTCTCATAGCTCAGGGGTGTCAAACTCCAGGCCTGGAGGTCTGCATGGCCAGCTGGTTTTTGGTTTGTTTTGGTTTGTTGAGTGATTCATTTATGGCAGTGATTGGCGTGAGTGTCGACATATCCGGTTTCCGAGGCCTGAATTTCCTGCCTGCTCAAAGGAAACCGCAAAAACGTGCAGGCACTGTAGCGGGCTCCAGTCGGACACCCCTGTCATAGGTAAACATTTAATTTGGCAAATATGACCCATTGATGTTGAATGGTAAAACTGGGCTTTATAACTCAGGCACACTAACAGTACATTGAAATCCACCTTGGCTGCAACAATATCCAATGAAATACCGTTCAAAACTGTAAAAATTAAGCATTTCTTCCTTAACAAAGCCAAAGTTGCTCCATCTCCTTTGCCAAGTTCCTTCTGCCGGTCCACATGCAAAACAAATGGGAGATCCCGTGTGACGCATGATGGCTGTAGGAAATTAGTTCTTTTAAGGTTAGGTTGTAAACCTCAGTAAAACTGTTCTTATGCTCGGAGCTCTAATGGTAGAACACGGACTTCACCGCTCAAATAAAGAAAGAAAAACAGACAATCTGACATACAAAAAAAAAACTCTCACAGTGATTCCTGAAAACAGTAATGCTGACAGTTGTCCGTTTTCCCAAAAAACTGTGACCTCACTGGGTACCGTCTTTTTCCGCAAGCAACGAGAGTGGCCCCTCTTCATTTCCTGCTAAGGGCGTTTCTGTGGGACGATCATAATGATGGTGGGTGGGGCTTGCATTCGACAGACGGGACGGATCCAGCTTGCCGCGTTTTTTTGTTTGTCTTTTGTTGTGCGAATTTCCCCCACATTTTAAGGCAAGGGAGGAACTCCTTCTCACCTCAGGGTCCTCGAACGTGGCCCCCTTTTTGGCCGCGCCCCCTCCCTGCAGTCTCTGACTCGGGACGTCCCGGCTCATAGCTTGCCCTCCTCCACCAGCTTGTTGAGGCCGGTGCAGATCTTGGTGAGGTGGGGGCGCAGGGGCCCCTCGTGGGCGTACAGGTGGGTCAGGAGGTCCGGGTCGGCGTAATGGTTGAAGACGTGCTTGATGCGGCCCAGGGACTTGGGTGTCAGGTGCTTCTCCACCAGCTTGAGCAGAGTGTCCCGGCAGTCCGTCAGGATGTCCACCATCACCGCCTTGTCGAAGGTGAAGTCCACCTGGGATGAGGGGAGAGCAGGGTGTTTGCGACCTGAAAAGCTCCTTGGACCTTTTCTGAGGCCGGTTCATGCTCATAATATTCCAGGATGAAATGTTGGCAGTACTGCCATGCAGTAGTATTTCATCTAAACTCTACTCCCACCCCTCCCCGACACACACAACAACCTCATAGCAATGGTATATTTTACATGGTCCAGACTATGGGGCACATTCACACAACCCATCCACGTTTTATGGCAGGATGAAGCTTCCAGCATTTCCTTGTCTACACTGATTAGGCAATATTCAGCTCTGTAGATTGTAATATGTGTAGTATAAATTATTTTAAACAAAATGTTGCAGGAGACCATACACCACAAATGAGATAGCTATTTACCTCTAGAAGTGGACTGGCTTTCTAGCCATATTACATATATTTACTAGAACTTCAAAAGTTACTTTGGTTCAAAAGTATATGAAACATGACTAAGCAGTGATGTCACTAGGGTTGGTGTCACCCGATGTTGTCAACCTGGGGGGGGGGGGGGGGGGGGGGGTTGCTGTGTTGCTGCATCAGGGAAATTAGCTGTTTCAACCTTTCGTAACGCACAACACTGCACAAAAAAATTATTGCCAGTCATTTCGGTGTTACCCCCTTCTGATGGTGACACCCAGTGCGGTCAGCACCCCCACACCCCCCTAGTGACACCTCTGTGACAAAGTTAAGTAACTGTAACTGTAAATTGTATCTGAGGTGGAGGATGGACAGAGAGAGAGAATGCTGGAGTGGAGGAGGGAAGCTTTATAAGATGTGAGATCACAAATATGTGATTATAACATTCTTAAGTGAACATTCTAGTGCTGATGTAATAATCACTATTGGCACTAGAAAGAAATGAAGCTCTAGGACACTGACTTAGAATTTTTAAAAGAAAAACAAACAAAAAATTCCAAAAAACCTACTCTTCAAAGTGTTAACAAGCCTCGGGTGGCGGAGGAGCTTACCTCATGGAAGCTGATGGTCGTCATGGCGCCCTGGTGCAGCTTCTTCTTGAAGTCCTGGGCCAGGCCCAGCTCCTCGGCGCTGAAGCGGTTGTGGCGGTAGAGCACGCCGATCTTCACCGCCACCTTGATCAGGTTCTTCACCACCTTCTGGGCCTCGGCCTTGTTGCCCGAGTGCTCCTTGGAGACGCGGTAGAGCTCGTCCAGGATCTCGCTGCTCGTGTCGTCGATGAACATCTGCACCATGGACTTGCTGGCCATGGAGCTCAGGATCTTTTTCTGGGCCTTCATGGCCATGTCCTTAGAGCTGAAGGACTCCATTGAAGCAGTGGGCTGAAGGGGAAGGATGTCAAGTATTATTAGGGAAGGGCTGGATTCCCCAAAACTGCAAAAACCTTAAAGTTCTGCAAGGGCTGTGCCTGATATTAGTTAGGCCCCCTTCAGTAGTCGGATCTCATCCCCCCTAAACCAGCTATTCAGAATGGCCTACCCTCCCCACCCAATAAAAATCAAGAATAATACTCCGCAGCCATGCTGTACTTTAAAGATGAGTGGCCATTTGTGTGTACCTTTTTCACATGGTTTGAAAAGCAAATGGATGCTCGCTGGAGTAGCGTCATCCCATTCGGTGACACTGTTACATTACATTACAGGCATTTAGCAGATGCTCAGAGCGACTTACACAACATTTATGTAGCATTTACATTGCATCCATTTATACAGCTGGACTGAAGCAATGCAGGTTAAGTACCTTGCTCAAGGGTACAACGGCAGTGTCCTACCCGAGAATTGAACCTGTGACATTTATGTTGCAGGACCAGTGTCCTACCCATTATAGTACACTGCCACTGTTCCTAACTGCCGAGGGAGCAGCTCTTCCAGGTGATGGATTGCTCGGTTAGGGGATTTCTTATCGGCCAGAGGGGCGGGTGGTGGATACCGGGAGAGACCTCCAAACAAACATGAGCGTAAATCTCCTTCAGCTCCCGCATCTGTGTTTGTCTTGGGGGGGGGGTGTGTCGGTGAGGGTGATTGTGTCGTTGCAGGGGAGGAGCTGGCCGGATATGGGGGTATCCGGGGTTTCCTGTGGAAGTGTGAAGGGAGGGTGGGAAGGAGTGGGGGGGTATTTTTTGGCAGGACTGCCGTACGCACGTTTCCCCTGCACGCTCCTTTGGCCCTCCCAGTGTGTGTGTGTGTGTGTATGTGCGCGCTTGTGGGTGTGTGAGTGTGTGTGTGTATGTGTGTGTGTAACTCAGACATCTCATCCATTTTTATGATGTTCACGATGGAAAATATCACAGCTACCAAAACGGTGTGATGTCACCTCATCCTCCCATTCATAGAGCTTGCTACAGTCTGGTCGGGATAGGCTATATTGCAGTGTCACCATGATAATTATTATACGCTTTAACTATACCTGATGCGATAATAAACAAGTAAACTTCAGAGGCCGCTTGAAATGCTTCCACAAAAAAACAGCACCACTGTTATCTATTGGCTGACCGTAAGGCAGCCAATCAGCACTAAGGGCTCGCAGCTCCATGTGATCGACAAAAGCGCATCACATGATCACACGGACCCTGTACGAACTTGGTGCTGATTGGCTGTCGTATCAACATCCAGTAGATAAGTGGTTATGGTTTTTTGGCTTTTTTTGTTTGTTTACTATCCGCTTCAGGTATAGTTGAAAATAAAAAAAATAAAAGGAAAGATAATGCACCGTATGGGGGCTACGACTGTTATTGCATGCGATAGTTGTCATCGCGGGATACTGTCCATCCCAACAGCCCCGTCCCGTCCGTTTGCCGGAGGGGGAAAAACCTGGCCGGTCCCAAATCTGCATTGGAGCAATCTGACAGCCTTGGTGAATCCTCCTGGCAGACATTTTGCGGCATGTTGCCATGGCTTTTAAGTCTCTGGGATAGACAAAGCAAACTAGCTGCACAGCTGTGTGTGTGTGTGTGTGTGTGTGTGTGTTGGAACCTACAGCGAATTAAGGTGTGGTTCTGTTCACGTTACCCGGATGAGGGTTGGTGCACAGGCTAGACAACTAAATGCAATTCTGTCTTTAACCCCTTAAGGTGTGATGTCACAAATATGTGATCAGAGCATTTTTAACTGAACATTCTAATGCTGATGTAACAATCACTGCTGTAATTGAAAGGTGTTCTAGAACTGCGTCTGAAGTGGCAGTGAAGACTATTGAATGTTGAAAAAATGTTCCAAAAAACTTCCAAAACTCACGATTTGATTGATTTAAGGACTTAGTTTCACAATTAGAATTACGTCACAATTTAAGTGATTTAAATGCAAAATTATTTAAACTCTTGCATAACTTGCAATTCAAGTGCGTTAATCCATTTATGCATTGTAATCATTTTTATTAGGCTGACACACATTTTAAAGAATAATTACACTCTAAATCTCACACTTGCTGTAAACATGTCTGTATGCCTTTGTAATGAAACATTAATTCATGCCATTATTTCAACATTTCTGAAATAATATCATTTGGCAAAATAAAATGGTAGAAAAGTATCTTGGTGCTGTTCTGTAATGCTTGAAATTTTCTTACTGGATGCTCCTATTGTGATGTCAGAGTACCTTTTGGAAGCACTACTACGTCATCAGAATACAGCTGGCACCTGATTGGTTAGACACACTGTAGTGCTTGGTTTTGGCTCCACCTTTTCAAACCAGAACAGCATGGCGGCCTGTTCGTTAACTTTCTCTTAATCCATCTAAACAGTCCAGCAAAATATATTTCTGACAAAATTTCGGGTGAGAAATAGTAATTGCTGAATCTTTGATTCATATTTGATCCGCAGCACCTAGTTTGGCATTTTTAATCGAGTTTCATGAGCCAGGCACAGCTGTGCTGAATTAATTCATTTGCATATAGAATATTTTATGCAAATGAGATGGACACACCTACTCCACCCATCCCAGGAAGCATTTTTCAAAATTGTGTAGTAGGAGCCAGACTGAATCAGTGAGTACAGTTTCTCTTTGAAGCAAGTATCTGCAACCTGATTTCCAGAGAGGCATTTGCTCTGTCTGAAGCAGAAGGGTCAAAGGTCAGCCATACCCATTTTTCACAAATACGAGCCCTTTAGAACAGTGTTGGGGAACCCCATTCTTGCTGTAGTGTATTTGAATGTTTGTTTACACCAGTTACTTCTGGCTCTTCATTTGCAAATTAGCCCACATTATAATGCATCATTTAGGCATTCAAGAAGAGCTATCAGCCGCGACTAAAGAGCTTATCAATGAACTTCACGAAAATGTCAGAACTCATAAAAGATTAGGCTTGGTAATTAATCGAGCAGAATGAATTCAGAGACTGAAGCAGTCTAGTCTGTCTTTGGTGTCAAAGGTGTGTAACTGAGATGAACTTACTGATGGTTTAGAACTTCAAGTAAAATCACAATATAAAGGACTTAAACTGTATAAACTAATTAATATCTTGCCATTTAATCTCTTGCTTAAAGAAGTTTACTAATAATCTACCTGTGGGTATCCATTTACCTACGATTTTCACCTGTTCTGTACGTGACTGGGTTTGTTAAGTAATTGAACTTGTGGGGCGTGGGGTGGGGGATAATATACAATAACGGACATTGACCTCCTGGCCTCTTCTGGTCTGCATACCTGAGGTTTGCTATTTGCAGTTGGGGAGAGGAGTTGCATGCCGTCACAGTGGGTACTGTAATGGGTTTGTAATAGCCGAGAGCGGCTCACCGACTAACGTGTGACGATTCTGTTTTGTGGTTTGTGCGGGAGATTTTCTGCATACATCACCACCACCCCCCCCCCCCCCCCCCCCACCCCCGACTAAAACTAGATCAAACATGCCCAGCACCACCCATGGTTCTCTGCTTAGAAATACTCTTATTTGATCATGCTGGCTGTCTTGGTCTGGCATACAATATGACTTCAACCCCAGGGGTTTTTGCTAACATTTTTTTAGAATGTGCTCCTAAGTTGGAAAATTAGTAAATGTGCCACTAAATAATTTTTGCAGTTAGCAACCATCCGTTTTCAGGAGTAAATCTCCTAAAATGGGAGCACTGTAGAGCCTCGGACACCTGTTCTGAGTTTGGTTAACTCTTTGGTAATATTTGGGTACCCTGGTGGAAATTACATCTTGGTTCCAGCCTGGATTGTACGCTGGTCTGCTGACTTGCAGCTGGTTTGGAGACGGTCAAGCTGGCAACAGGGTGGTTGAGATAGCAACCGTGCTGGCAAGCCCGTACTCAGCTGGTGGGCCAGCTTGGTACAGACGACAGACTATCACCAAATATGGAGATGGTATCCGGCTGGAGCAGAAGCGGGTTTCAGCTGGACTTGTAGCTGGAATTTCCACCTGGGTGGACCTGGTTGTAAAAGCGACATTATTAGAGCATGGATGAAGTCATCAACATGCGGAGGAATAAAATGAGGGCCACCTGAGTCCCTCTGGTGATCGAGTTTGATGTGACTTTACCAGCAAACCTCCAGAAGCTGTGAACATCTGACACATCATCTGCTATTTCAGCATTTTTTTCCTTCTCACTTCTACCTTAAATCTCAAGTTAGCATGATTGAGAGCATGTTTAAGATCAGCACGACGACCTAAAAAAACGCCCTCAGGTTTTTTGCTCTGTGTATTTTTAAGGAAGTTGCTGACTTCCTGTGCACAGTGTGCAGACAGACTGAGAGAGAGAGAGAGAGACTGACAAAATGTATTTACCAGTACAGACAAGTAGGAGAAAATGAGTTGTGGTTTACGCTGATGAAAACATGCTTGTAGTCCTCTTGGAAAACAGGCTGGTTAAAGAAGGGAATCTTTACCTCAGCAGTTAACCATCACCCCTACCACCGATGTGGGTTTCTCTGGGTTCAGATCTGAATTACGATGGCTCACTTTCAGGCCTCATGCTATCTTACGCACAGCTAAGAATCAGCCAATCACTGTCTGGCTGTTGGTGGCTGGCCTTCTGTGATTGGCTGTATGTTTTTTTTTTCTCCTCTTCATGGCACATGAATGGCCAGGTTGTTTCTCAGGGCAGTGGTCTTCATGGGTTCCAATCAGACCCGTGGATTTCCTATCTGAATCTGATGTGGATGAATTACATTTGACAGAGACCCAAACCTGAACAAAGTTCTGGGTAACCAGACCTGAACCCAAAGCCTGGTCCAGGGGTCAGAAAATAAAAGTCCTGCATTGTGATTCTTCTACCCATGAACTTAGTCACTGAGTAGTTCTACCTCCTGTCTGCAGAACTGTGCTGATCAGCAAATCTGGGTGATCAGAACAAAGCACTATGGAGGACTTTTACTTTTAGAACGTGGATTTTCCACCTCTGCCTGAACCGGAACGGATTTGTGAATTACCAGACCGAACAGACTTCTAGATAACCAGACCTTAACCCAAGCAGACTCTCGGATTACCAGACCTTAACCCAAACAGACTCTCGGATTACCAGACCTTAACCAAAAACAGACTCTCAGATTACCACAACTTAACCAAAAACAGACTCGCGAATTACCAGACCTTAACCCAAACAGACTCTCGGATTACCACACCTTAACCAAAAACAGACTCTCAGATTACCACACCTTAACCAAAAACAGACTCGCAAATTGTCAAACCTTAACCAAAACAGACTCATGGATTACCACACTAACCTAAACAGACTCGCGGCTAACCAGACCCTTGTTCCTAGTTGGACCCGGAGCCGACCCCCCACGATAGACACGGAATCCTGGCAACTTAATACCTAACCCACAAACAACGGGGCACACTTTGCATTAGCCATAAAATTGGTGTTGTTGAATAATAGATCTGGAACAGAATGAAGAAAAAAGACCAGGGCCTGGCAGAGGGCTCGTTTTTAAGTGAAGAAGAGGTATGGCAGCCGAATAAATGTGCGCACCGGAAAAATCAATGAGGAAAACTAGCCGGAGGCGGAGCGAGTAAATGGAGCGATTCGGAGGAGAGCGCGTGCTGGTCGGAGCTCTTGCCCAATTAACGGGAGACGCAGCTGCGACGAAACGGGCCTGGGAGAATCGCGCTTCCGACCGTCCCGGGGCTAAAATTGCGAGCGCCGCGGCGGCGCGGAGAAAGGCGCTCGATTAAAAACCACGCCCTTCCGTTTACGTCCGGGCCGCACCGCTGCAGCGGGACGCGCTCGACGGCTCCAGCGAGGTCTGAGCGACTCTGCGCGCGAACGCCGGGCCTGCTCTCGCACCCGATTGGCCCGCGGTCGGCCCGTTCACACCGCCGGGCCGCGACCGAGCGGCGGGGAGACGGAGCCGCTCTGCTCGCCGACGCCGCGCGGCTAACGGGCAGAGGCGGACGGTCCGGGGGTCAGAGAGTAGAAGTCCTGCCGTGTATTTCATCCACCCCTGAGCTCCAGCCAGCTGATTTAGCTCTACCTTCCTGGCTGAAGAATGGTGCTCATTAGCAAATCCAGGTGACAGGAAGAACAAAATCCTGGGGTGAACTTTTACTTTCTGAACCCAGATTGTCCACCTCTGCTAACGGGTGCACTTCAGCTCAAACGCCGCCGCCGGCGGGGCCTGGAAACCGCTTCCTGTTCTCTCAGTTCCATCAGACCGACGAGCGTGTCAGCAGCACTCCAGATGATTCAGCCTCCGATTTACTCCACGGGCTCTTCTGAGATGTCTGAGTCTGTCTTTTTTTTGTGTGTGTGCGTGCTGATAATTTGCGCAATTCAAGCAGTTAGTTTTTCTATCCCCGAGGAGCATCACTCAATTCGTGATTTTGGGGAACTGCCTGTCAAGCATCCCTATGACCCAATATGTATTTTTTAAAAAGCAACTGTCCTCGCTCGGCCCGATCGCGGTCGAAAGAGCCGCTGCCGTGGATACTTCCTCTCTAGCGCTGCCAATCGAGCGCGTTGCCACAGAGACCAGGCGGAAGCCAGCTTCAGGAGGAAGTGACTTCTGCGCACGGCGTCTGCTTGTCAAGTCACCTCGTTCAGTGTTTAAGAAGTTTGCTTTTAATAAAAAAGAAATCCTCTGCGTGGTCTACGGTAAATGTTGAGCCTATCCCTGTGACTACACGTTCTGCCACTCTGGCTCCTTCTCTTAGGCCCTGTTTTAAAATGATGTTTTTCATCATATAGTATTTATATGTTGTACTAATATCGGCGTATTATTGATGTATGAAGGCACAGACAGAAAATGGGTTTATTTTACCTGCAACCTTATATTTGCTGATTTCATTTTACAGTTGCTTCGACGTACCAGTAGCTCACACAGGTGTGGTACATATTTGGGGTACAACACATGTCTGTGACTCTGGGGGCAGTGAGGGGCACAGATGGTGTCCACACATCCAACATGCGGAGTGACAGATGACGACCCCAACTCCACCCTCCCCCCCCCCACACCTGTCAGTGTTACCTGGCCTGTACTGCCCTCGTGCATGACCCACTGCTGTTATTAAACCCCCCCGACTAAACAGTGGACTGGCCCGGTCTAATGTCCCTTCTGTTTTGCCGTAGATCCTGGCGGCGAGCGCACTAGCTGTGCCGGGCACAGAGCTGCGTTCTGGCAGCCGTCCTGTCCGTGACGTCTGAGCGAGGTGACTGTGGTGACTACGGTCAGGCAGTGACTACATTGACGTGACCCGCGAAGGTTCACACAAGGCCCCCCAAGACATGGCAAAACCCGTGTCAACGCCAAGCGCTCCCCCTGACCCCCCCCCTACCCATCCCACCCAAACCCCAGTGACCCCCTCTGGCATCATGATGTTTAACCGGACCTGCTGCTGTTCTGCGTACCGGCTTTCATTTTCAAAATCAGTCCGTCCTCTCTGGGGCTCGTGTAAACACCCGACGACCTTTGGCCCTGTTTTCGGGCCGTTGATTTGCGGCAGAAGTAAATGATTTCCTGCCGGTGATCTGGGGCTCTGGCGGCGGCACGAGGCCTCTGGATCGGTCGAGCCCGCGCAGTGCCGACAGCGCGGCGGAGGAGAGTGTCGTTCGGAGATTCGTCCCGCGGAAGGAAGCGCACGCCGCGTTCGTTCGGCCGATGCGCCGGCCGCGGCGGAGGCTCTGCGCAACGAAAGCATTCTTTTTGTCGCCCGATCGTTCTTTGTGCTGTAAAATAACTGCAGAAGCGGCATAGCTCAGGAGGTAAGAGCGGTTGGCTGGCAGTCGAAGGGTTGCCAGTTCGATCCCTGCCCTGGGCATGTTGAAGTGTCCCCGAGCAAGACACCTAACCCCTAACTGCTCTGGTGAATGGGAGGCATCCATTGTAAAGCGCTTTGGATAAAAGCGCTATATAAATGCAGTCCGTTTACCATTGGGACGGCAGGTCTGAGCTCGCGGGCCCAGCAGGGCCTGTTTCCGAAACGTTTGTACGAACGCGGGTCGGGTCGGGTGTCGGTCGGGATGTCTGATCGCGGCGCCCCGACGACCAGCTGCAGCCTGCCCCAGCTCGCACCCGCCATCTCGGCTCGTAGCCCTGGGAACAGTTACCGCGAAACCCAGCGTCTGAGACCGGCGTGACAGAAACACAACTTTTGCCTCCCATGTGCATTCCGCTACCCCCCCCCCCCCCCCCCCCCCGACCACCGTCACCTACATACCGCTCGGATAAGGACCCCGCAGCAGTTACACCCTCTCCACCTCTCCCCCTCTCTCGCCTCTCCCCCCCCCCCCCCCCCCCCCAGCGCACGGGGACGGAAGCCAGGCGGGTGAAAGAGCTGTGAAACAGCTCCAGGGCGGGGGGGGGGGGGGGGGGGGGGTAACGGCGTACCTAGCAGCAGACGTATTTCAAAACCGCACTTTCACAACTCGCAGCCTCGGAAGGGGGAAGTAACGGCAGCAGTTTTAGCTGTTTGCTATTAGAACCCCCCCCCCCTCCCCCCCCCCCCCCCCCCAATTCACCACCCCGCCCCCCACAACTCCCCCCTCCCCACCCCCCTTCACCCCCCGTCCTGAAGCAAAGCACAAACTCACGAGCGGGGTTGGGACACTGTGGTAAACTCACCCGAGTTCGTTCCGCGGGCTGCTGCCCTTTCCGGCTGAGGTGCGCGCGTCGTTCGATCGAGGCGGGGTCGGGGGGGGGTGACGGCGTTCGGGGGGGGGGGGTCAGGTGTTCGGTCTCGGCGCTCCGGGAGCGGGAAGGCGGGAATCCAGAGGAGAGTCCGCGGGGCGGCGGGGTTGCCGTTAGCTTTCCGCCGACTCGACTTCGCGATAAAACTCAGGCTTCTACTTCTACTTCCTCGAGGAACTAATTGTTGTTGACACGCCCCTAAGAGGGTATTGTCCTCCTTCTCTCTCACTCTCACACACTCTTTTTTCTTTCTCTCTCACTGTTTTGCTCTTTCTCTCAGTCTTTGTCCTTTCTCTCTCTCTCTCTCTCACTCTCTCACACACAAACTCTAACCCTCTGTCTCTGTCTGTTTTGGTACCCTCTCTCACAGTATTTGCCCTTTCTCTCTCTCTCTCTCGCTCTCTTTCTGTCACTGATCTGTAGTTTGTTGTTCTGCTTCTATCCTCATATATCACCCCAGCTCAGCTCTTCCCCTCTGTGTTTCTCTCTCTCTCTCTCTGACTGTCCCTCTCTCTCTCTCTCTCTCTCTGACTGTGTCTCTCTCTCGCCCTCTTTCTCCCTCTCTCTCTGACTGTGTCCCTCCCTCTCTCTCTCCCTCTCTCTCTCTGACTGTGTCCCTCCCTCTCTCTCTCTCTCTCTCTCTCTCGCTTGCTCTCTCCTGCCTGTCCTGACGTGTGTGTACGTGTGTGTGCCTGTGTATGCGTCTGACCGTGCTTGTGTGTGCAAGCGGGCATGTGTCCACGTGTGTGTGTGTGTGTGTGTGTGTGTGTTTGTGTGTGTGTGCAAGCAGGCATACATGCGTGCGTGTGTGCGTGTGTGCGTGTGTGTGTGCAAGCAGGCATGCATCCGTGTGTGTGTGTGTGTGTATGTGTGTGTGCAAGCAGGCATGCATCCACGTGTGTGTGTGTGTGTGTGTGCAAGCAGGCATGCATCCACATGTGTGTGTGTGCAAGCAGGCATGCATCCGTGTGTGTGTGTGTGTGCAAGCGGGCATGCATCCACGTGTGTGTGTATGCCTCTGTGTGCATCCGTGTATGTGCATGCACGTGTGTGTGTGTGTGTGTGTGCCTCCGTGTGCATCCGTGTATGTGCATGCACGTGTGTGTGTGTGTTTGTGTTGTGCCTGAGCGTGCATGCGTGTGTGTTTATGTGTGCGTGTTTGTGTGCGTGCGTGGATGTGTGTGTATGTGTGTGTGTGTGTGTGTGTGTGTGTGTGTATGTGTGTGCCTTGGTGTGTGTGTGTGTGTGTGTGTGCATGTTCATGTGTGTATGTGAATCAGCATGTGTTTGTGTGTGTATGTGAGTGTGTGTACGTGTGCTTGCATGCATGTGTGCATGTGTGTGTTTATGTGCATGCCTTGGTTTGTGTGTGTGTGCTTGCGTGTATGTGTGTGTGTGTTTGTGCATGTGTGCGTGTGTCCATGTGCGCGTGTGTTTGTGCATGTGTGCGTGTGTTTGTGCATGTGTGTGTGTGTGTGATTGTGTACGTGTACGTGTGCGTGTGTTTGTGCATGTGCATGTGTGTTTGTGCATGTGCGTGTGTTTGTGCATGTGCGCGTGTGTCCATGTGCGCGTGTGACTGTGTACGTGTGTGCGTGGGTGCTTGTACAGTATGTGTGTAGTTGTGATGGGGAATGTCTCTCATCAGTAGTTGGGTCAGAGGGCATGCCTCTTCCTTTGTTATTTGAGCGCGGTCCACTCTGCGTTTGTACATCACCAGGGGTAATTACTCTAACGACCCGATCCGGAGTCTGATTACAGCCTCCTGCGTGACTCACCTTGGCTTGGCGATCGCTTTTTTAAAAACAGGCTTAAAGCGGTGACCAGGGCAGTTTCACTGTGGAGGTTTAACCTCTCCCTGCACGTCCAGGTATTCTAGTCTGTACTCCATTTTCTCACTCGCTTAAATTGTAAAAAAAAAGGGGGGGGGTTTTATTCTTTACACTTTAACGAGTGTTACACTCAGGGTGACAGTATGATGTAAGATCATCTCAGCTTTTACAGTGTTGTGCAGTGGAGTGTGGATTGGAGTCAGTAAGGGTATGGAGGTGAATACATCAGATGTGATATTTGGATTTTCACTCTCGCTCATAACCTTACAAGTCCAGTTAAAGGACAACTCAGAATTCACTAATTACACTAATTCACACTAATGAGAAATGTTTTTAATCCAGTGTACAAAAGCAGTTTTGTCCGCCCCCTCAGGGTACAGCACCCTGCCCCCCTGGGAACCCACGACCCCGAGAGGAAACCACAGCTGCCGGCCCCCCTCTGGGGGACCAAGTCGAAAAAGAGCAGGTGGAGTCACCCTCTGTCAAAAATAGCTCAGCCACAGGTGCTGGGAGTTTTACTTGTGGTACAGGCCTGGGTAAAATAACTGATGATATGCTAAATATGTTCGCTAATTCAGAAGCGAGCAAACGTTTTTTTTAACGCATATCTCGCACGAAACGGTTTTTTTTTGTGTCACTGCATGTTTTTGGTTTTGGTTAGCTTCGAAGCGTTTCCTTGAAATTTCTCAAGGGAGTGCCACTGAAGTGTCTTCAAAACCTTTGCCGGCTGCTTGAAGGGTTAAAGAATTCCAGACGTGCGTTTGACCCAGGTCTGTCGCGAAAGAGCACCTGGTTGCTGAACCGCGGGGGAATGCGTAAAGGGGGGGGGGTGCTGCGGCCACGCCCTGTAACCACGGCGACGAGCCCGGCGGGTCCCGGCAGGCCTCGGCTTGCGGAAGCGGGGTGACGCTGGTCTGCGTTTCGACAGAAACGTCGCACAAAGCGAGACTTTTTCAGTCTGTATTACTTTGCATTACTTCCTGCTTTGGGGTGATCTCTTTGTCCCGTCTTTGCTGTTTAAAGATGAGCGCCCGCAAATCTTCACACTGTTTTCTTCCCTCATGGTTTGCTATCGAATCCGGACCGCTCTGCCCCCCACAGGGAGTCACCCAGGGTAGGAGGGATTTTATTTGGATGGGAGGGTCTAGACACGCCCTCCCGCCCCCTATTAAGCTACACAGGAAGAGTCTTCCTCCGACACATGTCTGTGCGAGCCGGACTCGTGAATCATAGCGTGGCGAAACTCTTGATAGCGAACAATACGAATGATCCGTCCACCACACGACCCCGTTACAACTCACACATGCAGCCAAAGTGGGGTGAGAGGGCTTAGACTTACTGACATCACGTTTAACGGCAGGAGAAACGACACCAGCTCGAGTGATGATGTGGTGTCGGAAACGTAAACGACGATGTTGGCGGAGCTGCCGAAGAGCAAACCACCATAGGAGTGTGGCCATTAAATAACTTACTTTGCTATGATTCATAATTGCATGGACTGACTTTTTTGCATTGTGTAAATTGGATTGTATCATCGTCTCTGAACAGACACACCCCTACTTGCAATTGTCCCACTCAAATAATTTAAAAAGCGTGTACATGCTGGAGATTCGTCTGTCTGTCTTTCCGCTGTCATTTGTCATTTTGCGGTGACCCCCCCCGTGGGAGAGGAGGAGAGAACTGGGGCGTCCCATCTCGTGCCATCGTCCTGGTCGGGAACAGAGGTGGAAAACGCATGACCGACTTCCTGTTTGTGGAGGGAAGTTTGCTGGGGGGGGGGGAGAGCCACTCCCGGAATGTTGGGAGTGCCAGAGAGGGGAAAAACAGGGAACGGCGATAAAACAAGGAGAGGAATATCTCTGCTGCTCACTTCCTGATGGCTGCGAATGGAGATTTGGGAGAGGGGAGGGGCGAAGGGTGGCCGATTCCATCTAGCCACAATGTGGTGCTTCATTTTGTACATTTGGGAATGTTTGAATGATAGTGCTCAATGAGTCTGCCATTTCCCTGCTCATCTCTTCAAATGCCATTGACTTGGATCCTTGGTGATGTTTCTTGACTTCGCTGAACTCCATTGGAGCCCCGAATGTTCTGCAAACGCTTGGGGAACGTTCTCGCTGTAGCGTTACCGCGTGATCGTGGGAATCTGCCTGGAACGTGCTTCAGGAGTTCCGGGTTAGATGGGTTAGTCGTGACGATTGGCTGGGCTGGTCTGGCATCTTCAAGCAGGGCCCTGTAAAGTTCCCTCAACACTTTGCTTCTTCTTCTCAGCCCTTTGAAGAGCAGGTTTTTTGGAGCGTTTTTTCAACATTCTACGCCAGTGTTCTAGAACACCGTTTGCTTTCAGTCACCAATGATGATTGTCACGCCAGCAGCAGAATGTTGAGTGGCGAACATACTAATCACATATTTGTGATCTCACACCTTAAAGGGTTAAGCTAATTTGGTTTCCCTTTTTTTTACTTGCTGTGGCCATAATTTTGAAAAAGGGAAAAATCCATTCTGCCCACGATTTGCTGATTCTTTTTTATGTCAGTCTTTTATTCACTAGTCTATCCTTTGCTAAAAATGGGAAGTGTCATGTATTCATTTGGTGACTGCTGAGACTAGCAGAATTTTTTTTTTTTTGCAAATACCAGAAAAAAAGTGTTTTTTTTTTCTACCTCTGACTTGCAGATCTTCCAGGTAACATTGCAAAATCATGTCAGAGAAGGTCAGAGAATGGGAGTATTTCAGAAACATGCACACAAAATCTAGAACATGTCTCAGCATCAGCGAATTGGAGATGTGACTTGATGTTAAAATGTCTTAAGTGGTTATTGGGGGGGGGAAAAAAATTATTTGTATGAAAAAAAAACAGTTACTTGGAGAGTGCGGTAATGCTGGTCACCATAGCAACAGACAGGAAGCGCTGCACAAGAGGTTTCCTGATCGTTTCCTCTTTATCGTCTAATGACATCTTGCCTAACAACTGCAGGGTGGGGGAAATGGGGCGAGTGGAGTGTGTGTGTGTGCTTCTTTGGCAGACACAAACGCACACGCATGTGCAAACACACACAACACACACACTTTCTGATTTTCCCATTCACTCAGACTCAGTCCTCTTTCTTACTCATGCACACACTCTCGCTTACACACACACACGTGCGCACACACACACACAAGCACACACACGCATGAACATATACACATGCACACGGAAACTTTTTCTGATTTTCCCACACACGCAGACTCACATGTCTTTTTCCTCCTGCACACACACCCTCTTAAACGCACACACTCAGAATTCACTGTGTGAAACCTTTCTTATGATCATGTGCTGCACATTTTTCCAATGATAAAACTTCGCAGTTTCATAGCTGTTAAAATGTCTCACTTTTTTTTTTTTTACCACACATTGATACTGAATGAGAAAGAATGTGAGAAACTGTACATATATGTATAAGAATGAGTCTGAAATTACTTGATGTTTAGTTATCACACGTAAAGAGTAAAGGGAACAGTGACATCTCCCCTTCAATGACGTTAGGTTTTCTATTACAGTTATTACGGTAGCTTGTTTCATTGAACGCAATAGCTGAGTAGAGGGCAGCTGTTGAAAGTGACTGAATTATCGCATCAGAAATGATGAGAAATGAAGGTCTTAATTCTTCGCTCGGGCATCAGGGGACCGTTTCTGTGGAAGCGTCCAGTGGAAGGGAAGAGACTTGGACGCCCACACGGCCATTCAGTCAGACTTCCCAGAAGTGGTCTTTGTGATGGATGTCGCAAGTTCCAACGTCGAAGTTCCCCCTGCCCACAGTTTCAACGGTCGGATTACACGAGATGTGAAACCGTTGTTTTTGCGCCTATAAATGTTTCCGTTTCTTCACCCGAAAATAGACCGGGCAGAACAGTCACCCCAAATAGGCCCGTTTTCAGTCCCTCTGAATAGTGTTCAGTTATACTAATGAATCCCTCATGAGTCCAGTTATACGTTGAATTTACCCGACTTAATTGTTGACAGCCGTTCCTCTCAATCTTTGTAAAGATTAGAAATGATTGCATTGAATAAACGTAATCTGGCTGAGTACTGCCCTGTGACTGGTGGCCTGTCCAGGGTGTTTTTCTGCCTCTCGCCCAATGCATGCTGGGATAGGCTCTGGAGCCCCCTGCGACCCTGCCCAGGATAAGCGGGTATAGATAATGGATGAATGGATGGGTGAATACTTTCAATTGATGCTTCTGCTTTTTTTCTTCTTTTTCAGTGTTGTAGGCCTACTGTCCAGTTGTAGTCATTTCTGCCATTACTTAATCTAACCACTTCGCTGTCAAACTTATACATGCTTCTCTTTTGTACATGATGAAAGATAATTTTTATTTATTTATTTTTTTTAAATTATGAACATTAAGTTAACTGTATTCCAGGTTTACAGGACAGCAACGTTGTCTGTTAGTTAGGGAACTGGGCTTGTAACTCAAAGGTTGCCAGTTTGATTCCCGGGTGGGATACTGCTGTTGTACCCTCGAGCAACTTGCTTAGCTTGAAGTGTTTTAGTAAGATATACAGATGCGTAAAAGGGTATTATGTGAAAATTTAATCTGTGATCTTGTTGGGGAAAAGTCTGCTGAATGTCCAAAAGCAAAATGTGTAAAGCGATTATTCAGCTCACAGATGTACTTGAGTGCACTCATTTTTTAATCTGAAAGTCACTCGCATCCGCTCATCAGAAGATCAGATATGAAAGTGGTGATGATTGTTGCATTTTCTCCTCTGGAGTACATCTTGATGAAAAGCCAAAATGGATTGCTTACGAATCCCTTCATGCATTTATGCATTCTGTCTCGTAAAGCGATCCACGCCACCGTGCTATTTGCGTAGTTACTTTGCAGTATTGCTTTAGTAATGTTGTGTCTTCAAATAATGGCTTCCTGGGAGAACGTTGTTCGCCAGATCGGGTTCTATTACTTATATTAATTGATTGTATTGAAGGAGTGTCTGCCAAATTAATGTCGTGCAATGTACTGTATTTTCACAATCGTTCTTCAGTTTCTGAGCAGTTTGAGTTACGCAGGGTGCAAAATAACCTGGCAACCCTGCAGTGTGGGTTTTTGGGTTTCCTGTTTTTAAATTTTGGATGGGGGCAGGGGGGGGTGCATTTACTCGTTAATCACGTGCTCTGACTTTTTTCTTTCTTTCCACTCTTCTCTTTAAATTCAGACGGGCCTTAAGGCTTCTTCACCCTTTAGGGTGTGAGGTCACAAATGAGCAATCAGAATGTTGTTAACTGAACATTCTAATGCTGATGTAACAATCACTGCTGGTGATTGAAGAGTAGGTTTTTTTTGTTAACCCCCCACCCCCCCCCCAAAAAAAAAAACCTCCACTGCTTTCAAAGGACTGAAGAACTTGCTGACGCCTCCTAAGGTGGTACAAACCCCCGATTCGTCTGCTCTGGCGCCGAGTCGAAGAACTCAAGACCGGTTGCAGAGAGATCGGCTTTCCCAGCGATGCTGGCGCAGACAGAGCGTTCGGATAGCCCCCCCCCCAACAAGGCCATTGATTCCAGGCGGCGCTCGGAGCTTCCGATTGCCCGGGCGACCTTCGACCTCGCTGATGAGCCCGCCCCCGGGGGGGGGGGATTACGCTCAGCCCCCGGCCCTCGCCGTTTCCGCCACGCCGCCTCCTCCCGCCGGAGCGAGCGAGGCCGCTGACGCCGCCGCCCGTCAGGACCCCTGTCCTGCGCGCCTCTCGCCCGCCAGCCGCCCAGAGAGAGAGAAGCGGCCGGACGTGAGGCGCAGGGCATCATGGGAAGCGGAGCGGCGGCGGAGCACGAGACGCCGTGATTCAGCCACACGGCGCCGCTGAGGACTGAGCGCTCTGTGGCGGTAATGTTGTCACGGAACGGGTAGGCAGGACCCAAACGCAGAGTAAAAAAAACACAAACTCAGAAAGGGAAAATTAACAGACTTCACTTACACAACAGGGAACAAAAAAACCAGGAAACCAAAAGGCCACGCAAAAAAACACAAAACAGAAAAAAACTCAAAACACACACAGAGCAGAACACGGGCAGGACAGAAACCAAATGTCTTTTAAACGTGAATGTAGGATGCACATATTGAAATTTGTGTTTGAAATAGTGAATGTTCTGTGGTATAATGAAACTATAATAATAATAATAATAATAATAATGCATCTTATTTATATAGTGCTTTCATTTAAAATCTTGTGTGGTAGAGAGAGACAAGGAATGTAGACTTCTTTATTTATTTATTTATTTATTTATTTGTCATGGAAATGACACCAAAATGCCAGTGGTCTGTCTCTTCTGATCAACCGTGGTCTTGTGTATATGAGGGCTCCAAGCTGGTTGCAGTGAATCAGTTCAATTCTAAAGACTTTCAAGAGCAAATCACGTTGCAGGAAACAAACCTTGTGCACTGTGACTGTGACACGCAGTTCCTGAGTGGCTGGGGGGGGAGGGAGGTGAGACTACGTACTCTCTGATCCTGCTAAAACCACACTGATGAAGGGGACCAGTCCTGGCCAACCAACCACTTAACCATCTTGGCTCAGGTGCCACCTGTCACCTGTCTTTGAATTAACCCATTTACTGTACCCCCCCCCCCCCCCCCCCCCCCCCCCCCCCCCCCCCCTTGCCCGCCCAGTCTTTCAATGTGTTAGCCATTTACAGTGAACTGGACGCCTGTTACAGCAACACCTTGATGCCTTGATGTGTCAGTGCCTCCCCCTACTGACCGAAAGGAAAATTGCAGAACAGAATTACATGTCAATTCAGCCTACATTGCATGGCCAAAATTATGTGGACGCCTGACATCCAACATCTTATCCAAAATTATGGGCATTAATATATTTGAGTTTTCTTGATTTGGCTCTGTACTCTGCAATTTTTTTATCTGTAATTAAACGATTCACATGTGGTTAAAGTTCACATTCTCACCTTTTATTTAAGGGTGTTTTTATGCATTTTGTTTTCACCATGCACAAATGTCCAAACTTTTTTAAAGCAGTTACATCCTCAGTGAAGACAAGCGAGCCAGTACCTGTGGCAGCCATGCATGCCCAAAGAGTAACAGCCCCCACTACCATGTTTCATGGATGAGGGGGAGGGGGTGCTTTGGATCTTGGGCAGTTCCTTTTGGCCTCCACGATTTTGCCCTTGCCATCACTCTGATACAAGGGAATCCTGTCTCATCTCTCCAATAGACCTTTTTCTTTTCTCTTTTAGGTACTTTTTTAGCAAACTGTAACCTGGCCATCCTGTTTTTGCAGCTGGCTCGTGGTGTCCATCTTGCAGTGTAACTTGAGAAGCCTTCTGTGCACAGTAGTCACTGTAATCACTGTCACACCCATGCCTGCCTCCTGAATTGTGTTTCTGATCTGTCAAACAGGTGTTTGGGGCTTTTTATTTGTTTTATTGTTATTATAGGGCCTACCAGACACTTTGTTCACCATTGCTTTCTTTCTTTTCAATAATGTCCCAAACATGATGTTTTGGTAAGCCTAAGGTTTGCCCTGTCTCCCTGACTGTTCTTTTTTCCTTTCGTTCTTATTTCTCAGCCTCATAATGGCTTCTTTCATTGGCACAACTCTGGTCCTCATGTTGACAAATGGCAATAACAGACTCCAAAGGCAATCAAAAGCCTAGAATCAAGACTAGATGCTGAAAGGTCATATTACTGCACTAAGGAAGCAAATTAACACACCTGATAAATCAGAATTCACCTGTGAATCCATTTTTCCCAAACATTGTGGTGCCCTGAAAAGTATGTATAAAAGGATGCTGCAATTATTACATGCTGAAACCAAAGCGTATAAAAATGCTCTTTAATAGACGTGAAAATCTGGCCTTCAACCACCATGTAAATTGTTTGATTACAAATCCAAAATTGTGGAGTACAGAGCCAAGCCAAGAAAAACAAACAAACACGTGTCCCAAATATTATGGAGCTCACTGTAGCTTGCACTAGGGCGTTAGTGATGTTGCATCATCTAATAATGGCTGCTGGGTGATTGAGTAGGAGGAATTGTGCCAACAAACTCCAGAGTGCCCTGTGGGCCTGCTGGTGATTAATGCCAGCCTGCCCCTCTGCTTTGCCCCGTCAATCAAGCAAAACCCGCCAGACTCGCTAAATTCACCTGCGAGCCTTTTAGCCTCTGCGCGTTCATCTTTCATTTTTTTTATTTTTGTCTTTCATATATCGACACGAAACACATACAGCTCATTGACATGTAGAAAAGGAAACAGGGGGAGAAAGGTACATGATTTCAAATATATATGTAGTAATAGAAAAGAAGGAAGCTTGTTGTCCTTCAGGTGCACGTGCACATTTTAAATATACAGGTTTTTAATTTGAAAGTCGGAAATGAGAAGGCAATCTATTTTCATTTTAAAACCTTAATTTACAAATCCTCATTTACATTTCCCAGCACGGCTCTAGTTATGACTGATATGCTACAAGCAGTGAACAAAAAAAATGGACACGCTCTCTTTACTTTGTGAACTTAAGTAAAGTTCCTCTGGATAATGACATCTACTAAATGCCTAAATACAGAAGCAATGTGATGTGCAGTCAGTATAGCCTGTCTATAATGTGGCAGATAATCTACTTGTGTACAATTCAGCAGAATAGTTCTACAGTGTCTAAATGTCACAGTAGAATTCTACATTATTAAGAATTCTACAGTAGAACTGTGCGGGGTGACATAGCTCAGGAGGTAAGACCGATTGTCTGGCAGTCGGAGGGTTGCCGGTTCAAACCCCGCCCTGGGCGTGTCGAAGTGTCCTTGAGCAAGACACCTAACCCCTAACTGCTCTGGTGAATGAGAGGCATCAATTGTAAAGCGCTTTGGATAAAAGCGCTATATAAATGCAGTCCATTTATGAATTCTGCAGTATTTATAATTTTAAAGGAGAGTTCTATGGTATTTATAATTCTACACTAGTTTAGGAAGCGCTGGGTAGCAGCATTGCTTTGGTATGCAGCGTGTATAATTTGTGTGAACTAAGGTAGCCAATGTTGTTTATTGTAACTTGGCGTAATTTTGATATCAGCACGTTTAATGGCAGGCCTAGATTTTGCAAGACTTGATGACTTATAGTGCTTTGCATGTGTGAGTAACTTGGCATTTTTGTACGTTGAAAACGTGTTTTTCTTCAGATTTATAATTCTACAGGAGACTTCTACAGTATTTATAATTCTACAAGAGAATTCTACAGTATTTATAATTCTACGGGAGAATTCTACAGTATTTATAATTCTACAGGAGAATTCTACAGTATTTATAATACTACAGGAGACTTCTACAGTATTTATAATTCTACAGGAGAATTCTACAGTATTTATAATTCTACAGGAGAATTATACAGTATTTATAATTCTACAGGAGACTTCTACAGCAGGATGTAGATGCCTGTTCATTTGTCCACTTACTGGTAAGTAGG
>CM045890.1:46761904-46824404 GCA_025169545.1 Anguilla japonica | reverse complement strand
CTTGGCCACTTCAGCTTAAAGGCCATGGAGCAGAACCGCACAATGGCGAAAATAAATATCCCGAAACAAGAAAACAGCAGTCCTGGAATAGAATGATAGAACATAGCAAGATCAATATCGCAATCTGGGGACATGCTCTGCTCTGTATCTGGAGGGTAGAAGCGCCTGCACACTTTGTTCCGTTCACTTATTCCTGGCTTACCATCCAAACGTTTTCAGCTTGGACGCACCGTATAGCCTGCGGTCGTCTTCGTCAAAACCGGCCCGTCCTAAAACGGGTCTGGGTCCGCTCCCCGCCCCTGCCGTTACCCCGAATCTCGATGCGGAGCAGTCTCGCCCTGCCCTGCCCCCTCACGTTTGTTGGGGTATCACACTTAATAAAGGGACCAGTGGCGAGTAGAGTGCCCAAGCCCTGTTTTTTTTTTTTTTTTGGGGGGGGGGGGGGGGGGGGGGGGGGGGGGGGCCTCGAGCAGCCGTCCCAGGCCACTTTGGGGCGTCTGGTCGATCGCGGTCCCCCCCGCTCGCTCTCTGACCATGTGGGACGCGCTGGACACAGGAGATGAGATTACTCTGTTTGATGCACCGCAATCTGTTCACCTTCAGTCCCCCTCGACACAGTACCCCTGTGGAAAAGCAACAGACCTTACACACACACACACACACACACACTGACACACACCCCCTGTGACACACACACAACAGCACACAGGCTCACACACTGACATGCACACTGACACACACACAACTTACACACACACACTCATACATTCACACACACACACACACACACACACACAGGCTCACACACTGACATGCACACTAACACACACACACACGCACACACACACGCAGCAGAAAGCAGGCATTTCCATATGAAAGGGACTGGACGGAGGGACCCCGGCGGGCCGGAGGCTGCCAGTGCTCTGAAGATGACAGCAAAAGCCGCAGAGAAACGGCTGCCGCTCGCTCGAGGGCGGGGCAGGGTGGGGGGGGGGGGGGGGCGAGCTTGGGGGGGGGGGGGGGGGGGGGGTGTCACCTGTTCAAAGAGGAATGCGCAGCCCTGCCGAGGGGGGTCCTGCTGTTCACACCACCCGCTCACCGTGCTCACTGCTTCGCCTCCCTCGCTCTCTCTCTCGCTCGTCCTTACCGCGCTTCGTTTGCTGAAACGCCATCTCCCGCGGCAACCACGCTCGACAAGCCGCTGCCCTCACCTTCGACCCTCGCATCAATGCGAACGCCAGCGCAGGTAGAGGTTTGCCGGCCGACACTCGCCAAATCCGCTGACCCGCCCTCGCCCTCGCCCTTGCCCTTCCAGATCCTCCGGTCGGCTAGCTCCTGCGGCTCTCCGGGACAGGAGGGAACCCCACGCACCCTGTGGCTCTCTCCCGAACAGGAGGGAACCCCACGCACCCTGTGGCTCTCTCCCAAACAGGAGGGAACCCCACGCACCCTGTGGCTCTCCCAGACAGGAGGGAACCCCACACACCCTGCGGCTCTCCAGGACCGGAGGGAACCCGACACACCCTGAGGCTCTCTCCAGGACAGGAGGGAACCCCACGCACCCTGCCGCTCTCCAGGACAGGAGGGAACCCCACACACCCTGCCACTCTCTCCTGGACAGGAGGGAACCCCACGCACCCTGCCGCTCTCCAGGACAGGAGGGAACCCCACACACCCTGCCACTCTCTCCTGGACAGGAGGGAACCCCACGCACCCTGCCGCTCTCCAGGACAGGAGGGAACCCCACGCACCCTGTGGCTCTCCAGGACAGGAGGGAACCCCACGCACCCTGTGGCTCTCTCCCGAACAGGAGGGAACCCCACACACCCTGTGGCCCTCTCCCAAACAGGAGGGAACCCCACGCACCCTGTGGCTCTCCAGGACAGGAGGGAACCCCACGCACCCTGTGGCTCTCTCCCGAACAGGAGGGAACCCCACACACCCTGTGGCCCTCTCCCAAACAGGAGGGAACCCCACACACCCTGTGGCCCTCTCCCAAACAGGGGGGAACCCCACGCACCCTGTGGCTCTCCTGGACAGGAGGGAACCCCACACACCCTGCGGCTCTCCAGGACAGGAGGGAACCCCACGCACCCTGAGGCTCTCCCGGACAGGAGGGAACCCCACGCACCCTGAGGCTCTCCCGGACAGGAGGGAACCCCACGCACCCTGAGGCTCTCCAGGACAGGAGGGAACCCCACGCACCCTGAGGCTCTCCCGGACAGGAGGGAACCCCACGCACCCTGAGGCTCTCCAGGACAGGAGGGAACCCCACGCACCCTGTGGCTCGCCCGGACAGGAGGGAACCCCACGCACCCTGAGGCTCTCCAGGACAGGAGGGAACCCCACACACCCTGCTGCTCTCTCCAGGACAGGAGGGAACCCCACACACCCTGTCGCTCTCCCGGACAGGAGGGAACCCCACACAGGACAGGAGGGAATCACGAGGCCCAGGTTTTTTATACATCCTGCCCTTGAGACACGCGCCCCGTCCGCCGCTCCTGACCAAGCGCAGCGCTTCTCCAGCGGCGCACCGCTGCTAAGTGAAAGAAAATCTATGGCTTTGCGTGTAGCTTTATCGGGCCGCTCCTCGTGAACGTGCGCCTCTGGGGACAGCGCGGAAACCGGAGGAACGATTTCCATGTCGTATTTCCGTGTACTCAAGGAATGCTGAAAGGCAATAAAATAGATGCTTCTCTCTTTTCTGCTGTTCATTCTTGCTTTCTATTTCCCTCTCTCTCTCTCTCTCTCTCTCCCCCTCTCTCCCTCTTTCCCCTGTTCAGTGTGAGAAATGTTTGCATACCTTTGGGGTCTCTGTATCAGGTCCTGTTTTTTTTTTTTTACCCTCTGGGGAGGCGCCCACAGGAAGTGCCCTCCCTTCACTTCCTGTCATTGTTTTCCCAGCATCCTCTCGGCCTGTTTATCTTCCGGCGCTTGGTTTTCTCGAGGCTGGGGCGGTGGGGTGGGGGGTCCTTGTATCGCGATTCCCGCGGCCTACTCAGATTTTCAGACGATCCCTCCTCACCCCCCACCCCCAGGGGCCTCAGCGTCCGGACCAGGAAACGTCTTCCAGAGGCGCTAAAAGCTGCAGCTCAGCACAGACCTTTCCGGCAAAACAGAGGCTGGGCTGGCTGACTGAGGGGGGGGAGGGGGACTGGGGAACTGTGGGAACTGGGCACAGTTGGTTCAGTACTGTGGGTGACAGTGAGTGACAGTCCTATGTTTCTGTGGCTCAGTTTGTATGGCATTGGGCTAAAAACGCAAAGGTTGTGGGTTCAGTCCCAGGGGACTACTGTACATATACTGTTGCACATGCATGTGCAATGCATGATGCATGTATATGCACTACATACGCTACCTCATGTTGGTTAAAAGTTTCCGATGGATGTCCCACATATGCTTCCTAACAGGGACGCTAAATCACGCTAATGCTAACACATGCTCAAGTATTGCTGTAATCCTGACACTCTATGTACTCTAAATACTTGCCATCTCCCGAACAAGCAGCGCACCACCAAATCAACTTGGCCGGTGGAGGCACCTGAGCAAGGACTCAAGATCGTGTAATGCAATGTGTTTAAAGGTTAGGGAACTGGGCTTGTATCTCTAGGGTTGCAGGTTTTATTCCCTGGCGGGGCACAGCCATTGTGCCCTTGAGCAATGGTAATGAAATGGTTCAGTAAATTTTCCAGCCATAGAAAAGGATTATATGTAAAATATGCAAGATATGTGAGTTGCTGTAGATAAGGTGTCTGTTAAATGTTTAAATAAACTGTTGTATCACTATGTATATGTACACGCACGCAGACACACTCTATCATTCACACCACCACACACACGCACGCACACACACACACACATACTCTCATACACACACACAAGCACTATCACTCACACCACCACACACACGCGCACGCACACACACATTCACACACACTCACTCTCTCTCACACACACTCACACAAACACTCTCTTACGCACACACACATACACACAAACAGACACCACTACACACACACACACACACACACACACACACTCACGCACACATACACGCTCATACACACATACTCACACACACACACACTCACACAAACACTCTCTTACGCACACACACATACACACAAACAGACACTACTACACACACACACACCTACACACACACACACTCACGCACACATACTTGCTCATACACACATACTCACACACACACACACACGCACACACCACAGTCGTAGCAGAAGCCTTGTGTGAGTGCTGTTCGCCATCCGCCCTCTCCGTCTCCCCGGGCGACGGTGCATCGAGTTTCCTGTTCCCGGGTTCCGCGGCGGCCTCATTGATATTCCTGCGCACGTCGGCAGGATGCTAACAGCGAGGCTAACTGAGCTGCCCCCCCCACCCCTCAGTCTACTTCCCTCTCTCCCAGAGGAACGTTCTGGCAACTTCCACCTTCCATTGTCTCAGCCACAGCAGGTATTCATGTCCTCCATTTCATCCCTCCCTCTCTCCCTCGCTTTATCCCTCTGTCTCTCCCTCGCTTAATTCCTCTCTCCCTCCCTCGCTTCATCCCTCTCTCTCCTCCTCCCTCACTTCATCTCTCCCTCTCTCCCTTGCTTCATCCCTCTATCTCTCCCTCACTTAATTCCTCTCTCCCTCCCTCGCTTCATCCCTCTCTCTCCTCCTCCCTCACTTGAATCCCTCTCTCCTCCTCCCTCACTTCATCCCTCTCTCTCTCCCTCACTTCATCCCTCTCTCTCTCCCTTGCTTCATCCCTCTCTCTCCCTCGCTTCATCCCTCGCTCTCCCTCGCTTCATCCTTTTCTCTCTCCCTCACTTCATCTCTCTCCCTTGCTTCATCCCTTTCTCTCTCCCTCACTTCATCCCTCTTTTTCTCCCTCCCTCGCTTAATCCCTCTCTCCGTCTCTCCCTCCCTCGCTTAATCCCTCTCTCTTTTTTCTCTCTCCTTATTTGCTGAACCGGTCTGGCCACAGCGTGCTCAAACCACCCAGGCCAGATTCCCCCCCCCCCCCCTTCCATTTTACCTTCTTTGATTTGCCATTGATTTCCGAACATAACAGCATGAAGGTGAATCCACATAATTCCCTCTCCAGAGTCCTTCACTCTCTCCCCCGATAATGAAAAAGAAAAATGCCATCACTCCCACTCCAGGGCAGGTGGGGGCACACTTATACAGGGGGGGAGAGGGAAAAACCTTGCCAAAAACCCTATAAATGTCCAGTTCACAGTACAGCACTGTTTAAGCCAGGCTACCCTGCTGGAGGTTTGGAGGGGTGCACCCGTTTCTCCAAGTTAAATTTGGCAACCCAAAATGGGGGACTTGAGTTAGCTGTGCCAACAACTTACTGCTGTTAAATCATCAATTAAGTCCTGAGTATCTTTTACAGCGTGAGATCACAAATATGTGATTAGAACGTTCTTAACTGAACATTCTAATGCCGATGTAACAACCACTACTGGTAATTGAAAGTGATAGAGTTCTAGAACACTGACTCAGAATTCAAAAATATTCCAAAAAAACCTGCTCTTCGCGGGGTTAACAGAATTACTGTAGAGGGGAGTGAGAGAGAGGGGCTCTAGTCCAGGAGTTTTCAACCTTCTCTCATCCAGGGACCCACCCAAAACTCAAAGGCATCCCGACCCCATCATATGCTGAAAAGGGTTATAACAAAAGAGGTTTCAAATTTTGAAATATTTTCCTAATTCTGTTTATTGCCTTTGCACATCAAGCCTGGCCGGGGACCCTACCTACAGCACCTTCAAGGGACCCCCAGGGGGTACCTGTGGACCCCCCGTTGAAAATAGTCCAGTTCCAGTTCCAGAGACAGCTCTGATAATGTTGTTGTGCTGTTAATTGTTATGTTTACTGACTGCTGTTAGCTACAAAGTGGCTTTGGGACTTCAGCTTCTGTTCGGTTCAGGGTCAGTGCTGTTTATCCCGGACTCTTCCTCCCTTGTGTGTCTGTTTTTAAGTACTTGTTTAAGTCGGGCGATCTCTAACTCAAGTCCAGGTGGGCCACGGGGCCTGCTGGTTTTCACTGTGTCCCGGCACTTAAGCGCTTAATTTGAGTCATTGATTGGCTGACGGGTCCAGCTGGCTGCTGGTTGAAAAAACCTCTAGGACTGGAGTCTGAGGCCTCGGGTTCAGAGCTCTGGATGGACTGCTGGGGGTGTGTCCAATGGGGTGGCACTGGTCCCCTCTGGAATTAGATTGGCCATCCCAGGTCCCACCTGTTTTGTCATCTACAATACTGCATTATCATTGGCTGATATAACTGTTTTTTACTGAGTTTGTGACCCACCAGCTCCCCCCACAAAGAAAATCCTGGTAACCCCCCTGATGCACCCAGCTAAGGAACAGTGCAGTGATGGGCTACAGTCTGGAAAGGAATGGGGAGAGTTGCCATGGAAACCGCGTTAGGCAGCACCACAGGGGGATTCCCAATTAGGCACAGAGAGAATCCTTTCCCAGGTAACTTCAGGTGACTTAAAAATAGATTTGGACTAAAACATTAGGAGAGGTGGGGCCAAGGTGGTTTTGACCCTTGTGGTGACGTTGAACATGTCAAAAGTGTTAGTCTTCGCCTGTTCATCCATCTATCCATTATCAATACCCGCTTATCCTGAGCAGGATCGGGGGGGGTGCTGGAGACTATCCCAGAGTACATTGGGCGAGAGGCAGGAATACACCCTGGACAGGCCGCCAATCTATCGCAGGGCACACGGCACCATTCACTCACACACTCATACCTATGGGCAATTTAAGGTCTCCAATCAGCCTACCTGCATGTCTTTGGACTGTGGGAGGAAACCCACACTGACACGGGGAGAACATGCAAACTCCACACAGAAGGCCCCAGGCCGAGATTCGAACCCCAACCTTCGTGCTGTTAGGCGACTGTGCTACCCACTGCACCACCATGCCGCCCTCACCTGTTCATGAAACGTGCCATAGGCGTCTTCAGTGAGTAAGATTGAACCTATTCTGAGGTACCTTAGATGAATTATGTCTGTGTAAAGGCCATAAGCATTTAGAAAATGATGGGAAGATGTTGATAGTACGCAGCAAGGCCGTGTTGATGAATTTATTCGGTCGCTGCTTGTTGATTGTTTTCCGTATGTAAATAACCAGGAGCGGCCTCATCCCTGTAGGAGGGAATGTTAAAATCTTTTTCAACGCGCTGCAGCTCCAGATTCTGGTGACCGTTTTTTTTTTTTTGCAAGCCGTGCTGTAGCTGCCAGACGCCGCGCCGCTAGCCCATCGCGCTCCTGCGGCGCCGCTAACGAGCCGTCTCGCGGGCTGAGCGGCGTCCCCGCGGCGACCCGGAAGCACCGGCGACGGGATAGCCGCACGACGCCGCGGCGGTTTGGAGCAACGGTGAAACTCCTCTCCTGATGGAGTCGGGGGTGAAACTCCTCTCCTGACGGAGTCGGGGGTGAAACTCCTCTCCTGACGGAGTCGTGCGCGTGAAACTCCTCTCCTGACGGAGATGTGCGTGTGAAACTCCTCTCCTGACGGAGTCGTGCGTGTGAAACTCCTCTCCTGACGGAGATGTGCGTGTGAAACTCCTCTCCTGATGGAGTCGCGTGTGAAACTCCTCTCCTGACGGAGTCGTGCGCGTGAAACTCCTCTCCTGACGGAGATGTGCGTGTGAAACTCCTCTCCTGACGGAGTCGTGTGTGAAACTCCTCTCCTGACGAAGTCGCGTGTGAAACTCCTCTCCTGATGGAGTCGGGGGTGAAACTCCTCTCCTGATGGAGTCGGGGGTGAAACTCCTCTCCTGACGGAGTCGTGCGTGTGAAACTCCTCTCCTGACGGAGTCGTGTGTGTGAAACTCCTCTCCTGACGGAGTCACGCGTGTGAAACTCCTCTCCTGACGGAGTCGCGTATGAAACTCCTCTCCTGACGGAGTCACGCGTGTGAAACTCCTCTCCTGACGGAGTCGTGTGCGTGTGAAACTCCTCTCCTGACGGAGTCACGCGTGTGAAACTCCTCTCCTGACGGAGTCGCGTATGAAACTCCTCTCCTGACGGAGTCGCACGTGAAACTCCTCTCCTGACGGAGTCGGGGGTGAAACTCCTCTCCTGACGGAGTCGCGTGTGAAACTCCTCTCCTGACGGAGTCGTGCGCGTGAAACTCCTCTCCTGACGGATTCGCGTGTGAAACACCTCTCCTGACGGAGTCGTGCGTGTGAAACTCCTCTCCTGACGGAGTCGTGCGTGTGAAACTCCTCTCCTGATGGAGTTGTGCGTGTGAAACTCCTCTCCTGACGGAGTCGTGCGTGTGAAACTCCTCTCCTGACGGAGTCGTGCGTGTGAAACTCCTCTCCTGATGGAGTCGCGTGTGAAACTCCTCTCCTGACGGAGTCGTGCGTGTGAAACTCCTCTCCTGACGGAGATGTGCGTGTGAAACTCCTCTCCTGACGGAGTCGTGTGTGAAACTCCTCTCCTGACGAAGTCGCGTGTGAAACTCCTCTCCTGATGGAGTCGGGGGTGAAACTCCTCTCCTGATGGAGTCGGGGGTGCAACTCCTCTCCTGACGGAGTCGTGCGTGTGGAACTCCTCTCCTGACGGAGTCGTGTGTGTGAAACTCCTCTCCTGACGGAGTCACGCGTGTGAAACTCCTCTCCTGACGGAGTCGCGTATGAAACTCCTCTCCTGACGGAGTCACGCGTGTGAAACTCCTCTCCTGACGGAGTCGTGTGCGTGTGAAACTCCTCTCCTGACGGAGTCACGCGTGTGAAACTCCTCTCCTGACGGAGTCGCGTATGAAACTCCTCTCCTGACGGAGTCGCACGTGAAACTCCTCTCCTGACGGAGTCGGGGGTGAAACTCCTCTCCTGACGGAGTCGCGTGTGAAACTCCTCTCCTGACGGAGTCGTGCGCGTGAAACTCCTCTCCTGACGGATTCGCGTGTGAAACACCTCTCCTGACGGAGTCGTGCGTGTGAAACTCCTCTCCTGACGGAGTCGTGCGTGTGAAACTCCTCTCCTGACGGAGTTGTGCGTGTGAAACTCCTCTCCTGACGGAGTCGCGCGTGTGAAACTCCTCTCCTGACGGAGTCGTGCGTGTGAAACTCCTCTCCTGACGGAGTCGGGGGTGTGAAACTCCTCTCCTGACGGAGTCGTGCGTGTGAAACTCCTCTCCTGACGGAGTCGTGCATGTGAAACTCCTCTCCTGACGGAGTCGTATGTCTGAAACTCCTCTCCTGACGGAGTCGTGCGTGTGAAACTCCTCTCCTGACGGAGTCGTGCGTGTGAAACTCCTCTCCTGACGGAGTCGTGCGTGTGAAACTCCTCTCCTGACGGAGTTGTGCGTGTGAAACTCCTCTCCTGACGGAGTCGTGCGTGTGAAACTCCTCTCCTGACGGAGTGTGCGTGTGAAACTCCTCTCCTGACGGAGTCGTGCGTGTGAAACTCCTCTCCTGACGGAGTTGTGCGTGTCATACAGCGTACAGCCTCAGCTCGCACTGACGCGGTACTGAAAAAAAACACAAAAAAAACAAGTTGCGATCTCGTCCAGGTGCTGCTCGTCCACAAGCGGCTGTTAACTGTTTTTCGAAGTGAGTGCTCCTTGAGAAATGGCGGAACACAGAGGAACAGGGAAAGGTGAGCACACCTCTCGGTGGAGGGGAACACAGAGGGACAGGGAAAGGTGAGCTCTCCTTGAGGGGGAGCGGAACACAGAGGGACAGGGAAAGGTGAGCACACCTCTCGGTGGAGCGGAACACAGAGGAACAGGGAAAGGTGAGCACACCTCTAGGTGGAGCGGAACACAGAGGGACAGGGAAAGGTGAGCACACCTCTAGGTGGAGCGGAACACAGAGGAGCAGGGAAGGTGAGCACACCTCTAGGTGGAGCGGAACACAGAGGAACAGGGAAAGATGAGCACACCTCTCGGTGGAGCGGAACACAGAGGAACAGGGAAAGGTGAGCACACCTCTAGGTGGAGCGGAACACAGAGGGACAGGGAAAGGTGAGCACACCTCTAGGTGGAGCGGAACACAGAGGAGCAGGGAAGGTGAGCACACCTCTAGGTGGAGCGGAACACAGAGGAACAGGGAAAGGTGAGCACACCTAGAGGGGGAGCGGAATATGGAGGAGCAGGTAAAGACATTTTCATTATATCCGGCTTTGATACCCACACACGGAAGAGCTGGTGTCATGCCACATCAATCCTGTTAAAATGAGAGAATGAGAGAGAGAGAAATTAGGCCGCAGACAAAGGGGAATCTAGGAAGTGAGAAACTGTGGGAGAGAATCAGAGATCAGAGAGAGAATGGGCCAGAAACAGGGGGAGATGATAAGTGAGAAAGAGAGAGAGGTAGTGTGAGAGAGGAAAGAGATTTAATTTTCAGCAAATACGTCTCTTTCAAGTCAAATAAGTTGAGATGGGAAGAATTTCAAATGGCTTTGAAATCATCATTGACCCTGCGGGCTAATGTAGATCTAGGGAAGGAAGGTTAAATCTATGGTTCTTAAGAACAAAAAAAATAATAATAATTAAGCGGCTTGAATGTTCTTGTTTAAAGGTCTTTCACGTTGCTCAGGCTCGTTAAGCGGCTGTGCTCAGATGTTACCCGGGGCCGATCGGAATGTACCGTCGCCATGGGGATAAATTTTGTAGGAAAGTGTGTTCGTAGAAGCCGGTGCATCACCAAAAGCGTTGGGGGAAGTTTTGAGGTAATCGATGGGCGTGGCCAAGCGTATAAGGAAGCCGTCGTCTGTGTTACCTGATTACAGCTGGGGCACACCTGTCTGCTTTCTATTAATGAGCAGCGATGGCTGGTAACCAGCAATTATGACTCATATCGGAGTAGATATACTTGGGTAATTGTTTTTATTGTGTGCAATGAGTTGTGTGTGTTTTTGGGGGGATATATTCATTGTAATGTACCCAAAAGCCCTTTTTCATTTTTCCAATTTTCTCTGTAGGCTTCATTCTGGTCCCCATGGAATATTTAATATGTTTCCATCTTTTCCATCCCAAGATTTTACTGTTTATTTAACCAGGTAATTAACTGAGAATCAACCTGAGTGTAGTTTGGAAGATGGTGTGTAGTCTGCTAGTGTGTCTACCAGCTTAATTCACATGATAATTATTGTGATAACACTATGTTGATTAAATTCCTGCCCGCGTGCGTGACCTTTGAACCCCACCAGACATCATCACAGACCTTTGTGTGGAGAAAGTGCAGTCAGATTCCAGCAGAAGGGTTGCCGCTCACTCGGTGGAAAGCGATTGGCTGTAAATTGCTGTGACATCACTTTCCCCAGATAAAGGGGAGGAGGAGCACTTTTTCGGGAGTGTTTGTAGCAGAGCCAGTGGAAATTTGGCCACGCTGGCTGCCTCTTTGCCTTGTAAAGTGTAAGGTTTGGGGGTACAGATTTTGGGGTTTGGAAAGTACAGATGTAAGGGTGTTAAATATTCATTGGAAGGCGTTTGTGTTTAGCGAACATTTGTCAGCTGAATCTCCAGTTTACTGCCACAACAATACATTGTGTCTGCCTTTTTCTCTCTCTATCTCTTTCTCTCTCCATCTCTCTCTCCATCTCTCTCTCCATCTCTCTCCTCTCTCTCTCTCTCTCTCTCTCTCTCTCATTGCCAGTCTCAGCCCATCTAGAACATAAGGGTACACAATGATGAGAACAGTTCATTTGGTCTGTTTGACCTGTACTTGAATAATCTGAGGGTGTCTGCCTTACCTGAAAAACACTGCAAGTTATCACAGGCATTTGCAACTCTCTGTGTAAAAAAAGAAATTAAATAAATAATAAAAATAAAACATACTTGCTGAAATTTACCCTCATCGAATTTCAAAGCAATACTCCCTTCACAATATATGGGCATATATACTGTATAGATATATTTATATGGGCCTATATGGAAAGATTTGCCGACAGAGCCTACATTTATATATACATGCACAGCTGTGAAGTACATTTTTCTTTATATTTTCAAACACGTCCACACTTATTACATACCGCGCAATATACTGCAGTAGGTTCCTTTGTCTGTACGCGTTCAGAAGACCCAAAAAAGGATGAGAGTGAATCCGAACGCTTTGCCATGTGTCAGCATTGTCCCCAGATACTGGGGTGGCATCCGGGTTTTAAAGTTTCTCTTTTTACAAAGTTTCTTTTGTTTGAGGCAGCGCCTGTAAAACAAGCTCCTGTATAAAACGGAGAACAGAATTTTCTGGATGTGAAACTTGAGTCACTGTATGCTGCCTTGGGCGAGAGCATCTTACTGTAAACAAATAAGAAAGACGCCATATTCTGTTATTCTTAGCTCTGTACGTCCTGCCTCTGCCTTTATTAAAATAAATATTCCAGGCTCCTCCATGAATTCAATTAAGACAATTATCTAGATAAACGAGATGCCCAGGTCTGCGTTCCTACCACTGAATGTTATGTCTCCCAATGGTTGAAATTAGAAATTTCTGATATGAATTAGTCTGATATTCCTTATGAATATTAATGAAGGGGCGTGGCCACAATTCATCCCCAAGGCAGACGCAAGGCACAGAAATGAGTCACTCTCCTCCGCCTCCTGTGACCGTGTCTGTGTGAGGTGGCGCCGCTTCGCTCGATGGCGCCACCTCCTGCAACCACACCGCCAGTCTCGCGATCTGGACCGGCGGTGTGGTCGCGGGAGGCTCCGCCCCCAGCTGGCTTTCCTCGCGGTGGGTGCGGTTAGTGGAGGGGATGTAAAAGGGGAGATCTTAGCTGTGTGAATTCTGCTGAGCCCATCGATACTGCAGTACAATAATGGACTAACCGTGTGTCATCACATATGAGCAGATTCCTGAAAATCACATAAGTAACAGAGGTTACTGTCACTGAACATGTCACTGTGATGTCACTGGTCATCCTGTGAGAAAACACTTTATTCTAAGACACATTATTTTGGGCCTCAATGGAAATAATGTAACAGTACAGAATTGTATACACATGTGCGCATTAAAAACACTATATATATGTGTGTGTGTGTGTGTGTGTGTGTGTGTGTGATTATTTGTACCCATGGGCCTTCAGAGTTATGCAAACTTCTGAAGTGCATCTTGTTGTTTAGACGAGCAAAAAGAAGCAGCCGTTCTTCACTGTAGGGCCTCTTGTTGTGGAGCATAATTATATTGTCTCAGTCTTCCTGACCCCCCCCCCCCCCCCCCATTTCCCCCAAGGAGACATATTGAATAAATTAGCATATTGATTTAATAACGGGTATACATTTGCATACTAATGCTGGATGGAGAGGCTCTCAGAAACGTTAGCCAGGTACAGACGAGTCCTTTGCGTCCAATGCATCCCGATTCCAAGGGAAGCGACTTACGGTGACAGTAACGAGCAAGTGTGAACGTGCAAATGGGAGAAGAAAAAAGACTGGTGAATGGGCATGAATGTGCGGTCGACATCCTGAAAAAGGGAGTTGGGTGTCTTTATTTTGCCTGAAGGAGGCGCTGTGTACGGCCTGTCATTTGCCACCATGGGAGAATGCTAAGGAAGGCACCTTAAGGTTCATAAGATTCACAATAACCTTAAGGTTCATAAGGTTCAGAACACCTTAACTCATTCGTGCGCATGCCTAATCTGCCCAATCCTTGCCCATATAGAGGTACCTCATTTCAAGCTTTATAACTCCAGATGTGTGCATTGCAAGACTTCAACAATGGCTTAAATGATGCAGGACATTTGTACCATTTACAATACTAACTAAGATTAGTTTGTACTCACAATTTAGGAAGAAATAAAGTTCCGCAAATGCAATTGTCTAGGCAAAAATTCAAAAAGAATTTGCTTTTTTAGTTCCAGCACACATCACATCCAGTGCATGAAACAGAAACCCTACTGAAGCTACCAACGAACACTTACACCACAGTGTGAAATATCCTCTAAAATACCACTAACCTATTTTAAGGACACTCAATTTCAAAAATAACGTATATAATTGAAATATTTTGAGCAGTAACAATTACATATCGATGAAGAAATCTTATCTGTGTTCAGTGGATAGAGACAGAGAGAGAGAATCAATGCTGTCATTCTCCTCCTCAGACTTGGTCCAGAAAACAGTATCAGCTGAGTCTATCAGCAAACATATGCCTTAACCATGCTCAGAAGTTCTCAAGAATAATAATATTTTCCAAGAAATAACAAAAATCATCGATAACGTTTCGCCGGGTGCAGGTTTTTTTGTTTTTAAATTTTTTTTTTTTTACTGCAGCCACAGAGTGAATGCTTAAGAGTGCAAGTTTTGGTTACGCTGGGCTATAAAACGCTATTCCAAAATCAAAATTAGACACAATATACATTGTGTACCACATACCATACCAAAAAAGGGCAACAACACCGTAAACAACATGTATGGTATTGCACACAGCTATTTTGTAAGGTACCCAGGCATCACAAATGAATGTATATAACACAAGCAGGTTGTTGAAGACATTAAATGTCCACTGAACCTTGAATGGAACATCTGTACATGTAAAACCAATGGTAAGGTACTGGCATACCTTCGGCTATTGTTGGTTTTATCTTGTTGCTATGACGGAATACAAATTTTTAGTGGTGAAAGAATGTTTTTATGAATGCCCAGATAGACCCTATTGTCCAGTGTGTCGTGGGTGGGGGGTGCAGTTGCTGATGAAACGGCTAGGAGGGCGTGCTTGGTAAATAGAGGACAGGCTCCACAACGGTGATGCTTAGAAACTCCATGTTCGGCATAGTTTTCCTGAGTCATCTATTAATAATGCCAGAACAGGGTTTGTGTGTTAAACTCACAGTTTGGTTGCAGGAGCACTGAATGTCTGAGTTGAAAAATCCCATGATGCCAGCGTCATGGCCACTGGGGAATTGCACCGACAAGTTAAGTTCATAAATCCCGTGGATGGATTCCGACTCCCTAGCCAACCAACCAACATCGCTGTATACACACTCTGGAGAAAGTTCCCAATAGGCCCCTCTGTGTCTCCACAGAGGAACCCTGTCTAGTTTAAGTGTTCTTTGTCGGGCAAAATGGTTCCATCTGGGAGCTTTCACTTTTCACACCTACCATAGGGGTTCCATAAAGAACCATTTGAGGGTTCCCCTATGAAGAAAAGCCGAAGAACCCTTCCAGGACCCTGTTGTCCTAAGAGGCACAGTTCATTTTCAGCCTGAATTAATCGGCCTACTTTAAGCACGGCTCATCACTGCCCATGTGCAGTTGCGGTACACGACGTTCTCCCTGAATTTAATTATGTTTGGAAGCTGCTATAACCGCAGCACTAATTTAGAGTTTATTATACAGAATGTTATAGGCAAAAATAATGACTATAATTCTGTTTTATCCGGTGGTGGTGGTGGGGGGGGGGGGGTGTTTTTATGGCTCTCAATCCCATCTGACCTCTGGAACTCAAACCTCTTTCATCAAACCTTTGGCAACCCTGAAACCTGAAAATCTAGCGATTTTTGCTGTTGCTGTTGTTGTGGTACTTGAGGTCCGATTGAGAGTTAAAATTGGTTTAACATAAACCGTTTTCTCTCGTGGAAGTTTTTCATTTGAACTTTCCAATAAGTAGAGCAGAAAGGAAAAAGTAATAAAAAAAATTGACTGGAATCATGAAATGAATGAATCAGGGCTGGTAATGACTGTTTTTTTTTCTTCTTCTTTCTCACAATCTCTTTGTTTGCCTGTCTGCCATCTTTTTCAATTTGTGATTTTTTTGTTGTTGTTCAATTTGTATCTCCATTCTTTGTATGCTTGTTTGTCAAATAAACGGGCCAATAATTCAGCAAGTGAGGTTCTGAAGCTTTGATGGACCTCACAGAGGGTCATAAATATGAAAAAGTGGACTTTCTGTCTCCTGTGGTTTTAGGTTTCAGAAGGAAGGATGTTCTATTACCTGGCCTCTTTCCTCACATGCTGTGTTTAACCCTTTAAGGTGTGAGGCCACAAATGTGTGATTATAGTGTCCTTAAATGAACATTCTAATGCTGATGTAACAATCACTACTGTTAAATGAAAGTAAAGGAGTTGTTGAATATGGGCATATAATTTTGAGAAATTAAACATTAAAAAGGCCTACTCTTCAAAGGGTTAAAGAGCAATTACACTCTCTATTTCAGCCTGGCCCCGCCTTCTACAGAGTTTTGAAAAATACGTCATGGGGTAGGTGTGTTCGTCCCATTTGCATAAAGTATTCTATATGCAAATGAATTTGTATGCCATAGTTGCACCTGGCTCAGGAAACTCAGATCAAACTGTCAAACTAGGTGTTGCAGATCATATTTGAATCAAGATTCAGCAATTACTTGGCCTATTTTTCACCACAAATGTTTTTCAGAAAGACTTTAGCGGATTGGAGGTGGAATATGAGAGAGATTATGAACAGGACGCCATGTTTCTCTGGTTTGAAGACCGTTGCGCCGAATCCAATCTAGCCAATTGGATGGCAGCAGTGTTCCATCATATGGTTAAAAATAAACAGACAAATTTGTGGTCGGCAATAATTTTCTGGATGGATATCTTGATTGACACCTACAGGACATAGTAGTACTTCCAAAGAGCTAATCTGGCGTCGTGATTGGGCAGGGACCAAGAGTGTTTCATTATGAAGTAGGCATACAAACACTTTTACAGTTTACACATAAAAAAAAGAAAAAAAAGAAAAGTGATCTAGGGTGTAATTATCCTTTAAAGAAGAGGAGTAGAGATGAGGGGTAAGTACCATTATAGCACAGTGAAATAGAAATTACATTTTAAAAAACCGCACTATGGCTCAGTGAATATCTGTTAACGGTGAAAAATGTTAATGCAGTGGCACAGTGTTTTTATGAAGTTATAGGCCCAAGCTGTCCAGTTTAGTCTGAAAAGGGCCTGGGGGGAGTTGTTGTTTTTGTTTCAGCCCAGCACCAAGACACCTACTTATCAAGGTTTTGACTGCAGACCATGATTAGTTCATTAGTAGAATTAGGTATTGTGGTACCGGGCTAAAACAAATCTGCAAACACATTGGCCCTTTTCGGATAAGACTGGGCACCACCGTTAGTGGCTCATCTCACACAACCTAGCCATAGGGATCATGGGAAATGGTATTTTATTTAACACCACAATTTAACTGTGGAAGGGTTTGCTGTGCTCACACTGTGCCTGTAGGACATAGAGACAGAGCTGGACACAGGAAATACGGGGACAAGACACTCCCGCCCCTCCCCCGAAAATATACATACAGAGGCCAAAAGTTTACATACACCTAGGCTAAAGACATTCAACTCTGCACCTTTCATGTTACCATTCATGTCTTTTGGCATGTCAATTAGGCCATCTACTTTGTTCACATCAGAGGTAATTTTAAAACGATAAATTAGAGACTTATTTATTTCTGCTTTTTATTGATTTCTTTCAGATTTATTTCACTGTATCATAATTCAAGTGGGTCAAAAGTTTACATACACCAAGTTGACTGTCTTTTTAAACAGTCTGGAAGATTGCAGAAATTTATGTAATGACTTTTTAGAAGCTTCTGATTGGCCAATTGTCATAATTAGGAGTTAATTGGGAGTTAATTGGCACCTGTGGCTGTATTTAAGGGCTTACCTTTAGAGCCACTGCCTTTTTGCCCTTGATACCATGAAAAAAATCCAAGCAACTCAGCCAAGACCTCAGAAAAACAATTGTGGATCTCCACATGTCCGGTTCTTCCTTAGAAGCAATTTCCAAACAACCACCACGAGAAAGTACCACGAGAATCTGTATAAACAATTGTATGCAAAAATAAAAATCTTGGGACCACACAGACACTGACATCATTCAAGAAGGAGGCACAAATTAACTCCCAGGGCTGAACGAACTTTGGTCCGAAAGGTTCAGCTGAACCCCAAGACAACAACAAAGGAACTGCTGAAGGAGTTGGAGGTATCAGGTACCAAAGTATCTACATCCACCATTAAGAGAGTCCTACATCGCCTTGGCCTGAAAGGCTGTCACACAAGGAAGAAGCCCCTACTCCAAGACCGGCATAAAAATGAAGTTTGTGCGTGATCACCAGGACGAAGACCTAGCCTTTTGGAGGAGTGTTTTCTGGTCAGATGAAACAAAAATTGACTGTTTTGGCATAATTATCAGCGCTATGTATGGAGGAAAAAGGGTGAGGTTTTAATCCGAAGAACACCATCCCAAATGTGAAGCATGGGGGTGGCAGCATCATGTTGTGGGGGGTGTTTGACTGGAAAAGAGAGTGGTGCACTTCAGAAAATAGATGGCATCATGAGGAACGAGGATTATCTAGAAATATTGAAGCAACACCTCAAGCAGGGTTTCCGCCAGTGTATTGCAAGCCCGGCAACCTGCTGGGCCTAAGTTGACCCCCTGCCGGGCCTAAGCATCGGGGAATTTATTTTTTTAAATGTATTTTTAAGATATTTTTTAAACTACAGTTACAGTGGGACGGCTCGGTTGAAAAGCTCACCAGCGACACCTGTTGGTTAAAACGTGAACGCACTATAGGAAAAAAAGCAGGTCTGAGATCAGTGTTCTTTACCCTCATTGTGCGTAGAGTGACGTTCAACACTTGACGCCTTCCAACTATCACAAGCTAACATTACCTAGCAAGCCATAATTTCTTATTTAGTAGGCTAACTAACCTCGTTATAAACTGCGTTATCACTTCATCTCGTCGGTAAGTACATTCTTTTTATATTAACTTAAGCAGTGTGTAGGTAACGTTAAACTAGTAGCATGAATGTAACGTTCGATATATTGTAACATTACATGACTTATTAATCGCCATCGAAATAACGACTTCACTTGTTTATTAATAACGTTAGCTTGACGACATTGATGTGCATGACGTTTTCATAAAAATTTTCCCAACCGTGAAAACTGCCTGACTTGTTATATTTTTGGACAAATATGGCTACAGAGTAAATCCGTCGTTGTTTCCATCGCAGCACTTTCGACACAAGTAATATCGGAAAAATCCCAAAATTTCTTCTTACGGTGAAGAGTGGCTTTGCAGAGGTTAGGTTAGAATAGTGTTCACTGTGTGAACTGTGTTCTTGGCTAGAAATAGCTGTACAAAATAAGTTCAAAATAAGTAAACTTGTGTTCAGCAGTTGCCTATGACCATGATATGCACTTTTTTGTACGTCGCTTTGGATAAAAGCGTCTACGAAATAAATGTAATGTAAATGTAAATGTAAATGAGTGCCTGACCGGCAACAATAGAAATGTGTTAACACAACGGCAAAATTGGGCTATACTTAGAAATACCATTTTTGGGGAAAAAACGCTATGGTTGAGGGTCAGGCACTTGGTTAATTGTATTATTGCTTTCAGTTATTGTATTATTGTCTCTTTATTTAATCATCGTCCCCACCTGCCTCTCGTTTTCCCTTCCCTCTGGTTTGATTGTTCTTTGAGTTCACCTGTGTCTTGTTACCCCTGTCTGTTTAAGTTCTTTGTCCCCTTGACTTGGGTGCTGGTTCCTTGTGTTTGTTTCCGACTTGTGCTTGTTCCTGACCTGTATGTATCTTCTTGCGTTTCTTTTATGTGTTTGCCTGTGTGTTCCACATGCCTGTACCCTGCCTGCCTGTGTTCTGTTCTGTGTTTTTTTTTGTTCTTAAGTATTTTTTGAGTTTGTTGTTTTGCCCTTTGTGGCCTTATCTGTTCCCTGTTTGTGTTTGCCCCTTTTTTTTAAAAGTCCTTATTTGTATCTATCCTTTTGAGTTTTGCGTGTTTTTCACTCTGCACCTGGGTCCTAACCCCCCTGAACCGTGACACATTCATTAGAAGGACAATATCAGTCATGAGAAGCAGAAGTGTTATAAACTGCAATTCCCCTTTAAAGACTACAAAGTGAAAGTATTGCAGTGGCCATCACAAACCCCTGACCTGAATCCCATAGAGAATTTGTGGATTGAACTGAAAAAGCGTGTCCGAGCAAGGAGGCCCACAACCTGACTGAGTTACAGCAGTTCTGTCCGGCGGAATGGGCAAGAGTTCCAGCAAAGTATTGTGAGAAGCTTGTAGAAGGCTACCCCAAGCGTTTGATTCACGTTAAGCAATTAAAAGGCAATGCCACCAAATACTAACTGAGTGTATGTAAAAGTTTGACACACTGAAAATCTGATATAGTACATAAAAGCTGAAATAAATCTGTCTCTTAGCTATTATTTTGAAATTACCTCTTTTGGAAATAAAGTAGATACCCTCATTGACTTAAGACAGAAAATGTATGGTAACATGAAATGTGTAAAGTTGTGAAAAAATTCTGAATCTTTGGTGAAGGTGTATCTAAGCTTTTGGCCTCAACTGTATATAGACTTCTAATTCCTACTGAACGCCCAAATATCTGCTGAAAACCTTCCTTTGACAGGAACAGAGCTGTTCGGTAGAATGGTAGTGGTAACACACACACACACACACACACACACTCACAGTATACACACACACACACACACACACACACACACTCACAGTATATGCACACACGCACACACACACATACAAACTCTTATGCAAAGCTCCTCAGATCTCACTTCCATTTTAATTGCCCTTCTCTCTGTGTTGTGCAGTCTTTTACGTTCCATATATGAGATGTGTCTCTCAGATTCAGCGTTTCCCTGAATAATTTATCATTTTAAAATATGACTACTTCTGCCATATTGCAAGTGTCTGCTTTTCACCCCTGTGATGTGTTATATATATATATATATATATATATATATATATATATATATAAAGGGGCTTCTGTGGTTGCCGTGGCGATAGAACAGACCGAAATTGAGAAACTGAAATTGTGAGGCGGTGTGGGTCCAGGCCGTGGAGAGGAGGTTACGGAGCGATTTGCGTTATTAAATGTCACCGCTGGCTCGCCGCTCAGATACAACTGCAACTTCCTAATTAAGCCCTCCGTCCTAGTGCGGAGACGGAGAAAGGGAAGGGAGGAGGGAGACAGCGAAAGAGACAGGGTGGAAAGAGAGGAGGAAAGACAGAGGGGTGAGAGTGAGCAAGATGGAAAGAGAGGGCCCGAAGGAGAAAGAGAGGGAAAGAAGCGAGAGAGGGAAAGAGAGATGAGCTGAAAGGTGAGAAAGAGAGAGAAATAGGGTCCTAGAGAATGTGAGAAAGAAAGATAGGTAGGAAGAGTGAGGGAACGATGGATGAGGATGAGAGAGGGGGACCCAAAGGAGAAAGAGAGGGAAAGAGGCGAGAGAGGGAAAGAGAGATGAGCTGAAAGGTGAGAGAGAGAGAGCGAAATATGGTCCGAGAGTATGTGAGAAAGAAAGATAGGTAGGAAGAGTGAGGGAACGATGGATGAGGATGAGAGAGGGGGGCCCAAAGGAGAAAGAGAGGGAAAGAGGCGAGAGAGGGAAAGAGAGATGAGCTGAAAGGTGAGAGAGAGAGAGCGAAATATGGTCCGAGAGTATGTGAGAAAGAAAGATAGGTAGGAAGAGTGAGGGAACGATGGATGAGGATGAGAGAGGGGGGCCCAAAGGAGAAAGAGAGGGAAAGAGGCGAGAGAGGGAAAGAGAGATGAGCTGAAAGGTGAGAGAGAGAGAGAGCGAAATATGGTTCGAGAGTATGTGAGAAAGAAAGATAGGTAGGAAGAGTGAGGGAACGATGGATGAGGATGAGAGAGGGGGGCCCAAAGGAGAAAGGGAGGGAAAGAGGCGAGAGAGGGAAAGAGAGATGAGCTGAAAGGTGAGAGAGAGAGAGAGCGAAATATGGTTCGAGAGTATGTGAGAAAGAAAGATAGTAGGAAGAGTGAGGGAACGATGGATGAGAGAGAGGGGCTGAAGGGAAAAGTGGCTCGATGGAGAGGGTGAGGGAAAGAAAAGAAGGAGTAAGAGACTTCTATTTACTGGCGTCAGTGTTGAGACAGAGAGGAGATCCAGAAAGCACAAGGACTGGAGCAGGGCTATTCCAGGAGATCTACCGTCCTGGTTTTCACTCCAACCCTAAGAAAGCCACACCTCACTCAACAGCTAGAGCAGGGCTGCCCAACTCTGTTTCAGGAGATCTACCGTCCTGTAGGTTTTCACTCCAACCCTAACAAAGCACACCTCATTCAACAGCTAGAGCAGGGCTTCCCAACTCTGTTTCAGGAGATCTACCATCCTGTAGGTTTTCACTCCAACCCTAACAAAGCACACCTCGTTCAACAGCTAGAGCAGGGCTGCCCAACTCTGTTTCAGGAGATCTACCATCCTGTAGATTTTCACTAACAAAGCACACCTCGTTCAACAGCTAGAGCAGGGCTGCCCAACTCTGTTTCAGGAGATCTACCATCCTGTAGATTTTCACTCCAACCCTAACAAAGTACACCTCATTCAACAGCTAGTGATCTCCTCGAGCTGCTAATTAGTGTAGTCAGTTGTGCCAAATTCGGGCTGACATGAAAACCTACTGGATGGTTGATCTCTAGGAACAGGGCTGGGCAGCCCTGGACTGGAGAATCTCACAGCTTTTTAATCTTCTTTTTAATGCACTTCCTGCATCTGGCTCCCAAAAAAAGTGAGGAAACAAAAACTTTTTTTTTTTTTTAAGTTTCAAGATTAAAATAATGGTAAAACATGCATTGGCCAGTGTGGTGAATTCGGTCAGACTTTCTGCAGCACTGATATTTAAATAAATAAATAGAGAAGCGGGAATATGCAGAGGCTGGGGAGGGGGGTTGGTAATAGCCGGTGTAGATGAAAGAACGAGTGCAGATCATTTCATTCCCCGATCCGTCGTTCCCTCGCCTTCTCAAATCTATCATTCAGTAGTGCCCCAGCACTGCTTCTTGTTTATAGGGGGGAAAAATGATATATTACAGAGTGGAAGTCAGGCTGTGAGGAATTAAAAAGACATGAATCACATCCACTCTCATGTATTTTTAATTTGGTGCTCATTTAGCCCAAATCACTGGCTGATTATGTATGCCACGAAACACATTGTGCAACGTGCTGCATAAAATTGCATTTATAAAAGTGCCAACAGCTGATATTTTCCAGTCCTGCGGTAGCTCACCAGTGCTATCATAAAATAATTACCATAACTTTATGCTTTATAACACTGTAATAAGTGTGACGTAATCCTTGTCATAAGCAGCTGTGACAGTGCCTTACTGCTCATGACAGATGACATAACACTGTGAGAATCTACAGAGCAATAATTTTGCGACGGTTATCTTTTATCTGTTTTGTAAAAGTTTGTGCGTACAGACGTAACACAGTTGTCATGAGCTGTACTGTATACGATGGTTACAAAGGGTGTTATGTCATGCTTATGGCAGTGTTATGTAGGCTTTATAGCACCTGTGTTACAGTGTTACAGATTAGGGCTCCCACATAACGCAGGCTAGTGTATCACCACTGCTGTCCGTGAAAGGAAAATAGTCAAAGAATACATACATAGTGTGCTTTCCATGAAAGATGTGGTGGAGAGTCGCCAAGGAAAACAAGACTCATGTTTCATCCATTTTGCTATTTTCCATTTTTCCTCTCTTGTTCTGCTTGGCATCGGGAGTTTCTGTTGTGTGGCATAGAATTCAGAGTGTGTCCACTTTAAAAAGGAACTTTCACTGTGAAGAACACAGAGTTGACTGTGTGGATAATCTACTGTGATACCTGTGGTGTTGGCATTACCTGTGTACGTGGAAGCTCTCCAGTTTAGAAACTCTGAGCTGTGAGGATAGCGGCGGACCAATAGGAAGCTTGCCAGCTACTGTAGCCCCGCCCCCTGGACCTCCACTCTCACACCACAATTTTGCTGAGCCCACTACAGCAATAAGTTCCACATATATATACATTTTTTTTTTTTTACTCTTGAAAAACATGTTTTTTTGTTTTTGTTTTTTTTATCACCAAATGGCTGTTTGAATTGCAGATTAGCACCTAATCAGAAGGGAGGTCAGGGAGGTTTTCTCTGAGAGGGAGAGAGAGAACAAGGAAAAGAAAATTCATCAGGTTAATGTGAAAATCACCATAAACAAAAAGTGCACACATGCCCTCCAAGCAGAATAATTAGGTCAGAAGCCAGCCAACTGAGATGCTATCATGAAGACGGTTGAGACATTGTCGAGGGCACTCTGAAAGTTAAAAAGAAAACAAAAAAAAATACTCCCCACATTCCTTACTAGTCTACAAAGGCCTTCTGCTGAATTTTTTTTGAAGCACCCCCCGGGTCCAATTACTGCTGCTTCTGCCAATCTTATTTTCTTCTTCTTCTTCTTCGGTTCAAAAATGGCGGGGCTATTGTTAGCTTTCGCTGTGAGCCGCGAGGGCCTTTGTTTACCCGCCCTCGCATTTGCAATGCAAAGCGGAACGCGCGAGGAAAAGGTCGCTCAGTCGGGTTTGTTATTGCCTGTTTCTTCATCCCGGGCTAAACGGGCCACGAGACGGAAGGTTTTCGACGTTTCGGGACTTCCCCGAGGTCCACCCGCTTGTTTCCACCTGTGCCTGTGGAGCTGACCTGGGCCAGACATGAACGAGCGGAGCCCGGAGTGAGAGGGATTACCTGCCTCTGTGCTACCTGTAGGGATGAGGTTTCACGGCAGGAATAACAGCTTCAGGTGGGGCCTGCACGGTTACGCAGGTTACCGTAGCATGCCGCTCTGCTACACTGGGTACTGACCCTTTACGGTGTGAGGTCTCAAGTACGTGATTAGAATGTTCTTCACTGAACATTCTAATGCTGAGGTAACAATCACTGCTGGTAAATGAAAGCAGTGGAGTTCTAGAACACAGACTCAGAATTTTGGGGGGGAAAACATTCCATAAAACCTACTCTTCAAAAGGTGAAGTTTGAATTGTTCCCAAGACAGGGGACCTGGGCTTGTAACTTCTCTTTCAGACATGACGTAACCCAACTGACTTCTCTCTCAAACATGGCTAACGCCCGCTACTTCAGAAATAATTTAACAAAGTTATCAGAGAGTGAGCGCCTGGAATCAAAGCTGTTGTATGCCTGGTTTTATGGTGCAGGTGGTAACTCTGTTTTGAAACAACAACCACCCCCTCTTCCAGCAGACCTTCCCCGGTTACGGTGGTCCTGTGAACCCGATGATGCAAAGGATGCCTGCCAATCAGCTGATGTTGCCACGGGCGTTTAGAGGTGGAGAGTGCAGTGGAGTTTAGTTGACTTGAGTGTGAGAGTGCCTGTTACAGGATGTGATGTCATTATTGGTAAAAAAAAAAAAAAATAAAAATAAAAAGGCGTGAACACTGCATATGGTTGAATTGCATTTGTCTGAGCCAAGCTTAGTCCCCCAGGGTCCAGAGTTTTATGTCCAGCCAGTTCCCCTTCTGGCTAAATTGGCCCAGTTATTTCATTACATTACATTACAGGCATTTAGCAGATGCTCTTATCCAAAGCAACTTGACAACTTTTAAAAAAATTTATTATTTTTGTTTTACTTAGCATTTACATTGTATCCATTTATACAGCTGGACATATACTGAAGCAATGGAGGTTAAGTACCTTGCTCAAGGGTACAGTGGCAGTGTCCTACCTGGGAATCAAACCGTTGACCTTTAGGTAACAAGACCAGCTCCTTATACATTATACTACACTGCCACCCAATGCCCATGGTCTTCTGCCTAAAATCAAAACCATCTATTCCTTCACAAGGGAAAATGATCTTCGATATAACCAGATGTTCCTCTGCCTCTGCAGAACTCCATCTAATGACCAGGCTAGTGGTGTTCAAACCAGGCCCTGGAGAGCCAGAGGATCTGCTTGGTCTCTGTTGTAGCTTAGCACTTAATTACAGCTCAGCTGGAGCAGCTGATCACACAGTTAACTCTCAGATGGTGTCTGGGGTCAGAAGTGGTCGCTGATTTATGTATTTATCTTTATTTTTTAAGGTGAGTGTGAAGTGTTGTCGTCTTCTCTCTGTGGTTAGGGACTTGAGGAGGTGCCACGCCCTTCTCATCACACCGCCCTCACCGATGAAGACTGTGAAAACCACAATGGTCCCCATTGGTGTTTCTCAAAGCGGCATTAATCCAAAGAGTCTATAGGTGAACCAGATATTCAACTCCTGTGTTCTTTCTGTTCTGTCTGTGCTTTAGCCCTTTAAGGTGTGAGATCACATATGTGTGATTAGAGCATTCTTAACTGAACATTCTAATGCTGATGTTACAATCACTGCTGGTAATTGAAAGCAAAGAGTTCTAGAACACCGACGTGGAATTTAGAAAAAACAACGAAAAACTCCCAAAACATGCCAGAAAATCCTACTCTTCAAAGGGTAAAGAACGGGAGGTTCCAGTAATTTATGGGAGTACGGAATTGGGGTTGGGTCATTTACTCAAGCAAACGGATACTCGCCAGCAGATTCTTAAACGTTTAGAAAAAAAAAAATCTGGGTCTTTTTTATTCTTGCACTTTTTCAAAAACAATTGCCATAGTAACTGGTCTAAATGTATGTAGCCTACATGTTCTGCTTAACCCCCCCCCCCCCCCCCCCCACAATCTGGCCCGGGGTGGCAAAAGGCTTCAATGCCGCTGGTTTCTGTGCAAAATGAGCTTCTGTCTTACCCAAGGCTGCTGCCACATGGGCGAGGCCAAGCTGGAGAAAATACGCTCTGACTCCTTTAATCAGCTCTTCTGCTGTAAAACGGGCTTCGGGAACAAAAAAAAAAACATAAACTGACAACAAAAAAGAGAACTTCAGCATGGATAGATCAGCTTGTCATTGGCTTGAGAAAATCTAAGAAGTCCCTCCCCTAGTACAGGATGACCTTTGCTGTTCAGTCAGAAGATGAATCTGACTGGGAGTGTTTTGGGCTTGAACGGCCGGTGGACGGAGTGTTCCGGAGCGTTCCGCGGACATGGAGCCGTGTGTCTGATGCAGGGGTGTCCAGTGTTATCCGATAAAGGGCCTGCGTGGGCGCAGGTTTCTATTCCAGCCCAGCGCTGAATCACCTGATTCTACTTATCAGTTCTCCCCTGGTCTGATGGGTTTATAAAGTCTGTGGTGCTACGTGGTTAGCCCTGAACGCTAGCCTTCAGTACAGGAAGGTGCATTCAGACTGAACATTCATTTGACCGTGAGGCCTCGACTGTGGCTTATAACCTGGGCCATTGCTTAGTTACGAATGCTTCCGAACGCTTGTTTATAACAAGAGAGAATAAAAATAAAATCAAAAGGGGGGGGGGGGGGGGGAGGAAATCTTTTGTTCTTTCTCATCCATATTCAGTGAAGAAGGACATTCGCTAAGAACTCTTGCATAAAGCAAGCTCATTAATCTCGAAAGTGCTTGTTGTTTTCCGACCCTGAATGTGCGTGTACCTAGTGCTCCTCGCGGCGTGTGAGTCATTACTCGGGCTGGAAAAAAAAACAAAACGTAACCGAACAAAACAGGAGCTTCTTGCTGCGCTTGGGGAAAAAACACGGCGTTTGATTTTCTTGAATATTTGATCTCGGGAGTCACTGGAATATTTGAGTAGGAAATTACTGGAAATACTCATCCCTGACGGGGCCTGCGAACAGAACTTCACCGCCAAACTATTTTTAAGTTTGTGATTTGAGAAAGTATTAGAATCGCACCCCACCCCTCCTCCCCCCTGTGTGGTGGTAAAAGGCTGGGGAAAAAAAATAACTGTGTTTCTCCTGGAACTGAGGAACAGACTCTGCTTTTTAATGACTTCATTAATACCACCATTTCCCTTTTTTTTAGTATTCCGACAAACGATTATAAAGGAACTGTTAAGTCAGATTTTAAATCAGCCCTTTCCAAATTAAACCAGCTCCATAATTACCAAATGTGACCGGCGTTCAATCAAAACTGCCACGAAAGCTGAGAAGTAAATAGTTACTTAGCTTTAATTGCGGAGCGCGGTATAAATCCTCACCCGTTCCTTCGTCCGTTTGTTTCAGTTTACATTTGCATCCAATCACCTTTCAGTGAAGAATAATAGAGTTTAATAACGGAGGTTCCTTGGCTTGGAAGTCCTCCAGGCGCGCTTGCGCTGCCTGCTCCACGCAGACATAGCAGCGAGCTCTGGCCCACTGAAGCAGGCTTCTGAAAGACATCGGGCTGTGGTAGAAGGCACCATGCAGGTGTGCGTTATCTGCACAGGTGCCATGTTTAATCTTCTCCTCCGTGATAAACTTTTGATGCCTGATGTTTTTACTGCGCCCAGTTGCACTTTGCAGCAAAGCGTTGTTGTTTTCCTATCGATGGTTCAAATGCTAGAGCACGTGTATGCATTTGGCAGATGTGACTTTTTCTCAAACATACAACCCCTTTATGCAGTCAGACATGCCATAAAGCTATTGGGGTCACGAGGCTGGCTTGATTCTGAGGTACGGACCTGGCTTAATTCTGTAATGGCAGTGTGTACCATTACATTACATTACAGGCATTTAGCAGACGCTCTTATCCAACTTACACAACTTTTTACATAGTCATTACAGAGGTATCCATTTATACAGCTGGATATATACTGAAACAATGCAGGTTAAGTACCTTGCTCAAGGGTACAACGGACAGCGTCCTACCCAGGAATCGAACCTGTGACCTTTCGGGTTACAAGCCCAGTTCCGTACCCACTATGCTACACTGCCGCACAATTGAACCTGCAGCCTCTGAGCTGCAAGCAAGGCCAGTTGTCAAACTATGGGATTCAACTGCAAGTGAACCATTGTGTTAAGAATTGAAGCACACAACGTATTGATGCCTCTTCCTTAAGAGCCTTTTCCTCTGAAATTCTAAGGAAACGCTTTTTTTTTTTGCCCCATCCATGGCATGTTCGTTATTGTTTGTGGGCAGAAGATGTTTAAAGATCACCGATTGTTTCTGTCATAAATCCTCCCAAGACTGTCTATCCAGGTTTTCTCTTTTCTTTCTTTGGCGTAAGTTTTTAGCATCCTGACATTTCAGCCTGACTCTCTCACAGAGCTATCAGATTTAGCCTGACTTTCATTTGTTTAACATTTTTAACATTTTTAATTAAATTCTCTTGGGGGGGGGGAGAGCTTTATTTTGGAAGAAAAGCATTTCTGAAGCTTTCACCAGTGTAACGAAATTAAGTAAACAGTCATGCAGATCAAGCACAAATAGATGACGGGTGAACATTAGAAATGTTTAGAAGCGCGTTGCGAAAACTATCTATTAACAAAAAACCCGCTATTTAAAGCGCAATGCTCATAGTCAACATCACAGAAAACGTTTGTGTCTGAACACCGGGAGTCTTTTAACGTGCCCTGCAAAAGCCTCATTCAGCAAAAAAAAAAAAAAAAAGTATGAATAAATGACTTTGGGGGAAAATATGTGTTTTGCTGCCACGTATTCAGGCAAAATAATAAATATGTAAACGCTCTCAGCCGAAAGCTGCAGGATTGCCGCGCTTGCACACCGTGGGAATTGCTGCTTGGCTCCGCGCTGGTGTCGCGAGCGTGCGCTGACGAGGGGAACCAATCGGTGACGAGGCTGCCTGAGGGTGCGTGGCTTGCAGACTCGCCCCCCCCCCCTCCCCTGCCCGCCCGCCCCGACCCCCCTCCCCATCTTCCCCCTAGAGGGAAGAGGAACGCTAATTTGCATGTGAATTCTTAATTACGTGCCACATCTGCGCTGCCTCTCATTCGTTATTTTTTTTTCTCCCCCCCCCCCACTCCTCCTCCTCCTTCTTTGGGTGTCACTTTGGTGAAAGGGCTGTGATTCTTTTCAAAGAAACGCTCGTTAGTAAGCTAATCAGAGCCTGTCAGTGCTCCAGGACTGGTAACGAGAGAGAGAGAGAGAGAGAGAGAGAGAGAGGGGAGAAATAAAAAGATTTTATAAAAAGGAAAAGAAACGGGGTTCTGAATCACGTGAATCCCGGGGCGGTGAGTTATTATCGGCATTCCCGTTTAATTAATTCATTATTTAATTAAGGGATGGCGGTCCATGGCCCGTGGAGTTAACAGCCATCGTGTAGGCTGTGTCTCTGCTAAGTGGAGGGCCAATCAGTGGCGTTTGGGACGCTGGGCCTTTTAATTAAACTCTATTCACCGCCAAGGCCACTCAGACATGCCCTCTTCCCTCTCTGATTGGCCAGGCGATCGGAGGCGGGGTTTGCATCCAGCCCGCCGAAACCTCTCTCCGAAGTCTTTCTGTGAAGTTTTCGAATTCAAATTGCGCCTGTCCGTCATTAAAGTTCCCGGATCTTACAAATTCAAATTAATATAATGTGACTAATGTAGAACTAACACAACACAAACTGCCCCCCCCCAACCTAATCACCAAACAGCCAAATTTCACTGTTTGTGGAATGTGCCTTGCGGATTGTCCTTGAGACTAGGCGAGGCGATGTTGGTGAGAAGCTGGTGGACGTAGAGGTAATGGTTCGCTGGGTGAGGGCACTTCTTCTTTCACTCGCCCCTGTCATCGACACCCAGAAGAATGTCCAGAAAATTCGGGAAAGGTGCCAATCAGTCATTGCCTGGAAGGGACCCTTGGGGCCTGGACAGACTCCGCACACACTTCCATATCCTCCTCCTGACCCCACACCCAAAACCCCACACCTCACCAACCTACACCCCTCTCCTCAAAAACATACACCCCACTCCTCACAACCGACACCCCCACTCCTCACAAACGTAAACCCACTCCTCAAGTTTCTGTTCTGAGGCAATAATGAAAACTGAGACCCCCAACACACACACACAAGTGCGCACACACACTTGCTGATAAACACATGCATGCAGCATAACGATCTTTCGTTCTTTCACACACACACACATACACACACACACACACACAAGCAATCACAGTTTCCTCTTTCTACACTCCTTGACATTATTGTCTCTGTTTTGTACTCATGCTGTTCATTTCAGCAAGACTACATATTTCCCATCTTAAAAGGAGATGTAAAATTAATTGCTGAGGGTGTGAATTTTAGGATGCTCTCTGTCAGTTTGTATTTTGATATATTCTATCTGCAGGCCCAGTGATTAGAACCAGAATGCCCAGCCAGATGCTACTTGTGTGCTGCAGGCCAAAAGAAGCTCCCTGAAGAATTCCCTGACAGTGATAGGCTTATTCTGGGTCTTCTGTTCTCTGCGTACGTTGTCCAATCGTTTCAGCGCATGCTTTGATTTGACAAATTGTACAAAAAATCCATCCAGACCTTTGAATTTTTATTGCCGCAGGGCGAGTTGTTTGTCTCTCGAACCGAATTTAAGTCGGGCGGCGGATCGGACGCTGGCGTTCTGACTTGGCTTAGCGGCGTGTGCGCGCGCGACCCAGTCAGGAGAAAAAGGGAAACAAAACAAAGACGTCTTTACAATCCTTTAAACGCTGCAGGATTGGCGTTCACTGCTGAATCGGGTTGTCTTTCCGTTTGTTTTTTTTTTCTTCTTGTGTCTCAAATATTAATCCGAACCTCTGTTCTGTCGGCTGTGCCTCACCCCCCCCCCCCCACCCCCTCCATCCCCCAGGTTTTTAACACACTCACGTTTTTTTTTTTTTTCTTTTAAAACAAACGTGAATAACGGAGCCAAACCCCCCCTGCCCCCCCTTCCTCCACCCCTGCTAAAATAAGCAAATCTAATAATTAGCGTTTTCCCGAACCTCGAGAATCCTCCATCAGCGCTGCTCTGCTCCGTGTTTATCGCCAGAGGTGCAGACTCGCCGGTGTGCACACCGTGTGAAGCGCAGGCGGCTTCAGTGAGGAAGCGCACGCAGCCGCGGGCTCTCAAAAGGCGCCAAGGCATTTGAGGTATAAAAAAAGAGAGAGAGAGAGAGAGAGAGAGAGAGAGAGAGAGAGAGAGAGAGAAAGGGGAGTTGTGATTGCGGTAATCGACTTTGTGAATTGCTGCATTGTCGGAGTGAAATTGTCGGGAACTGAGAATGTTGGGTGATGGTTCACCTTTCTCCTGCATATCTGGGACAAATACCCAGACTTCTGCCGTTCAGCTGTGTGTGTGTGTGTGTGTGTGCGCGTATGTGTGTGTGTCTGTGAGTGTGTGTGTGTGTGTATGTGTGTGTGTGTGTGTGTGTGTGTGTGTGTGTGTGTGTGTGTGTGTGTGTGTGTGTGTATGTGTGTGTGTGTGCATGCGTGCGTGTTGGTCTATGTGTGTGCGTGCGTGTGAGTGTGTGTGTGCGTGCGAACTTGTATGTGTGTGCGTGTGTATGTGTCTGTGAGTGTGTGCGTGTGTGTGTGTGTGCTTGTGCGTGCATGTGTGTGTATGTATGGGTGTGTGCATGCAAGTGTGTGTGTGTGTGTGTGCGTTTGTGTGCGCGTGTGTGTCTGTGAGTGTGTGTGTGCCTGCGTATGTGTGTGTGTGTGTATGTGTGCGTTCGTGCGTGTGTGTGTCTGTTTGAGCAAACATTCACGTGTCTTTCACGTGTTATGAGTGTATAGGAATACACATGTATGTATTTCCGAACGTGTCTGTCTTTGTGTGAGAATGTATGTACGCTATACTTTTGCATGCTTGTGCTTGTTTGTGCATGTTCACGCTTGTGTGTGGGTGTACTGTATGTGCGTGTATGTATATGTTCACACTTGATTGTATGAGCATGTGTGTATGTGCACATTATGCGTGTGTGAGGACTATACACCTGAATGAATGTGTGTGAGAGAAACTGCAAACGCAATTGTTTGTGGTTACCCTTTCCCCCGCCCTCACGACAGAACTGGATGAGCCAGGCATGTGTGTGAGATGAAAACCTTAGCGTGTGAAACCTGCCCTCAGTGCGACAGCCGATCCAGGAAGCTGAGAGACGGCAGGAAACTGTGCGCGATAGATGAGGAAGCTGTTATATTTCTTTAGCCCTATTGAAGAGTGTTTTTTTCGGAACGCGTTTTCAAAATTCTAAGTCAGTGCTCTAGAACCTTGTTGCTTTCATTTACCAGCAGTCATTGTTGCATCAGAATTAGAATGTTCAGTTAACAAATACTGCATGCAATTAGAATGTTCTGATGTCACAGCATAAAGGGTTAAGGGAGGAGCTGTCTAAGGAGGAAACAGAGCGATATGAAACTGCTGACCCTCCAGAGCCTGTGCACTTCCCCCTACCCTCCAGTTCTATCGCATCACTTCCTGTCCTCTCCTCTCAGCTTCCTGTTTCGCAACCAAGCCCATGTTTGTCTGCCCCAGCTGCCCCGAAACTGCTTCCTGTTTGTAACAGTGTGTGATTTAAAAGGTGACTTAATGTGCTTAAAAACTGTTGATGGCATTCACATTTGAAAGTCTTAAGAAGTAACGTTTTTTTCTTCTTGTTTTCTAAATTTCTAATTATCACAGTTCTTGCATGGCTGCCATTGTTGTAAACATTATTATTTTTAACATATTAGAATACATTTGGAATGAAAATTGAAATGTGCAGCAAATTATATTGCATATGATATTTCTTTTTGTTGGTGCCAGAAATTAAATCTTACAAAGCAATTAAACAAGAATAGTTCAAATTATGCATTTGGATTTACATTTAAAAAAATAAGTATCTTATTTATTGCGTGAATTTCTAAGCTTGAGGTTTGGATCCCTTAGAGCAATGACATCACTTCCCCCAAATGAAGAGAGAGTAATGAGATACTGCAGAGAGAAAGTTTCATTAAAACCATCATTACTAATGGGGCCTACATCTCATTGAGAGAGAGCCTGTGGGCTGCTGGGAGACTCATTCTGTTCCAGTGCATGAATGGGCCCCATGGTCTGGTATCTGTTAATGATCTGTCCCAGTGAGTGGATGGGCCCTACAGTCTGATATCTGTTAAGGCACTGTACCAGTGTGTGGATGGGCCCCATGGTCTGGTATCTGTTAAGGCACTGTTCCAGTGAGTGGATGGGCCCTACAGTCTGATATCTGTTAAGGCACTGTACCAGTGTGTGGATGGGCCCCATGGTCTGGTATCTGTTAAGGCACTGTTCCAGTGTGTGGATGGGCCCCATGGTCTGGTATCTGTTAAGGCTGTGTATCAGTGTGTGGATGGGCCCCACGGTCTGACATCTGTTAAGGCTCTCTTCCAGGTCTGTAGGTTGAGTGCTATTTCCGCACACAACACTGACCAGTGCAGGATTTTGGGGAGGGGAGGGGCTGAGGGGAGGGGGCTGAGGAGAGGGGCTGAGGGGCGGGGCTGGCGGAGGCGTTTGGATAAGCCCTCCCGGTTGGCGTGCTGCAGCAGATGGCGGCGCATGCAGAGCCGTTGGCTGCGTGCCTGCAGAGGCTGCATGCGGCAGTTGCATGCTGCTGACAGGAGGATTAGACCATGCTGCTGCTCACACAGGCGCACATACACACACACACACACACACACACACACGCGCACACACACACATACGCACAAGCATACACACGCACACTCACATGCACACACACACAAGCATACAGGTATACATACAGTGCACACACACACACACACACACACACACACACACACACGCATACAGGTATACATACAATACACACACACACACACACACACACAGGCATACATACATATATGCACTGTCCTCTTTCCACCTGTTTTTTATCGATTGCCCTCTGATGGCAGGGTTTTACGCAGAGAGAGGGATAAAGGGTGAGGGAGAGGGAGGGAGGGAGGGGGGGAGATAGAGAGAGAGAGGGGGGAGAGTGAGAGGGGGAGAGATAGAGGGAAAGAGTGAGAGAGAGGGTGTGAAAGTGAGAGGGTGATGGAGAAAGTGAGAGACACGGAGAAGGAGGGAGGAGGAGTGAGAGCAGGGAAAAGGCACAGAGAGAAAGAGATGAAGAGAGAAAGGGGGGAAGAAGGGTAGTCAGAGGTACAGCTAGGTTGAGGTGAAAGGGGGGAGTGAAAGAGGGATGGGGCTTTTAATTGTACAGAAGAAGCAGCCGGGGAAAAGGAGGAATAATTAATGGAGAGATGAAGGCAATCTGCAATATGCCCTTCTGCCCCCACACATTCCATAACCCCGTCCTTCCACCAACCCCCTTTATAATGCCCTTTATAATGCAATGTGTTTCAGTTTCCTCACCATTTTCATATTGATAAAGAAACATATCACGCATGACAATTCACAACACCGCCACACGTTATGGCCAATATATTTTATTAATACGCCCCCCACCCCCCACCCCCCCCTCCTCGGTAAAAATTAATCCTGGCTTGGTAGCGTTGTAAGGACTGCTATGGCACAGGGGTGACCCTTCGAGGAGTACACACACCCAAATTAATCTCGCAAAATGAAAAATGAATCTCCTTTCGATCTGTTTTTCATTCATTTATTTATTCTGTTTTTGGAGGCGCGGTTGCCATAACCCTCCCACCTCGGGGGTCCATCGGGGGCCAGCATTGGATAATCAAGGAAAAATAATTAATATAAATTCTGCCACTTAAGTAATAAACAATAAACAAATAATAAACGGAATATTGGAATAGAAACCTGCCCATGTTCATATAGCCTTAATTTACTGTTGTTGTGTCCAACAGGAACTGTCATAGTCTAACCTTGGCTTCGATTGGTGGAAGTGGGGGAGTTGGGGGGTGGGGTGGGGTGGGGTGGCGCTAACGGCTCGATTGTGTGCGGGGGACGTGCGCGGTTAGGCGAGAGGGGGTCATCATCACCACCACCATCATCATCGTTCTTTCTGGTGAAATGCGCTGTTCTACTTCTCTGAGCTGCATAAATGTGCTTGGGAAGCGTACAGCATGTTGATGAGCAGAATTTGGGGAGGGAGGGGGGAAGGGGGGTGTGGAAGAAACAAAAAAGGAAGTGCGCATGCAAATTATTGTTTCCATAGCCTGTCCTTGAACTCCATAATCCACCGCCCCACACACACACACACACGCACCCACACGCACAGCGAGCTATGGAAGTTAGCTCATTACTGAAATTCTCCATCGTTTAATTGGATGCGCGGCACCATTGTTTGATGCCGGCGAATAAATTAATTAAGCGAGACAGCAGTTCGTTAGGGTCCTCCAGCCCTAATTACGCTATGTATTCTGTTTATTGTCTGATGTTTTATTGTGCCCTGGAAGGAGTCCAACTCCCCCGCTGGTTGAGCTGTGAGCAGGCCTGCCACCAACGTGCAAAACACAAAAAAATAAATAAAATGAAATAAAGACGACGCCGCGGAGCCATCCCGCCAAGCGGCCGCGGATCGGCCCGACGCCAGCACCGGCTGTCTGTCCGCCACTGTCTCAGACATCGGCACGACGTCGGTCCGCCAGCGGCAGCGCCATTCGCTATTTTAAAATTGTATTTTAAAAATGATTTTGGCAGTTGATCCTCGTCTCAACATCCCCGTCTCTCAACTGTCTGTCATAGGGGTGGGTTGCCAGATTCTGGCGGGCTCGGAGGTGGGGTGACAGTAGGCTCCCTGTGTCAGAGGGGAAGGAACTGCGTATCTCTTCAAGGTTACAGGTCATGCAAGGGGAAAAGTTCCACAGGTCCACTTCCCGACTTATTTTAGTCTGGTTTCTGTGGCCTTTTTTTAACAGAATTTTATTAATTTTTTTAAATCTCTCAGCAAAATGGGAATCCAACCGGAATGATCCCCTACATTCCTAAATGTTTGCTCCCTTTCTAGAGTTTGAGAGTATATTGTTAGCCCTCTTCCATATCAGGACTACATACGTATAATTACTTTTTTTTGTATTTTAGAGAGAGTGGACAGTCCGCCCTCCTTCTGTGTGTTTTCACTTCTTTCTGATGGGGGCAAGCAGTTGAATCTCACATATATAGAGACGGGATCACAGAATAGAAAATACTCTGGCTGGGAAATCAAACCTCCAGCCACACGGGGGCGCTCACATATGGCCTGAGGCTCAGCTGCTCATCAGACTGCTCTCTCCTGAACTTGTTCATTACACTACTTACTCCGAGCAACTTACACAGCTTGCATTCTTTACATACTGTACGATCCATTTATATCTCTGGATCTATACTGAAGCAATTCAGGTTAAGTACCTTTGCTCAAGGGTACCAGGGCAGTGACCCAACTGGGAATCAGTCCCAGAGATCTGGAGAATCAAGCCCAGTTTTCTTAGCATCCCCCTATGCTGCCGCTGCTTTTTTTCCCTCCTCTTAGCTTGACAGCCGGCCCCGTCACATCACCGCAGGAGGGGTCTCAACGGATTTTTGGAGCTGCCAGCCAGCTTGGGTCACCGTGGCGGGATGGGTTTTTGACGTCACCTGTTGACCCGCCTGAGCAGTGGACCGTTCAGTCACAGCCTCGGGGTGTGGAGACAGCCTTCCCCCCAAAATTCAAGGGCGTTCTGTCAGAGCTAAAAACGTCAAGGCAAGTACCTGTCGATGGAATAGGTCAGCAGAAGTGCATGCCACTGTGGCCCAGATTCAATCTGACCATAGTGCACTTTGCGGTTAAGATTAAATAGCGACTTTTAGCTATTTTTGGCTGATTTTATGATTTACACACTCTTATGGTTTCGTCAGGAGATGATAGCTGCTAGCTGATGTAGGTGTTTAACTCTGGTAAAGAGGGTGTTATTCCTGCTTTATAAAGGCTGCGTAAACATGTTATAGCATTGTAATAATAGTGTTACGCGTGCCGTATGAAGACCTTTAGGAACGTCCTCGTGAACTGTTACCATGGTAATGTAGGTCAAAGTCAGGTTGAACAAAGTGCAAACTTATCTTCGGCTTACAAAAACTTATTCTTCTGCTTTTGTATTCTTCTGCTTTTGTTGAAAAGGCGCAGTAGACCTGTGCATTGTGGGCACTTAAATCTGCTTTTAAATGAATAGAGTCCAATTTTTTTTTGCTAACTTTACTTGCTTTGTGTATGCAGGCTCCATCATGAGAAAATAACAAAACCAAATGTTTTCTCACAGTTTGCAAAAAAAAAAACACACAAAAAAAAAGCTTTTTTATCGACGGCGAACGCGGAGTACAGATTTCTCTCCACTTGTAGGGTCGGGCACGTTACCATGAAATACATTAATAAATAAACAGAAGCAGAAACCAAACTCGATAATATTCGGCGCGATCACAGGGAAGACCGCTTTGAGAACAGCCAAAGATTACAGGGGGTCAATAACCGCCCGGGGGGATGCTGGGCGAGATCAAACCGTCGCCCCACGACCGTTGGAGGTTCTCGAAAACCACTTAACGAGCCTCCGGGAACGCGATGTGTGGTTTCTTTTTCTTGTCTTTTTTCTTTTTTCTTCTTGGCTTTCAGCTGGGCTCAGTGAGCTCCCAGCATGCTCGTAACGGGGGGGTGGGCTTAATGCTGCACCGCTGCGGATTATCTCCACCCCCCCCCGTTCAGTCACTCCCTGTGTACGCACGTGTCAGACAAGACTCCTCCCCCTGCCCCCTGTGGGTGACCCCACGCCAGCACTTCTGATTGGACGCTGGGAGATTGGAACAGGTATTTTGGAGAGGTATGGGGGGGCTTTGAACACATGTGTGGGCAGTTGTCAAGTTCAATGATTTTTTATTTTAGTGATGAAACACAGAGCAAGGTGCTTAACCTGCATTGCTTCAGTATATGTCCGTCTTCAGTCTGTATCCATTACCAGTATATATCCAGCTTCAGTATATGTCTGCTTCTGTGAAGGTGTTCTGTGTTTCTATGTAAAACATGGTTTTAGGTCGGTTTAGATAAGGGCATATGCTAAATGCCTGTAATGTAATATAATGTAATGGAGATGTGGTCAGAGGCCGTAAGAGTTTTCATTTATTTTTGTTGTTTTTTTTTTGTGTGTGTGTGCGAAGCAGGGAACCCCGAGTCTGTGACCCCTGAATTTCTCACAGACGGGTTGCCAGTTTCTCCCATTACCGGAAAACAGCTGCGATTTTTCGGGGGGTTTTCTGCCAAGCTAACGAGGAGGAGAGCGAAGCCGTTCAGAGTCGACGGACAGACAGAAAGCAGAAACGACCTTCCGGGACCTTCCGGGACCTTCCGGGACCTTCCGGCCCCGAAACCAAGCGAGTCGCTCTGCCGATGCGGCCCTCGGGGGAGATGGAGGCCCTCGGGGGAAATGGCGGCCCCTAGGGGAGATGGCGGCCGCTTGTTCTCACCAGGCTGCGATTAGGAGTCCTTACCGCCGCGGGAGGTCATCGTTTGTACTGCATGTTTTTTTTTTTTTGATTTGACTTCTTCCCTCGTTTTCGCAGCTCCAGGATGTGATTCATTTCAATGCGACCCGACGGCGACGGCACTTGCGGGGGACACCTGAACCTCTGCAGTCATCGAGTTCCCCTAATTCGGACCCAGTCTCAGCGGCGGTAATGAAACGAAAGGTGGATTTCACCTGTGTGCGCTGACCCCCCGAGAGGAAGTAGCTTTTATAAATGCCTCAGTACCATAGAAAATAACGACAGACCTTGATTCTCACTGGCCTGTTTGTGTACTGTGCTGTCGTGAATGTGCTTTCAACATTGGCCAAGGCACCTAACATGCGACGAAGCAGTCTCCTCTCCCTTGACAGGTGCATTGTGGGTATTTTCGCCCTGGGAGCACACGGACGAGCGTCTCGAGGCGAGTTTTCCTCCTCGGCTCTGAAGCGCGTGGAGATCTCGAGGCGAAGGAACACAGAGCGGCGTACGCACTGAGTTTCCACGGCTACCGAAGGCCTCCACGTCCCCCTCGGACGTCAGACGGGGGGTCTCGTGCGTGCTTATTGTTAAACCTGTCCGTGCCCTGACCCGTTTCCCCGAGGAGTTCAGCTTAAGCGATCCCGATTCGGCGAATGTCGTGACGGGCGAATGACGCGGAACTTCCAAAACAACGCGTCCGCGTCCTTGGAACCTTTCCAGTCCTCCCCGAAGATTTTTTTTTTTTCCTGGTCTTTCAAAAAATTGCCGACCACGGCGAGGCAAAGTGCTTCTTCAAAACATTTACTGCGAGAAAGATTATGCTTAATTGCTTAATTAAGGGAAGCGGTGTAATTGCCTGGGAAGTGGGATTATCATTCGGAGGTTGCTCCCTTGTGAAGAGTCGCTGGCATAAAAAACACGAAAGAAAACAGCGCAGCGAGGGAGCGTCTTGTCCGCCGCTGGCGCCAGCCGTCGACCCGCCACCATCTTTTTCGCGAGTCGCATTACAGCCGCGTTCTGTTCGCGGCCGACGCTTGTCTCCGCCGCCTCACCTCCGCGGTCCGCCAGCAGAGCGCCGTAGCGGCCATTTTGTAAAGACGCTGACGGGGCGGGCAGCCGCACCAACGGCGGGCTGCTAGGGCTCTTCGGTGTTATTTTTTTTCACCGATTGAGATGGATTCTTTGAGATAACGTTACAAAACAAATGTACCCCTTGCAGTACCTGGAGGTTGCCAGAATTGTTGAAAATCCCCATCCATCTGCAGATTTCATCGCCTCCCCTTGTTTCTGTATGACACACCGGGAGTGTAAATTACATTATATTTGATTTGATTAGATTCCATTAGATTAAAGTAGATAAATAAACAGATACTGAATTAGATTATGCCTTATTGTCACTATATGACAGTGTTCAGCCCCCCTTACCAACCCCCCCCCCACCCCCCCCCCCCAGTCCACGTTCTTAACACCACCAGTTCCGTCTCCCCGTCTTCTGAGGTGGAAACATTCTAATTCCATTCACCTTTTGAATATTCATGAATGGGGTGTGGACTAAAGCCAAATTGTGGCACTAAGACACCCTCTTGACCCACAGGAACATCCTGTAGTTTCGAAGCAGAGAGGATGAGACACGGGATACAAGAAAGCCACATTTTTTGCGCAGCTTAAAGCAGTGGAGCACAACGCGCCATCGATCCGTTCCGGGATTTCCTGCCAACTTCTGCGCTTAATTGTTTTCGCCCAATCATATCTTGATCTGGCGTTGTTTTCTGCATCAGTTAAAGCAGCAGGCTCCACTAGCATCATAATTGTTCTACGGTGTTTCCGTACGAGGGTGAACCGCAACACTGGTGGGTACAGCCGTTTGGGGAAAACTGATATCGGTGGGAAGGAAAACCCGCACGGGCTCCGTCCCTCCCGGACTGGAGCTGACTGAACGCAGAAGCTGCGAGCTGTTTGTTTGCCTCTCTATACGTTTATGGCAGCTGGCAGGTATAAAACTCTCCGTTCTTTTATTATTGCACCAACACCTATGATTCCCCCCACCCGAAAGCGATGTTTCAAAACAGAGGTGTGGAGGGGCACTCAACAGGTCCGCCCGGGTAGTTCAGCTTGGGGGAAAAATCGCTTCCCGATGAGGGTCTGTGATTTCTAGAAAAATTTGGGTTGGAAATGGAGGGGGGGTGGGGGGTGGGGAAAATAACAGCTCTTGCAGTAAATACTATAATGCCTGTTATTTTCCTATGTTTTCCCTCTGGATCTCAAACAAACTTTTCAATTGTGGTGGGTGACATGAAATGTTCCTCCCCTCTTCCCTCCCCATGCTGTCCTGTTTATGGGGTGCTTGTGCTCCCTTGATTTTAGTGAGGGGGGGGGGAGGGGGGTCAGAAGCAGGTTTAATGAAGGCTGACCAATGTGGGTGGGGCTAGGGAGGGGGGGGGTGGGTGGAAATGTCGATGAGGTGTGCCCGAAATGTCAAATAATTTGTTTGTTAATACAGACCTATCTTGAGGAAAGCGCTGACTCGACTTTGGACTTTGGAGGGTCCATTATGAGTCAGTTATTATTTATTATTCTTTATGGTCTAGGGTTCAAATCTGGCCTGGGCCTTTCTGTGTGGAGTTTGCATGTTCTCCCCGTGTCTGCGTGGGTTTCCTCCGGGTACTCCGGTTTCCTCCCGCAGTCCAAAGATATGCAGGTAGGCTAATTGGAGACTCCATAGGTATGAGTGTGTGACTGAATGGTGTGTGTGCCTTGTGGTAGATTGACAGCCTGTCCCAGGGTGTATTCCTGCCCCTCGCCCAATGTAAGCTGGGATAGGCTCCAGCCCCCCCGTGACCCTGACCAGGATAAGCAGGTATAGATAATGGATGGAACCTGTCCAGGATAAGCAGGTATAGGTAATGGATGGACCCTGTCCAGGATAAGCAGTTATAGATAATGGATGGACCCTGTCCAGGAGAAGCAGTTGTAGATAATGGATGGACCCTGTCCAGGATAAGCAGGTATAGATAATGGATGGATCTATGTTTTATGGAATCGGACTCAAAGGAACGAGCTGCATATTCAGCCTCAACTCAAGACCTCTCTTTTACACGTGCCTTAGGCCAGCAAGGGGGAATGATTAAAGCAACGTGTAAAATTAGATGAGAGTATTTCTCAAGGGCGCTCCATCCTCAAATGAAGATGATTTTCATTAGTTTAGTCAAGAGACACCATGTTCAGTTCTCCCCCCTAAAAACAGCTCTATTTCATCTTGAAATCATTCCTCTTTTTACATCGAAAGTTCACAATCTTTATCCATCCTAATCACCATCATCGTCATCATCATGAAAATTCTGGGAAAGTACGTTGTGATTGAAAGGCGAATGAAATGTTAACAGTTTTGAAACGGTTGCCCTTAGTAGCGATGATCTCACCTCTGGTAGAGCTTGCTTGAATATTTATATGAATTCGAACTTGCAGCCTTTCGATCACAAGTGCAGTTTCCCCACCACTGTCTGATTTGGCATCACTGTGATTTTCTCTCTCACTTTGATAGACTTTGTTTAGCTTGCAATACTGTACTACTACAAGACCTGAAATCTATAAATCCCCATCCCCAATTAATTACCTGTCTCTGGTGATTACTGGACTTAATTAAACACTGCTATGAAAACTGAAACAGTGTCGGGGGGGGGGGGGGGGGGGGGTGGGAGTGAGAAACAGTGCCTGTGGTAGTGGCTCATCTGAGAGCTCTAGGATTGTGTATTAAAACAACAACCCCACAAATATTTTATTATTCCTTTTTCACTCACAAACTCACTTGCCTCCTCCCCCCCCCCCCCCCCCTCCACCCCAGCAGTTGCCTCGCTCTCTCATTCAGCCCTGGAGCAACGGCACTGACACAAATCGGCTGTTTAATTACCCTTAAGCGCGGACCCTGGCGTACTCGTCACCGAGGCTAACTGCTCTCCCGTTTGCTCTGGAACATCGCAGCTTCCGTCCTACCCCCCACCCCCCCACCGCACCCCCCCGGACGCGCCTGGCCAGACACTCTCCAGTCCAACCCCGGGTCACCTCCTGCATCATTTCCTGTTGCGGTCCGCGACCAAAGGGGGAGAGTCCTGTGGGGGCAGAGGTTTTTTTCCCAGCAGTCCCCATGATTTCTGGGGCACCCCCAAAATAACAGCTTGCCACGGACAGCGGCTCATCCGGTTCGTTCCTCGCCGGCGTCGGCCGCAGCCGCCGGGCTCCACAGCTGGCGGAGGTGGCAGTAAAGTTCCGCCGGGGCAACCAGAGAAGCGAAAACGCAAATCCGAAAAGCGCCGAAGACGACTTCAGCCCGGAGGCCGGAGCGGCGCGCGTGGAGGTAGCTCGCCGCCGGCAAACGCTCGGGTTCGGAAAGCTGAGGCGGGAGCATTCACAAACCTGTCCTGGCTCGCAGGGGCCTGCCGTTACTACTGTTGCTGATTAATCGTTTCATTAAACTGGAACTGTTTAATCGGGCCCCTCTTAATGTGCTGTTATCGACCTTTTCCCGGCCGGTGTGTGTCGCCACTCCCCCTAAATACAGATTGAACTGGATGCAAAGGAGGCTTGCGCTAGGCACAAGAAATTATTCATTACGTCGAAGTAAATGTTAATTATAACATGATTAATAGTCGATAATGCGATAATTATGGGATGGTAAGTTTTTTTTTTTTAACCATTCTTAATTAATGTTATGTCTGTGATCTCTTTCTGACCTCTATTAAATGACGGCCACTGGTTTATTACCACACCTTCTTGAGCACTTTCCTTTTATTCCAAATGTAAACGTTTAAGACACTGGACAATATGCTGTCGTCCTCTTGTCTAAAGCGTACCTCTATCGTGTTTCAGAAATATGTATTTTGAACGCGTGTTGTGTGTGCGTTCGTACTGGTGTTGTGCTTGCGGTTTGGCACAGACGGCATGACGGACGAATCCTTGAGGCATCAGTAAAACTCTGCTGCCAGTGATCACTTTCTCAAAGGAGCACAGCGGTAAAAGCAGAATCAATATCCCCCGCTTTAATTTTTTCAATCACGAGGTTATTAGTGAGGACATCAGTGACCTGGAGGCACTCAGTACGCAAAAAAATGCTTAATTGGATGACATTAAAATTTATCGTCAGTTGCAATTGAATCTAAAAAAAATGTAATTGGAAAAAAAAAAACACTAACAAATATAGCTGTAGGAAATTGAAGTAAATTTTTTGGTTTAACCTTTTTTTTCCAGTGCAGATCTAGTTTCCCGCAGGGGCCCAAATGCAGGGGGTGATGATGATGAAGAAGATGATGATGATGATGATGATGATGATCTCTTTAAAGTTAATGGGGATGCATTCTGAACCACATTTACATTTTAGGCATTTATAGCTGATGCTCTCATCCAGAAAGACTTCAGTTAGCGGACGGAAGAAAAGGCCATTTAGCGGCAATCTAACCAACATCTCAAGTAGCGATTAATATGAACGATAGGAGAAGATGTGGATGAACACCATGGTGATGGCGTTTTTACGGTTTTTGGGAATATTTTTATGGTTTTTGCTTCTCTTGTAAAGTCATTTCATGACATTGTTGCTATGCTCACAGGTCTGGGAATGTTGTCGCTACGCTCACGGGTCTAGGAATGTTGTCACTACGCTCACGGGTCTAGGAATGTTGTTACTACGCTCACGGGTCTAGGAATGTTGTCACTACGCTCACAGGTCTGGGAATGTTGTCACTACGCTCACAGATCTGGGAATGTTGTCGCTACGCTCACAGGTCTGGGAATGTTGTCGCTATGCTCACAGGTCTGGGAATGTTGTTGCTATGCTCACGGGTCTGGGAATGTTGTTGCTATGCTCACAGGTCTGGGAATGTTGTCGCTATGCTCACGGGTCTGGGAATGTTGTCACTACGCTCACAGGTCTGGGAATGTTGTCACTACGCTCACAGATCTGGGAATGTTGTCGCTACGCTTACGGGTCTGGGAATGTTGTCCCTATGCTCTCGGGTCTGGGAATGTTGTTGCTATGCTCACAGGTCTGGGAATGTTGTTGCTATGCTCACGGGTCTGGGAATGTTGTCGCTATGCTCATGGGTCTGGGAATGTTGTCGCTATGCTCACGGGTCTGGGAATGTTGTCGCTATGCTCACGGGTCTGGGAATGTTGTTGCTATGCTCACAGGTCTGGGAATGTTGTCGCTATGCTCACGGGTCTGGGAATGTTGTCGCTATGCTCACGGGTCTGGGAATGTTGTCGCTATGCTCACGGGTCTGGGAATGTTGTCGCTATGCTCACGGGTCTGGGAATGTTGTCGCTATGCTCACAGGTCTGGGAATGTTGTCGCTATGCTCACGGGTCTGGGAATGTTGTCGCTATGCTCACGGGTCTGGGAATGTTGTCGCTATGCTCACAGGTCTGGGAATGTTGTCGCTATGCTCACGGGTCTGGGAATGTTGTCACTACACTCACGGGTCTGGGAATGTTGTTAGCCGAGTCTGGTCCGATCACTAATTAGATGAAAGTGCTGGGAGCTTGTGCATTAGTTGCTCGATAAGAGCGCCTACTAAATGTGTCACGATTGTTATTATATTACCAGAACTATAATTATTGCTTGGACACACTGTTAACAGAACAGCTCTCAGACGCAGCATACGGCCACCGCTTGACCACAGTGTGAGTGAACCGTGTGTTAAATTCACAGTGCGGCTTGACTGATGGATTTTGAAACAGTAAAACTTCTTCCGGTGACCCAGCCCCCCCCCTACAACCCCCCACAACCCCCCGCCCCGGCTTCTGAGTTAAACGCGTGGAAATGTAATTCCATCAGGGTACGCCACTCCCCATCGGAATGCTACAGAACGGGGTGCACTATGTTTCCATGGTTTTCCCATTTTCCCACAGCTCCGCAGTCATGAATATTTCATTCAACCCATTAAATCCCCTTTGCGTTTTTTTCCCCCTTTGCTCATCTTTTTTTATTCCCTTTTTTTAATATGCGGCGGAGAGCAGATTCAAATCCGCGCCCAGGTCACCGGTAGGTAATTAGATTTTCCCCCCGCACCACATGTCTCTGTGTCGCCTGCGATTACTTTCAAATCTGCTCCACCGGGTCTGTTCTTCCAGCCAAACCAACGGGTCTCTAAATTTTGCAGCGAATACTATATAATATACCTTCATGTGTCCATGCTGCTTTCCTGTTTCTGCCATCCCATAATAGGTGGCAGGACTGCTTAAATGTCTGTGTTATGTTTGACCTCTTATTACACCGATAATTCCTAATTTACAGCAGAATGTTGATTCAGCTGTGTTGCTGTATATTTGGTCCCATTTTGGCTCTGTGCACTGCAAACTTGTTTAACTCTAAAATCAATTCAAATTAATTTTTGAGCTCACTCCTGCCATAAATCATATTCTGAAAGAGACAAGACATAGAGATGCATATAAAGGATCAATTTGACAAATTATTATTATTATTATTATTATTATTATTATTATTATTATTATTATTATTATTATTATTATTTATAGGTATATTTCTTATTTTGATACTTTCAGTTTATTAGCTTTTATGCTGCCACAGTTTCCCTATAGTGTTTTATTGCTGACTATCTGTGTTACTTAATGTGAATAATATTCTGCTGCACATTTGGCTATAATGCATTTCCTGCCGGCACAGATTCATGAATGAAGATTTGATCAGAAAGGGAGCGAGAGCGACATATTGAAAGAGAAAGAGTGAAATGTGATTTCTCTGAGTACAGGTGAGGGAGCTGACGGAGACGAGCCATCTGTTTTCCTTCTGACGTAAAACTCTTCCGTGCCGAGTGGCGTTCCGGATCAATCCGGCTGATCCGCGAGAGGAGTGAGTAAATCCACACGGCAGCGAATTCCCGTCAAATCACTCTCTGAGCAGACGAGAGCAATTTAGCGTACGGGCTGCATCTCGACTGATTTGTTTGTCGCTGACATTGAGGTCGTGCTATTGCGGGTAGCGGTGGGTTGAGCTTAAAGGGCCAAAGCAATTTACGCTCGGCACGTTTTTTATTTTTTTTTTTTATTTTTTGGTTGTTGTTGCGATTTTAATTGCTTGACGGCGCACTGTTTTACTGTCGCACATTTAGGTTAATTTATCGGGGGGTAATTGAGTCGGTACGTTTGACGGGAATTGACTTTGATGTCCTTGGCGTAATGTGTTTGGGATTAGCCATCTTATCTCTCTCGGTCCATATGTCATTACCGCGGAGGCCAGGGGGAATCGGGCCGGCTATACACCTTTGCCCTACGTCTCATCTTCTGTGCGACTACCTGACCTCGCGGGCAGCTAGCGCGCAGTTTTACCGCTGCAATAAATTCAGCCAAATCACCTAACAGTAATTCTCTAACATAAGTATCCCGTTATATTCTCACACCCGTGATAATGTCGTAGAACGTATTGTCAAGATGAAATAATGAGCAGCAGATGCATATGTTAATATATCATGTCATGTTTATGGTTAAAAAAAATGTGAGAAACGTTAAAACCCTAATGGTAGTGTCCTTTGAAATCTCCCTCCGTTGCTTTCATGAATCAGAGAATAGGCTATGCTTGGATTCAACAGGCACAAGAGCCGTATGAAATAATAACTATGAGTTCCCATTTTGATTTTTACAATGCCTAACTGTAAATATAAAGATGAAAAGATAACATAAATAAATCCATACAACATAAATCCATAGTCTAGTAATTCTGTACATGCATAAAGCTAAATTACTTTTAAAACGGTCTCTGAATTATATCTCAACATCATTGCCTGTTTTTACCTTCCCACTACCTTCATGATAACCCAATGCAAAAATCACACTTAATCAGAGGTATGTGTTTTTTAGAAGCCTTTTTCAGCATTATACATTGTGCTGTAAATTGTGTGTCACCACTATTTCTGATTTATATCACTATTACCTCTAACTGCTGGCTGACAGCTGGATAGTTTTTGCAATGAATTCATTTGTTGAAAGGCTTTAGAATTATGTTGAAATGCGTAGTACTCAGACTCTCCAAATAAATGTATCTCATGGCTCAATAAATCCACTGTATAAAGCTGTCATTTGCTCAAGTGCTTCAGCAGTCTAACCTTTTTGAAATGTTCAGATTCATTCTAAAAGAAGGACTTGTATGGCATTTTATATGAGGTTGACACTTTACCTTACAGTGCCTTCGGAAAGTATTCAGACCCCTTCACTTTTTCCACATTTTGTTACGTTACAGCCTTATTCTAAATTGATTACATTTATTTTTATTCTCATCAATCTACACACAATACCCAGAATGACAAAGTGAAAAGAGGTTTATAGATATTTTGTTTTGCAAATTTATTAAAAATAAACTGAAATATTACATTCACATAAGTATTCAGTATGACACTCAAAATTGAGCTCAAGTTCATCCTCTTTCCATTGATCATACTGGAGATGTTTCTACAACTTGATTGGAGACCACCTGTGGTAAATTTAATTGATTGGACATTATTTGGAAAGGCACACACCTGTCTATGTAAGGTCCCACAGTTGGCAGTGCATGTCAGAGAAAAAACCAAGCCATAAAGTCGAAGGAATTGTCCGTAGACTTCCGAGACAGGATTGTGTCGAGGTACAGGTGGAAAAAGTGAAGGGGTCTGAATACTTTCCGAAGGCACTGTATATGTTTTATTCCAGTGGAGTTCAGTGTATGGTAAACACAAGTAAAATTGCTGATAGAGTTTCACTGCCAGTGGGGCTATTTGCATAACTGGACATGCGTTCAAGATGACGAATGATCAAGATGAGTGGTTTGCATTGAATAGTTAATGTTGAACGATTTAAAATGAACATTCTATTTAGTTCACGACAAATGCATTTCGGACTGTTAAGTAGCGCTAGCTAACATTCGTGGCAAACAGAAAAAGGTTTGCATATGTTTGAATATGCTCACAAACATTAGCTAATAAGCGCGGTCTTGAACGCACGTCTAGGTTACTAAACACAACAAACAGCACTGCGGTTGTCAAGGAACTAAGTCGCGCTCACGTGTTCTTATAACATTAATGTAACATGTTAATGTGTTATTACATATTAGTTCATATGCTAGCTACCATTTTATTACAGTGGCATAAGGTTAGAAGATAAGGATGTATGTTGCTGAGAAAAGAAGATGATGCTATTATTAGCCAGATCAATGAGTTATTTACTTTGAAAAATGTATTTCTGAATATTATGAATATTTTTAAATTTTTTGAAAAATGGATTAATTAGCTGTCAGGTTAGAAAAGAAAACCAGCAGTACTTTTAGCTTTCAGGAGCAGATTTGAGTATCCCTGTTCTAGAACATATGTACATATATTACAAGAGACCGCCACCATTTCCTCTTGTATGGATGCAGCCTTACTAGATTAATAGCATGGTCTAGCGGTCAGAGAAACTGTAAAACAAAATATACATATAACAGCATTATCTTTTATTTGTTGTTGGGGAATTGCTATAACACACATTCAGAATGAGAAACAAGTTTCATGTTGGGTCTGGTGGAGGGGGGGGGGGGGGGGGGGGGGGGGGGGGGGGGGGGGTTTGGGGGAGGGGAATAACAGCATCCCTGCCCGGGATGAAAACTCAACGAGAAGTGGAGGGGACAATGTGAGCAGTGGCAGGGATATCCCTCACCCCCCAATAATTTGCACCGGGGGTAGGTCCACTTCCCCCGGTAAAATACTGCTGTGTTCGTTTGACCGGCACTTATCCCAAATGGCATCAATCGCTTCCCAGTAGCGTGTTTGAACACTGTATAGCGAGTTCTTACCAGAGCACACCCGCTAAGCTCGTCAGATCGTAATGGCGGCTGGCTGCAAGAGAGGGCCTCGTATATCAGAGGTTGCCGGTTTGAGTCCACCGTGGGGTGCTGACATTGTGACACTGCGCAAAGTACTTTACTCGGTTGCACCGGCAAGTTCAATTCAGCTGTTTAAATGTAAATTGAAACTGTACATGTTTTTATCAAAATAAGTTTCTAGCTGTGTAAGCTCCTCTGAATAACGGCGTGTGCCAAGCATATGAATAATAATTTGTTTGTAATAATTAGCAGGCAGTGCCTATCAGAAGTCACGGAGTGTGCAATTTAATCTAAGAACACAGCAAAATGGTAATGATAATTTACAGTTACAGTGCTGACTCGGTCTTCAAGGGATATAAATATCACTTATCATTGTGAAATTGACTATCACAGTTCATTTGTCGCCGACCATTTTGTGTCGAGGCTGAGCCCGATGCACTTGCTGCGTTTATTCCGGAGGTTCTCGTAGGAGTGGAGGACGCTCGAACGAAAGCCAGTCTGTGGGAAACCTGAATAGACATTGTGTGAGACAACGGATGTCACCCACGTGGGAGCGCTGTTATTATTAAAGGAGAGCGAAGTCACTCCTCTTTTTCTGACCTGTTTCTTGAGGGCGGCATGAAAATAAGACTCAGTCGCCAGGGCACAGTCCTGTAGAGGCCCCGGCGAAAACAAGGTTCCGCTCTCCTACAGTACGTCCGCTTGAGACACACTTCAGGACGTTGTAATAAGGGCACAAATCCATATCCAGCGGGAGGAAAACGGAACCCGTCGAAGACAGGAAGTCACGGGGGGAGGGGCAGTGCCTTGACCCCGCCCTCCCGGCTGCATGAGGAGAAGGGCGGATTGGGCGGCGGCCTCGTGTAACAGTTAAGGAACCGGACTTTTGAAACTCAGAAGTTGCGGGTTTTATTCCCTGTTGGGGCACGGCCAGTTGCACTCTTGGGCCAGGCTCTTGGCCAAAATTGCTCCAATAAATATCCACCTGTATAAATGGATGCTCTGCAAAAATTCTAAAAGTTGCATAAGTCACTCTGGAAAAGAGCTTGTGCTAAATGGCAATAATGTAAAATATTCAGCTTTATAACTTGATGAGATGCAAAAATGCTAAAAGTTGTGTAAGGCACTCTGGAAAAAGAGCTTGTGTTAAATGCCAACAATGTAAAATGTTCACCTGTATAAATGGATGCTATGCAAAAATGCCAAAAGCTGCATAAGTCCCTCTGGAAAAGAGCTTGTGCTAAATGCCAATAATGTAAAATATTCAGCTTTATAACTGGATGCGATGCAAAAATGCTAAAAGTTGTGTAAGTCATGCTGGATGAAAGCTTGAGCTAAATGCCAATAATGTAAAATATTGAGCTCTATACCTGGATGCTGTGGAAAAATGCTAAAAGTTGCATATGTCACCCTGGATAAAAGCTTGTGGTGCATGCCAGTAATGTAAAATATTCAGCTTAAATGGATGCAATGTAAAATATAAGCTGGGTAAGAGTGTCTGTCATAATGGAAAGATGATTGTCTGAGGACTAGACGTTGGCGCGGTCCGCATGGTAACATCAGATGGGATGGATTTCATTGCATACAATGATTACATGCTTATTACATGCAATGTGTCAGTGAAGGAGGGGGGAAGAACAGGAATTGTAGGAAGGAGGAATGGGGAGGGGGGGGAGCAGGGATGGGGGAGGGGGGAAGAACGGGATGGGAGGGGGGGGTAGGAACAGGGATGGGAGGGAGGCAGAACAGGGAGGAGGGGGAGGGGGGGATGGGGGATGGGGGGAGGAGCAGGGGGATGGGGGTTGGGGGGAAGAGCATGGATGGGGTAGGGAGGGGGGGGAGGAGGGGAGGAATGGGGAGGGGGGAGGAGCAGGGATGGGGGAGGGGGGGGGAAGAACAGGGATGGGAGGGGGTAGGAACAGGGATGGAGGGAGGCAGAACAGGGATTGGGGGGAGGAACAGGGATGGGAGGGGGGAGGGGGGGGAGGGAGCAGGAACAGGGATGGGGGAGACGGGGGGGGCAGGAACAGGGATGGGGGAGGAACAGGGATGGGGGGGGGGGAGGAACAGGGATGGGGGAGGGGGGGAACAGGGATGGGGGAACGGGGGATGGGGAGGGGGGAGGAACAGGGACGGGGGAGGGGGGAAGAACAGGGATTGGGGGAAGGAAACAGGGACGGGGTGGGGAGAGGCAGAACAGGGATGGGGGGGGGGGGGAAGGGGGCATTTCGTTTTCAGGTTAGAGCACCTGGCAACAATTATCCGTGACTCATGCCGCTGCGTGCTTCGGCGTCTATCGCCGCGGCAACAGTCGGCTCGTCTGACGCTGATTGTATTAATTAGTAATACAGAAGGAGCGAAGGGGGAAAATCAGAGCTCCTGTGGGGGGTCGGGAGAAGAATGATTGTCAGCAGCATGGAAATCTCTGGATATGGGCAGTGGGACATGGGAGCGATGATGTCGCTCTCTGTGCATTCATATAGTCAGCCTTCCCTGCAATATCCTTTCTCAGCTACCTGTTGATTTCACGGGGATAAAAGCCTGCCAGTGGAGCGTGTGTCTGACGTCTGTCATTACACATACAAATAAACCTCTGCAACATTTCATCCAGCTGCTCCCAGTGAATATATCTTGGGGGGGAGTTTTCTATAATGAGTGGCATCCCCCCCCCCCCCCCCCCCCCCCCCCCCCCCCCCCCCCCCCCCGAATCCTCCTGCACACTGTACAGTAAACACTTAAAACCACCGGAAGAATACATTGTGTGCTTCGGTTATAAGCTGTATTTATATTTTGGCAACTGATTACTTGCATTTTATGTTCAGGTTTGATCAATTTAAATCATTACACAGTGCATATTGATGTAGAAATTAAAAGCAAGCTTTAGAAATAGAAATCTTGGAACGCCCTTCAGCTTCTGGGTTCTGGAACGCCCTTCAAAACACCCCCAACCCCTCTTTGTGTGTGTGCGTGCATGCTCATGCCTGCATCCATGTGTGTGTGCGTGTGTGTGTATACAAAAGAGGAACAACGTGTGTGGCAACACCTTGCTTGTTTGATCCTGATGTCGTTTGACCTGGTGTTAATGAGGCCGCAGCAACATGTTTATATCTTTAATGGGAAGTGACACCCCCATCATCCCCCCCCCCCCCCCACCACCCACCCCATTCCTCCACCCTTCCAATCCCCCCCCCCCCCCCCCCCCCCCCCGCCCCGTCCCCCACCCCCCACCTCCCAGCCCCCTGCCCTCACCGGTCTCACCGCACAGACCTGGGCTCCTTATCATCCGGACAGGCAGGCAAGCGGGGGGAAGTGACATCACACCCACATCCATCTCCCCTGTCAGTCCTGAGGGAAGCTCTCATTAGGGCGACGTGCCCTTCCATTTTCCTTCCCCATCTGTCCTGCTTTACAGTAGAATAGCAGTCTCCTCTGAGTTTGTTTTGGTTGTTTACATCTTAGCACTTTGGGCTGCGAACATTATATGAAGGTACAATATTAATAACAACAACAACAACCATTATTATTATTATTATTATTATTATTTATCCATCCATCCATTGTCTATGCCCACTTATCCTGGGCAAAGTCGTAGGGGGTGCCCAACATGCGATGTGCAAGAGGCACCCAGGACAGGCTGCCAATCCATGCAGGGCACACACACCATTCACTCACTCACACACTCATACCTATGGGCAATCTAGAGTCTCCAATCAGCCTACCTGCATGTCTTTGGACTGTGGGAGGAAACCGGAGTACCCGGAGGAAATCCACACGGACACGGGGAGAAAATTCAGACTCCACACAGAACATTCCAGAATCGCACCGATGAAACTCCGCCCGCCGTCCTTCAGAAATCTGTGTGCAGCGTTCCGACCTGCGGAAGGCCATCGTTTCCCGAGGTGTGCATCTGTGTGGCAGCCGAGTGCGACGTCGTCTCCTGTCCTTCGCACACGTTTTCCTCTGAAGATGTCTTTCCGTGCTCCAGTGAGAGGCTAATTGATTTAGAGACCTGGGGGAAGGGCGGGGGGGGGGTGTTATTGGGGTTTTTAGATTTCCTGAAAAAGTCATGGAAACCCACTGGCCAGCTCCTGGAATTTGGTTTATGGGGAAAATTGTATTTCATTCAATTGAAAAACATGGCCTGGTTCCAGATTATTTGAGTGGTCTTCGCGTTTACAATATGATTAAATTGACGCTGTGGCATGATATTCAAAACAAACAAACAATTTTGCTTTTCCCTTCATTATATGTATTTTTTTTAGAAGATTTATCTCTTTTTTTTGGGGGGGGGGGGCAGTTTGCAAGCATTGAGACAGAGAGAGAGAGAGAGAGAGAGAGAGAGAGCTTGTGTTCCTTTTTTGCTGATATACTGCACTGTATAGTACATGGTCAGACTGTTTTACTGTGGTGAAATCTGCCTGGGGGTCAGTGTTTTACTGTGGGGGAATCTGACTGGGGTCAGTGTCTTACTGTGGGGGAATCTGACTGGGGTCAGTGTCTTACTGTGGGGGAATCTGACCGGGGGTCAGTGTTTTACTGTGGGGGAATCTGACTGGGGTCAGTGTCTTACTGTGGGGGAATCTGACCGGGGGTCAGTGTTTTACTGTGGGGGAATCTGACTGGGGTCAGTGTCTTACTGTGGGGAAATCTGACTGGGGTCAGTGTTTACTGTGGGGGAATCTGACGGGGGTCAGTGTTTTACTGTGGGGGAATCTGACTGGGGTCAGTGTCTTACTGTGGGGGAATCTGACTGGGGGGTCAGTGTTTTACTGTGGGGGAATCTGACTGGGGGTCAGTGTTTTACTGTGGTGAGTCTGACTGGGGGTCAGTGTTTTACTGTGGGGGAATCTGACTGGGGGTCAGTGTTTTTACTGGGGGAATCTGACTGGGGGTCAGTGTTTTACTGTGGGGGAATCTGACTGGGGGTCAGTGTTTTACTGTGGGGGAATCTGACTGGGGGTCAGTGTTTTACTGTGGGGGAATCTGACTGGGGGTCAGTGTTTTACTGTGGGGGAATCTGACTGGGGGTCAGTGTTTTACTGTGGGGGAATCTGACTGGGGGTCAGTGTTTTACTGTGGTAAATCTGACTGGGGGTCAGTGTTTTACTGTGGGGGAATCTGACTGGGGGTCAGTGTTTTACTGTGGGGGAATCTGACTGGGGGTCAGTGTTTTACTGTGGGGGAATCTGACTGGGGGTCAGTGTTTTACTGTGAGGGAATCTGACTGGGGGTCAGTGTTTTACTATGGGGAATCTGACTGGGGGTCAGTTTTTACTGTGGGGGAATCTGACTGGGTGTCAGTGTTTTACTGTGGGGGAATCTGACTGGGGGTCAGTGTTTTACTGTGGGGGAATCTGACTGGGGGTCAGTGTTTTACCTTGGGGGAATCTGACTGGGGGTCAGTGTTTTACTGTGGGGATCTGACTGGGGGTCAGTGTTTTACTGTGGGGGAATCTGACTGGGGGTCAGTGTAGTGGAGCTCAGCGTAGCGTCTAGTGCAGCCTTGAAGTGCAGCGGTTGCAGAACTAGATCTGTGACTGACAGATTGCAGAATAGGTGCCGGACTTCTGATGGCTCAGTAAATGTGAAAATATAGCTTTCACAAAGCAGTTGCTGCTGGGTGAGAACATCTGCTTCATGTGAACCTCCCTTTGTGTGATAGCCACCATGCTGAACCTGTTGATCTCATCGCTGCCAGCCTGATTAGGCTTGATTAGCATTAGCAGGATTAGCCTTGCATCGTGACCAAGGGTCACCACCAGCAGCTTCTTCGAGAGGGTGGAAAATAAATGAAATGGCTGGAATTTTGAAGCCTCTTGCTGACAGTTAACACACATTCTGGCAGCTTTCTCTGTTTCTTTCCCGCTGCGGCAGTAGACAGAATTGGGTTTCAGTGGGAACTGTCGACTCCAACTTAGGGCCTGATTTACTACGACCTTTAGAATGTGCAGTGCACAAAATCAATAACAAGACCAATGATTGGTCATTGATCATTGGTTGTGTTATTGTGTGTGTGTGTGTGTGTGTGTGTGTGCGCGCGTGCGCAAATCTATTCGGTGTATTTCAATTCATATAATACATGTTAATTTGACATTTCATTCTATAATGCATTCTGCAGTAAATGTAGAACATTGCACACATAAAAGAGAAAATAATTTTATAGTTTTTTATTCTCTGGAATAGATTTTCCGCTATATTACTGTGTTATATTCCAGTATAAGTTCTTTGTGAGGCAGACGTGATTTTCTCTACGCCTGCTGTACTCTGCTCGATGGGGCACGGGGACGGGCCGTGCGCGGGTTACAGAATCCGAAATCCCAGTTTTGTCGCCCGTTTGCTCGGGTTGGCTGGCTTCCCAAAGCTCGTTTCGGGACGCGTGAATGCGCCGGGTCCCCCTTTCGGCACGGGGGTCCCTCTTCCCGAACGATTTAGCGGGTTTGATTCAGACGAAAGGCGGTAAGCGAGCGCGGACCCTTTTCGGCCGGACCCGTCAGAGAAAGCGAACTCCACCGAGGGGGACGCAATGCGGCTGTAGCGCGACCGCGCCTGCCTCCCCTCGCCATAGAAACCGCCGCCGCCGCGCTCCCCGAATCCCGTCCCGTCCCCCCTCCGCGGCGCCCCGGCCGATCGCGCCGCGTCCCACGCGCGCCTTTCGTCCGTCCCCGTTACCGCGGAAACGGATTCGGCGCCGGCGCACAATGCGGCCCGAATCGCCGAGGACGGAGAAATGAAATCCGGCGGCGGCGAGCTGCAAAGGACTTGATGGCGCGGGTTCCGGCGGACCGGCGGGTCGGGTCGAACCCGCGCGTGGCCTGAATACAGATCCGCCCTTTGAAATATTCAGCGGCTGGCCCTGCGCGCGGGGAGGGCGCCTGGTGCCAGATATCACTTCAGCTTCTGCTGTGGAACCAGGTGCCATTTTCAAAATCAAATTAATCTTTTGTGTGACATTTTATCTCTCTCTCTCTCTCTCTCTATATATATATATATATATATGTGTGTGTGTGTAAAATTATTATTATTTACTTTATGATTCACAGCTTGAGGGAGCAGACAAGCTGGACAGGTGAAGAGGGAAACCAGACTACAGAACTAGGTTCCAAAGCAGGTTCCAAAGCCTACGATCGACACGACAACGGTTAAAAACATGAAAGGGTTAAAAATACGAAAATCTCCAAATCAGGAATAGAAATATGTGCAATATGCATGACCTAATGCATTATGCATTGTATATATGAAACTTAAACAGGCTATACATTGTAGCGTATATTCTAAAAATGCAGCATGCTTTAGTTTTGCTTTGCAGTTAAAATAATTCATATTCGGGGCAGATAACTCTTTATATGGAGCCTTTATCCAGATTTTCTGTTTATTACATCTGTATTACACGCTGAACGATCCCAGTGTGGTTATGATGTTGATGGGGACTAACCGAAATTAGTGCGGGTGAGGGGAGGGTTAGCCCACTCTGCATTCTCTTTTGTTGGGGCAGGGGGGGGGGGGGGGGGCAAAACTTCAAAACTCATGTTGTGTTACTTTAGCAACATATGGTTGGGTTGCAAAACAGCTGCAGCACAAAAATGTTGGAATTTTGGGGTGCCGTACAACACGAAATGGCTCTTTGGGGTTTGACAACAACGGTGCGCCTGTGCGTATCAGGCTATCAAAGCTAATGAGCGCAGAAATAAACAAACGTTGATATTGAGATGGCTGATCAACAAAAGGAAAATACTACATTTAAAGAGAGAGAGAGAGAGAGAGAGAGAGAGAGAGAGAGAGAGAAGGAGAGAAGTGTTGTATGTAAAAAAAAAAGAGGAATCGGAAGGTGCTGCAGGGAGGGTTGCTTCTCTCACACAAAGAGCTAATTAAAAATGAGTGGAGATGAAGATGAGCGGAGCGCTTCAGAATCTATATCCGCTTTCCTGCGCCCGGAGAAAGCGCGCAGCAATCCGTCTCTCTCTCTTTCCCTCTGTCCCTCCTGCTCCCTCTCTCCCTCTCTCTCTCCTGCTCTCTCTCCCCCCACCCTTCCACCTCTCTCTCTCCTGCTCTCTCTCTCCCCACCCTTCCTCCCTCTCTCTCTCTCTCTCCTGCGCTCTCTCCCCCCACCCTTTCTCCCTCTCTCCCTCTCTCTCTCCTGCTCTCTCTCTCCCCACCCTTCCTCCCTCTCTCTCTCCCCCTGTAAAGTGGCGTGTATTTTTAGAATACTCCACCTTCCCTTCTTGCTGAGTAGGCGAGCAAAGAAGCAAGAGAGAGAGAGATGGAGTGATGGGAAGATGAAGGAGAGAAGAAGAAGAAGAAGAAGAAGAAGAAAGGGGATGTAAAATCAAAGGTGGAATGAATTAGTGATGAAAAGAGAGGGGGAGAGAGATGAAACGGAGCTGGATGGGGTGGTGCAGCCACCAGAGAGTCCAGAGAGAGAGAGAGAGAGAGAGGGAGAGAGCAATGAGGAGTGGGGTAAAAAGAAGACTCAAAAAGGAGAGAGGAAATGAGCTGTGTGTAGAGGAGGAAGCGATATATTAGGGACGGAGGGGTGATTCAAGGACAGGAGGACTGAAGGAGGGAAAAACCCTTTTTTTTCTTATCTTCCAAAGGGCAGGGTCCATCAGATGTGAGACTGGAGACCTGTTAGTTCTGCTTCTCATTAAAACTACTGAGGGTCCTGGGCTTGAACCCCCTTGACTCTTCCCCCTCCTTGACTCTCGCCCTATCTCTCTTTTCTTTGCTCTCTCTCGCTTTCTCCTCTCTCTTCCCCCCAGCTCCATCTCTTTCTCCTTCTCTCTTCTCGCTCCTCTCTGCGCTCTCTTTCTCTTTTTTTTCAACCTCCCGTCATCGTACTGTTAAATCATTCCCTTTAATTTGAGTGCAGAGACGGATATAGACATGCTCCAACTCTTCGATGAGTGGCGGTTTTGGCACAGTGCTTAGAGAGGGAGGTGGGTTTGCATCCAAAAAAAAGCAGCCTATCTGTGCATTGTTTCTGAGCAGTGTGACGATAAATCACATACACATCAAACTAAAAACAACAGGAGCAGAAGAAGGAATTGATGTAGAATAAAAATGGTTGAGCTGCTGGGTTGCTCACCCTGTTAAGGTACAGTACTCTTCCAGTGTATGGATGGGCCCAATGGTCCAGTGTCAAATCTGGACCTTGTCAAGGTTTCAGTGCCAATGGTTCTTTGTACTCTATCTGCCCCTGCTGGTCAATTGTGCACCTGCGGTCTGTCTGCAGATCCACCAAGTGGCCAAAACTGGACTGCGTTTTTAAAGCTCACTTCCTGGTCTTGCTGAGAGATGCTGCTCACTAGCGCCACTGCGGTTCACTCCAGTATAGGTCTTTCAGACACCCCAGTCAATGGTAACAATACGGTCAAAATACATCAATAATGTTTTTACACAAGAAAATGCATTACATTACATTACATTTATTTGGCAGACGCTTTTATCCAAAGCGATGAAATGCAGGTGTACGTGAATGTTTTTTCTTTGTCAAATGTCTCTTCATGTGTTGATTTGTTAAGTTATTGTGTTATTTGGACAAGATTGTAATATTTTGTGGACGAATCTGGGAGTTTACGTCACTGCCAAGTCACTGTATCTCACGCGCTTAGTGGGCAGCAGGACTTCATGCCCATATAAGGGTCCCCCATCTCCCTACAACACAGTCTCTGGCTCCATTTTGTACAACATGGCGGTGCCCACAAACTGAATTTCCCAGGCTTCAAAATGGTTTTCACCAGGCCTGTGAAGAGTCAATGGGTGGCGTCGCAGTGACCTGCTCCGTGTTTTTCTACGATCTTTGAGAGCCGCACGTGAAATGTGTTCCTCCAGCTCACGTGTGACGTAGGCTGGGGTGCGATCAGCGGCTGACGCTTCACGCTTCGGAGAACGCCCGCTGCAGCGAGCTACTGACCAGCGAGATCCGCCTTTCCAAACTGGGGGAAATAAGCAGAAGAAACAGGATCTCTGAAAAAAGGGACACTTGGGCATGGAATTTCACGTTCTGCTGCTCTCCAGAATCCTGAGACGCTTTACGTTCCATTTTTGATTTTCAATTTTATTTGTGCAGCACTTTTTATAGACAAGTGTTGCAAAGATGCTTTGCGGAGTAGCACAAGGGAAATTTGGCAAAAACCAGGCCTGATTCTGCTTTACTGATTCTACCCATTCAGCTCCACTCACAGGAGAACTGCAGCACCGTGGACAGCTCCAGCCCCACTCACAGGAGAACTGCAGAACCATGGACAGCTCCAGCTCTGCTCACAGGAGAACTGCAGCACCGTGGACAGCTCCAGCCCCACTCACAGGAGAACTGCAGAACCATGGACAGCTCCAGCTCTGCTCACAGGAGAACTGCAGCATCATGGACAGCTCCAGCTCTGCTCACAGGAGAACTGCAGCACCATGGACAGCTCCAGCTCCTCACACAGGTGCGGTGGCAGCTGTGGCCGAAAGGCAGTCATCACAGCTTCTACCCACTGCCTAATTTATGGGCTCTGCAGAGGCCAGATCCTGACTTTTAACTCACTAGTCATTTCATGTTTTTCTCAAAAAAAAATGCTCAAAGGGAAAGGCAGTATGAGCCAATGAAGTCTCCTGTTCCTTTAGCTGTTATACTTTATTCTAACAATTGTAAAATTTATTCATAAATGAAGAACAATCACTTGAAGGCTTGAATGCGATATTGTACTACGGTGCATTGAATCAGTCATTTTGTTATGTTATTGCAATACACTTTTGGACAGTAAATCCAGTAGTTTGAGATTCATGCTTGGGGGAGTTATTCTTTATTTAGCTGCAGAAACAGCGGGGCTGGTTTACTCTGGTGAGAAGCTGACAGGGCGACCCCCACAGAAGCAGGGTAGGGAGTAATGAGGAGCTCCAGGGTGTTTCCCTCCCCCTCCCCCTCTCTTTCGCTTGTTTGCTCTGTCCATCATCTGCCTGTTTACAGACCCAGCACCACCCCCCTCATACCTGGTGCCTTTTCTGGATGTTTCCCCTCCCCGCTCGGCTGGACCCGCTGCTGAATATTAATCCGGCCTGGAACGATGCGCGGTCCGTGCTGTGTTTTCATGCTGCAACGGCAGGGGCGGGGGGTGGGGGGGGGGTGGGGGCGGGGGTGGGGGGCATGGTAATGTGGGGTGGAGCAAGGAGTCGTGGTGTCCTTCACCAGATTTCATGCTAGCTTCTGCTCCTAGTCATTCCATTTCACTCAACCCCCCCCCCCCCCCCCCCCCCCCCCCCCCACACCCCCAGTCCTACTCATGTCCTTGTCACAGTTTGCCATACAAATAAAAGCATTATACAAATACAATTGATTTGATTTGATTTGATTTGACACACTGCTAAATTAAGTCACAGTATATCGGGATTTTGTGCTCACAGCTAATTACCTATTTGAGCCAGGGAAACCGGTGGAAACGAATGTGCCCCACACACACACGGAATGCAAGTGCCCCTCACCCAGCACTAAGACCAGCACAAGCTCCTTTTAAGCCAACAAAGGGCACCTCATTTTGTCCTAGTGCTGTTAAGCAATGATAAATGTTAAATGTTAAATCAACTCCGATAGAGTAAATTTGACTTTGAGCAAAAACACTTCATCCTCTTCGGACCGACTTGAATTGGAGCCAAACGTATTACTGCATAGGTATTGTATATTTACCTGACCTGAGTGCGGTCGAGCATTTATGGGATGTTGTGGAACGATGTGCCTGAGAGTTTTCCACCTCTGTCAGGGAGTGTTTCTATCGATTGAGTTCTTAGTTGTTCTCCTGCAAACCTCTAGACGCTGGTGGACTCACACTGCTCATACTGGACACATTAAGCTGTCCAATGGCTCAGCTGCTGGACCATTGAACTAATGGGGGAAGAAGGAGAGAAAAAGCTTGGAAAAGAGGGAGGAAGAGAGAGGAAGAAGAGGGAGTGATGGATCGGGAGGGGAAAGGAGAGATGGAGTTGGGAAACAGCAGTCCTGTAGTCCTGTAGTTGGCAGAGCATTGCATTAACTATGCGAAGGTTGTGGGCTCAATCCCTGGGGACTAAAGTATATATACTGAAAAACATATTCATTCATGTACAGCATGTACAGCTAAGAGGCAGTGTACACCTGTCTCTCTAATTTCAGTTGAACAGCACATACACTCCTCGCCTGTCTGGCCCACATGCCCCACCCCCACCCACCCCCCCACGGCACTAACCTGTAGGACTGGGTACAGCAAAAAGGTTTCTGGGGCAATTAGCCATCGCATTCGTTTTGATTCTTTCATTTTAAATGCCCTGGGCCTGATCTTTGACTGCAAAGGCAACGGCAAACAAAGAACAATCCCGCGGAGGACGTGTGATATCTCAGCGTTAGCCGACGGCTCAGACGACTCGAGCGCGGCGGCTGAGCGCGGGCGTGCGATCCTGCCCCCTGCGGACCCTTCGTCCCGCGCATTCACCGAGCCGAGGTTCCGCCTCCGACAGCCGTCTCAGGGTCTGGGGCAAACAAAGGTCTGACGCCAATGGCCCAGGGATCGCTGATCCCCGATGTTTGCGTGGAGACAGGAGGAAAGCCCAAACAGGAAGCGGGGAGCTCGGACGCGCTTACGAAATGGAGTCACGGAACATTCCGGGCCCCTGACCCCCTCGGTCAGCCCCCTAGTTTGGGCCGTCGGGTCTCCGGCGGTTTCTGGGTATTCGGTCGTAAACTTTTGGCGACTGTACGCT
>CM045890.1:46731904-46756904 GCA_025169545.1 Anguilla japonica | reverse complement strand
CTAGACGATTCCGTGCTTCCCTAACAGTTTGGGGAAGGCCCTTTCCGGTGTCAGCATGACAATGCCCCCGGGCACACAGCGAAGACCATATAAAAATGGTTTTGTCAAGAATGGTATGGAAGAACTTGATTGGCCTGCACAGAGCCAAATACTGGTGTTCAACACAAAAAAGACCTTAAAAGTGACTGTAATCCTTGTAGAAATGTAATATACTGTTATATTTGGTGAATATGGTATTATTGTTCTATTTTTTTGGAGCAGGCGTAATGAGAAGTATAATTCAGTGCAATATACTGCAATATCTGAAAGGTTTTATATTTGCCAATACAATATGAAGTGCTGAAATAATATTTATGGTTTTGATAATCTATTTTATTTCAGAATATTATATAATAGTCTGTTTCTGTAACAGAAACAGAAGGTAAAGGGTAGGTACTAGTGAGTTTGACGCCATAGTAATCTCACTTGACCTGTCCCATGGCTAAAATTACTGACAAACTCTGAGGATTTAATGGCTATCAGACTGCCTGAAATACTGTGTTACTAGATGGTTAGCCTGGTGTTAGCCACAAGCATCATACCATCTCTGAAACCATCACGAAAATGAACTTCAATGTCAGGTAAAGATCCATCCATTATCTATACCTGCTTACCATGAGCAGGGTCGCGGGGGGTGCTGGAGCCTATCCCAGCATGCATTGGGAGAGAGGCAGGAATACTCCCTGGGCGGGCCACCAATCTATCTCAGGGCACACACACCATTCACTCACACACTTATACCCTTGGTCAATTTAGGGTCTCCAATCGGCCTGCCTGCATGTCTTTGGACTCCCGGAGGAAACCCACATGGACACGGGGAGAACATGCAAACTCCGCACAGAAAGGGATTCGAACCCAGGACCTTCCTGGGGTGAGACGAGAGCGCTACCCACAGCACCATCATGCTGCCCTGATTTTTAATTTTAATTGCTTTTGTAATGAAATATCCATCAAACAGCCAAGAATGGATTTATACCGTGATGCCAGTGTGCGTAATGAATGTTATATATATACGTATATATATATATATATAATTTTTCATAATTCACGATTCTACAGCTTTAAAACCTTGTTCCATCGGTCGTCTTCGCCCCGTCGAAATCCAGGAAAAATGGAAACGTGGGTTGAAATTCGCAGATGGTCGCCATTAATTAATCTACTCCGGTGAAATGTGGTGGATGACGCAGGCCTGTACCCGAGTGTGATTAACGCTCTGGCAACCTGAACATTCAGACCCCTCCGTAAAATATTACATGAAAAAAAAAAACAAAAAAAAAAACCCAGCAGCTGAATTAATGAACAGGAATGTTAAACACATCAGCAAATCTAACTTGTACGTGTAATATAGCGCCACAGTGTACGTAAATCACATTAGTTCTCATCGCGCTCCCCCTCATAATAAAGATAAATCAAATGTAATGTAGTTACAGAGGTTGCTGAACCATTTCTAATTTATCCCGCATGGCATCAGTTCTAGAACAGGGTATTGTGCAGGCATGGGGCTGAGCTTAAGAGGATCACCAGGATTCAAACATGGCCGCCATCGGTTGGAAATGGCTAGCACCCCAGAGCCAATGTCATGATTGGCCAGAGCCCGCTCATGATTGGCCTGATTGGGAGGGGGGGTCAGTTCCACTTCAAATCAGTCAATTCAGCAGGCTGAAATTTAAATAATTTTAACTGGGAAAAAGGCCCATGATATTCCATTAGGATTTTTCAATTAATTGAATTTCAATTAATCTTCTTAATTGAGTAAATTTACAAAATTTAATTTAATTTAAAGTTGGGTTGTGTAGATCTTTATTTAACCTTTTAGGAGAACTACAAACCCCATTCTGCTCTGCTGTGTTGAGTATATAACCTTGTTCTCCTCCAAAATCTCGTATTTACCTGTGTTTATTGATGTTTAAAATAAGCAAGGGAACTGTAATACGGGCGTTCATTATCAATAAAGCATTAACAATTTTCACCGTTATCTAAAATGTTACCAAATAAAATACGACCTGACTTGGAGTATTTTGTTCATTAATTTGATGCCTCTCTTGGCATTGCTCAATTGCCTGGAAGTGGTATTGAACGAAAGACAAGAACACAATAATACCTGGAAGGAGAACAACAATTATCAATCTCTTCATTACAAACCGCATCCTCGGGGAAGGCCGCACGCAAGTGGGCTTGGGTGACATGAGAGGCGGGATAATCCAGCTGTCTCCAAGCTCCTCGGTTCAAATCGTGTTGGCCATCACAGATTGCAGTTTTTAGTACCCCAAGGGCCGATTCTATGAAATATTTTCTGTCCGTTATCCTTATTTTTTATCTGTCCATCCATCTATCTGTTTATCTATCTAGTTGTGGGATTGGGCAATTTTAGGGCGACTCGCTAAAGATCGGTAAAAATATGGACTTACTATCAAGTGTAAAATGCCCAAAATGCAAGCCGAATTATGACTGAAACTTTCATTTGCCTTGATATTTGATTTCATGCATTTTATATACCACTATGCGGATCTTCTATATTTCTCTACTTGGTTGTTCATATCATAGTGATGCTCCTGATTTCATATTCCATGGTAAAGACAAAGGTGCAAACTTTTTCCATCTTTTTTTGAGGCGAGAGGTGATAAGTCTTCTGACAAATGACACGATGAAGATTTACCAACAACTGGATAACGGTGAAACTACTCAACCGGTGGATATCGATTTTCAAAGAGCGTTAAGCATCCTGCACTCCTGTCAGAAAAATTCACTGTCAAACAACGACCAAAAATTTGGGAGAGGCAGTCTGCATGTGCCTGGAGGACTGTGTAGGCATTGGCTAAAGGCACGTCTCCATGGTTATCGCTGTCCTCGTCCGACACGTTTGAGTGGAATTATTCGGGATCTGGATACGGAGCGGCGGCTTTCCCGATCCCTCTAATCCGACCGCGGAGAAATTTAGAACCACAGTTCAGAGCGAGGTCACCTGTGGGTTTGGCCAGGGGGCGGGGCCTAACGGCGCTTTACTTCCTCATCAACACTGCAGCACTCCTGCGGCATTCGAAATTTCCTGTTTATTTTATGCAAATTCTTATGTAAATTATGTAATTATGCAAATGATGTTAGTTGTTAAGTGAACGCCTAACTTTTAGATGAACTCTGATAGAGGCACCCGATGTTGCTGTGCTGAAGTGCCGACATGCCCCCAAAAACCAGCGGACCCTGCGGCCCTCCGGGACTGGAATTCGAGACCCCAGATTTATGGCTAAAAAGCGCCACCCCACCGTGTCCTCTCTGAAGGCCACTCCCCCTGAAGAAAATATTCCACAACTGACCTTTTATTATGAATAGCAATAAAACCTTGAATAGCAATGGCAGCAATAACTCTGAATGACAATGGATGCAAAATCACCGAAGAACTTTTCCATAAACATATATTCATCTGCTTATGAACTCCGGGGAGGCAGCCGGACCCGGCAAAGTGGAAATCGGCAGAGCCCACATTGCGATGCATTCATTGTCGCTTCTTCTGGGGCGCCCCCTGTGGGTAATGAATAGACGATGCGGACCGGGACGGCGCGAGGCGGGAGTGCGGTACAGAGATACTCCTCGCCCCCGGGGCCCCGAGCGTGGGGGATGAGGTGCGGAGAGGGGTGCGGGGCCAGCTGAACGGATTAGGCCAGCGGGTGGTTGGCGTCTCGGTGAAGGGTCTGCGGCCAGGGGCTCAGCAGTGATGAATATCAGCCATCAGAGCATTTCTGAGGACTCAGTGTCTCTGTAGCACAGAAGCACAGACCACACATGGGCTCATACACACACACACACACACACTCACACACACAGGCATACATACAGTACATAAACACACACACACTCACACACACACACACACACACACACACACTCACACACACACACACACACACACACACACACACACACACACACACACACACACATACATAGAGTACATAAACACACACACACACACACACTCACACAGCACACACACTCACACTGTGGCTGAGTGCCAGGTGTGTGCTCTGTTCTGAGCAGATAAAAGCAGTGAGTGCAGGTGGGGTCAGAACTGGGCGGCGTACTGTTAACCTTTCAGGCTCCAGAGAAGAGCCCGACTCCCAGAGCGAGAACAAAACACTCCGCCAAAAACAGACGGGGGGGGGGCATGGTAAATGGAGGCAGAGGGGGTGGAGCAAGGGGGCCTAGGTGGGGCCGCGGACAGGCCTGGGGGACTAGGGGGTCAACCCAAATTCAGCGCATCGCCCTTGGTCCACCTGCGCCTTCGTAAAGGAGAAACGCCCTGGGAATCACCAGATGGTGCTCAGCTGAGTGTGTATGCAGGTGAGGCTGCCGCTGTCCGTGGTGCTGAAGACCTCCCAGGACAGACTGATGGCAGGAAGACACCCGGGCAAGGCCAGTATTCTCAGAGGGGGATTTTCATAATCATGCATCATCTGTCCTATTTGTTTATTCACTGTGCATATGCTTTCATTTTTTTAGGTCACCAAAACTCACGATGAAGGGGAAATAAATGATATTTTGAAGATGTTAACGACTACGTTTCAAGGAAATTAGTTTGTGTTTGTGTGTGCGTTTGTACGTGCGTGTGTGCAGGTGTGCGTGCATGTGCATGTGTGTGTGTGCATGCGTGCGCAAGTGACAGCCTCTTTGCTAGCCTGTTGTTGCCTGGTTACCGCACCCAAGTGCATCACAGCTCAGTGCCAGACTCCTAAACTGCATCCTGTCCTGAGCCACCCCTCCACCCCACCCCCCAAACCCCTCACACGCCCCGCACCCCCCACCTCTGCCATTGCACCACCTCACCTGGGCATGAACCTCATGAATATTTATGCCCTGTTCGCGGGCTGATTTATCTTCGTCCATGGCGGGAGGACGGCGGACTGTTAGAGAGGCTCAAACGCTGGGCGATCCTGTGGGGTGTGGGCGTGTCCTGGCCTCGGCAGGGGGTGGGGCGGGGGGCGGGGAGCGGGGTTAAGGTCACCTTGGGCTGACGTCTGAAAACTGTGCTTAGCGCGCCCTACTTCGAGGGGTTCAGTCACTAGGGGGCGCTCTCTCCGGGATGGTGGCCAGGGACCTACAGCGGAGGTTCAAAAGCAGGGTGTTGAAGAGCCAGGTTTTTGTGGATTCCGTCCAATCAGCAGTCAGTTTAAGCCTTGAAGATGAGGTGTGCAGGTCCGCCCAGCCGGTGACTTAGATGAATCGCTTGCTAGTGCGAAGGACTGAAAAGCACCAGAAACTGCAGTTTTCCTGAAGCCTTCCAATGCAGGAACGTGTGCCAAACCGCTCCTCTTGTGCTTAAAACACCTTTTGTCGAAGTGGAGAAGCCACACGGGAAACTGTGGTTTAAAACTGAGAATGTGACTCCCTCGAGGTCTACTCTACCTGATTAAACAAGGGTAAATAGAGTAAAAGGAGTAGTAGGAAATCTTCAGGGAGGAATGTCTTCTGACCTTTGATGGTGGCCACAGGGAGGGAATCTGGAAATGAATGAGTCATGTTCTTCTTACCTGACCGCGAGATAAAACTCTACATTGGGGGACCATGGCTGTTACTTACTCTGCATTTGCCCTTCACTCTTTAAGGTGTGAGGTCACAAATATGTGATTAGAATGTTCTTAACTGAACATTCTAATGCTGATGTAGCAATCGATAGTGGGTACTGAAAGCAGTGGAGCTCTAGAACACTGGTTCAGCTGTTTGAAAAACAAAAAAAAACAGTCCAAAAAAGCCTACTCTTCCAAAGGGCTAAGGACCGTATGCCATCAAGTACGCCTCTGCTCTCCCCTTCTCTCCGAGGACGTCAGCGTTGTGCGGGTGCCGTCTGTTCTCACGCCATTAAAACCTGTCACCGTGGGACCGAGGTGGGCGTGGGCAATAAACAGCCACCGCAGCAAGACGGGAGAAAAAAAACCGGCGCAAAGCCAAAACTCGATGTTGCGGAAGGCTGGAAAGAGTGGTGCTGTTTTTAGCATGCCTCCAGCACAGTCAAAAAGATGTTTTTTTGTTGTTGTTGTTTTTTTGCTTCTGCTGCTATTGCTAATGCTGGTAGCGCTAGCGCTAACGCGGTTAGCGGCTTTGGGCCATTTATAGCTCATAACGTAAGCCAGCCGGTTGCAGTGGTGGATCTGAGGCCTAAAAACAGAGGCGCGTAGCCGCTGCATGCTAATCTGGGCCGCGAGCGACGTTTCTGCTGCCGCTACCGCTGCCTCTGCTGTTGCTAAAGGGAATACTACTCACGTATGAAGCAATACACTGTATGATGTGTTACAAATATTGTTACATAATATTTGAAAAATTTAGGAGAGACATATCGTTTATAAGCCACGTGTGCCATATATTATATACATGAGCAAGTATATACACTTTATTTATTTATGCATACACTTATTTGTGTGTGTGTGTATGTAAGTTATATAGAATGTACCATATGTACACACACACACACACACACACACACACTCCTTTATAAGTGATAAATATATAAAGTAAGGCATTCAGAATGCTGAACTGCTGCACTGTTGAATCAGCAGTCGTAGATTTTGAGAACTCCGGACACGTCCCGCTCAGTGAAAAATGGTCTGAATCTCCTATCCGCCTTCCCTCCCACCACCTCTCCCCCCCCCCCCCCCCCCACCGGTCCCGTGTGACCCGTGAGGAGGAGGCCTCCGACAGCTTAACGAGTGTCCGGGATCAATGAGTTTAATTAGCGAAAGATGCGCCGGTCCAGCTTCCCCCCGTCTTCCTGCCCCGTTGGCACGGGCCCCGCTGCCCGGGGGGGGGGGGGGGGGGGGCGGCGGTCGAGTCAGAACCCGGCTGCTCGAGAGTTCTGAAGATCAGCGGTGGGGACAGAGAAATGGGGGGGGGGTGTTAAACAGCACCAAATGCCCCGGTACCTGCTCACGCCTGCTCTTCGCCTCTGGACCGGCTGAACACCTCCACCTCACGCTGCGGTGGATCGCTGCGCTCGGTCGCGGCTGATTAGGGCTGATTGTACGGTGGGGGGGGGGGGGGGTCCCCTGGAGTTCCAGCCCCGCCTAGGTTCCAGAAGTCACCACTGTGCCACCGAATTATCGCCCCCCTCTGGTCACTCAGCGAGAGCCGACCGGCTCCCAGGTATCGTCAGCGAGAGATTAACTGCTCATGCGGCGGGCCCACCTGCTGCAGTAGCGCTGCGCGGCCTGTAGGGGGTGGAGAATAACCGTGAGAGGTCCAGCACATCCGAGCAGCAGCGGGCTGCCCCTCACACAGAGGCACACACTGACTGTAACGGTCACCCCCAGAGATGCAATCGGTGCTTTCAGACAGCGAAAGTAAAAAAAAGACTGTTTAATAAATGAGCAGAGGAATATTTTAAATAAATGTTTCATGGCACGCGGTCTATCCCTGATATGCGCTGGAGAATGCAGAGTTGGCGTTCCTCGGGAGAGGAGAGCTCGGAAACAGTTCCCCTCGTTGTTCTCGGAAACAACGGCCCCGAAAAGCCGCCGCGCCGCCCTGCCCCCGCGGGGCGGCGAATAAATATTTACCGAAGCGGATTTTTTGGGTCGCGGGACGGGGGGAGGGGCGTCCGCGCGATTGTTCGTCCGAGCTCCGCCCCCGCCGCGGCCCCTGGTGGCGCGTGCCGGGGTCAGATTCCAACGGCGGGGGGGGGGGGGGGGGGGGGGGGTGGTCAAAGGCACGATTGTGACTGATGGAATGCGTCGAGGAGAGGGGGGGGGGTGGGGGCTAGGAATGCAGTTTTTTTTGGAGGTTTCGGATCCATGCCCCTCGTCCGTCCCCTCGTCCGATGGCCGTGGACTCCCGCACCCTCGACGCTCGGAGAATGTCCCTCTCTGTGAGCCCCGGCGCTGAGGAAGCACTTCCCACTCTCTAACGCTCCAGAGCAGAAGACATTCCGATTCGCCTCCCTCCCACTCCACGGAGACCGCGGAGAATTCAGCCTCTGTTCCGCGCGGAAGGCCGCGGTTCGGGGAGCCGGTCCGCGCGCCTCGTTTAAGATTCTCGTCCGGTCGGAGCTCAGAACGAAAGGTCGGTTCTCCTGGGAGGAGAAGGCGGGGAGGCGGATTGGCGGGACGGGTCTGGTCTGGCACGTGTTTCCTCCCCAACGGGGTCCTAACCGTACGGATTCATCAGAGACCAGTACGGCCCAAACAGCTGCTTCCTGTGCCTTTACATTTTTTTTCACTGAGCTAAGCACCTTTTAAGGTACTGGGGTCTAACTCTAGTCTCTTGTTAGTTAGTGTTAGTTCTTTTAGTGTGTGTTCAGCACTGAATTGTGTAGTTGGAGCCATTAGTTATGCACCCCGCTTTGATTCCACATCCTTTCTAATTTCCCTCGGAAAGGACAGTTGCGGGTCCTTGTCTGGTGATTTAAAGGAAAAACACCTTGAACATATAATGGCCCCTCCAGGACTGGAGTTTGACTCTCCTGTTTTAAGGCGTCCACAATCATCCAGCTGAAACCACTCTGTCCGCTGGGTTTGTTTTGTGCGCGTTCCACCTTAAGAGCCTTCTGAGGGATCCGGCAGACATCCGTAGCGGATGTGATAGGCGCTCGGCCGCCGCCAGCAGATTTGTCTTTTTTACTGCCGCCCCCCACCAAGCTCGAGAAGCCTAATTACACAACAGAATGGCGTCATGGTAACGCCTTAACGAGGGCGGCGACCGCGAGGCGCCGCGATGTCCGTCTGTCCGCCGCTGCGCCGCTTTGTCTTCCAGCGCACGCGGCGTCCGCACATCTGTCCGCTTCCTGCGCGGGCAGAGTCGGCTCCTCCTGCGCCGCGCGCCAAACCGCGCCAAGCCGACCGGTGCCAAATCCGCTGTTACCGGGAAAGTGGCGCCGCCGCCTGAGCACGGCAACATTTTCACAGCAAAATCAACGCTGATGGAGCACCCACAGGGCGCATCTTATCGCTGTTGGACTCGGTGTTGATGTAACTCTCGGAATTACTGTGAGCCTGCCTACCTTTATTGTCAGCTCATCCTGCCAACGTTCAGCGAACGTTCTGGTTCGTAAAACATCCAGCATTTGTGCTGAATTAGGTAAAAGGTAAAGAGTAGAGAGTAAAATTTATTTCCCATTTGTGGTAAAGCACATTGGAATTAAGCCTTTGAAGAGTCTGCTTTTTTGGAATGTTTTTTTTTTCAAAAGTAGAAGTCAGTGTTCTAGAACTCTGTTGCTTCCGGTCGCCAGCAGTGATTGTGACATCAGCATTAGAATGTTCAGTTAAGAGCATTCTAATCGCATATCTGTGACCTCACAATGTAAAGGGTGAAAAGGTGGAGGCAGAGCTCATCAAACAGCAGCGAGAGGAATAAATCTGAACGCACATGCCCTCCGTCTGCCCCAACGCCCGTCTCATCACCTGATGCCCACGTGCTTTCAATCAATATTAAATGATTCCTGTGCAATTCAGGTGTATTTTCCATTCTTTACTCCATTTCTATCTCTTTTTTTATTTTTTATTTTTAGTCGCAGAATGAAATTAGGGCCAGCGACACGCGGTTTAGCGGGAAGTGCACTGAATAAGCGGAATGGCGGTACCGGCTTGTTCTCTCCTGCTTGCTCCCCTGTCCTTTTCTCACTCTTTTTTCTCGCTCTTTTTTTGTTCGCAGCTTGCGGCGGAGATAACGTCTGGCGGCTGGGCGCGTGACCAGCTGTTTCTCGGCCTCTCGGTTCCCGGCTTAATCAAAAGCCGCGAGGACCGCGATCTCCCCCCCTCCTCCCCCCCTCCTCCCTGCTGTATTCAGCCGTCGCTGTCCGAGCAAATAGTCTCAGCATTGACAGACCCCAATAAGACAAAAAACATAGTCAAGAGACCCCCTCACACCCCCCCCCCCCCCCCGGGGTCCTTAACCCCCCCAATAACAATACAAAAAAAGGCTGCTCCGCATTTATCCCCGAAATCCCTTCCCCCTAATCTACGGTTCACCAGCGGGCCGGACGGGCTGGTAAATCCATGCTCGTCTGGGACAAGGGGGAGGACAGACAGACACCATTTCAAAAAGCTGTAAAAGCGGCAGCCCACCCCCCACCCCAGCGCTCCTGAGCGACCCCTGACTCCACCCGCAGCCGAGGTGGGGCTCGTTGAACAAGCGGCCCGTCTCTCACATACTGGAGCCAAACTGAGGGGCCGTTTACTCTCCCTGTCCCAAACTCGCTGAGGGGCCATTTACTCTCCCTGTCCCAAACTCACTGAGGGGCCATTCACTCTCCCTGGCCCAAACTCACTGAGGGGCCATTTACTCTCCCTGTCCCAAACTCACTGAGGGGCCATTTTTCTCTCCCTGTCCCAAACTCGCTGAGGGGCCGTTTTCTCTCCCTGTCCCACACCAGACTCACTGAGGGGCCATTTACTCTCCCTGTCCCAAACTCACTGAGGGGCCATTTACTCTCCCTGTCCCACACTCACTGAGGGGCCATTTACTCTCCCTATCCCAAACTCACTGAGGGGCCATTTACTCTCCCTGTCCCACACTCACTGAGGGGCCATTTACTCTCCCTGTCCCAAACTCGCTGAGGGGCCGTTTTCTCTCCCTGTCCCAAACTCACTGAGGGGCCATTTACTCTCCCTATCCCAAACTCACTGAGGGGCCATTTACTCTCCCTGTCCCACACTCACTGAGGGGCCATTTACTCTCCCTGTCCCAAACTCACTGAGGGGCCATTTACTCTCCCTATCCCAAACTCACTGAGGGGCCATTTACTCTCCCTGTCCCACACCAGACTCACTGAGGGGCCATTTACTCTCCCTGTCCCACACTCACTGAGGGGCCATTTACTCTCCCTGTCCCACACCAGACTCACTGAGGGGCCATTTACTCTCCCTGTCCCAAACTCACTGAGGGGCCATTTACTCTCCCTATCCCAAACTCACTGAGGGGCCGTTTACTCTCCCTGTCCCACACCAGACTCACTGAGGGGCCATTTACTCTCCCTGTCCCGAACTCACTGAGGGGCCATTTACTCTCCCTGTCCCAAACTCACTGAGGGGCCATTTACTCTCCCTGTCCCACACCAGACTCACTGAGGGGTCGTTTAATCTCCCTGTCCCACCTGGAGATTTCCCTAATGTGGGAGAAACGGGCCCATTGCCTCGCACCCACTTACCTCTCTGACCTCCTGCTCCCCTACCAGCCACCCAGACAGTTACATTCATCCACTGCCGGCCTCCTCACCACCATCCCCTCTCAGCGCCGTTCTTTTGGCGACCGCGCCTTCTCAGTTGCCGCCCCAAAACTCTGGAACGCCCTCCCCCCCTGACATCCGTACCTCAGGCTTACTCACCTTCTTCAAATCACGCCTTAAAACCCACCTCTTTTCCCTAGCCTTCCCTTGATGTTTGTCTTCCCCCTCTCACTCCCCCTCCTACCACCGCTGCACCACCACCACCACCACCACCACCGCTTTCTTTTTTCTCTGAATTGTATGATTCTGTATGTATGTATGTATGTATGTATGTATGTACCATGTATTGTAAAGCGTCTTTGAGACCATGAAAAGCGCTATATAAAATCAATTTATTATTATTATTATTGCACTCAAGTGGAGGAGACAATGATGCCCCTCCCCCTCCCTCTCACAAGCTCTCTCTCTCTCTGTCTCTCACTGTCCCTCTCACTCTCTCTCTGCTTCTCTCTCTCTCCCTCACTCTCTCTCTCTCTCCGACCTTGGAGCTATATGATTAAATCTGGCTGAAGGAGAGAGGGAAACATAGAAAGAGACAGAAGAGAGAGAGAGAGAGAGAGAGAGAGAGAGAGAGAGAGAGTAAAGAGTGACTCGAAAATCACTGGAGGGGGGGAGGGGGGGAGAGGGGGGGGTGGGGGTGGGGGTGGAACTTACATCATCAGACCCGTTGGAGAGCCACTCATCCCATCAGTCCCCTGCAATCTTGCTATTACCATAAACTCTCTCAGAGTTCAGATGTTAAGCTCAGCGATGTGTTCTTAACATTGCAATTACTGTCTGCTTACCATTAAGGCTGAAATATTTAGGAGCTGGAGAAACCTGCTACCGCTTCTTAAAATTCATAGCAGGGGCACGGACTATGGATGCTCTGTTCTGTATTACAGCACCAGAAACTCCTGCTAACAACCAGAGCATGCTGCATTTAAGAACCTGGCAGACACTGAAAGAACAGGGGAGCTGCATATCTGGTTATCCTAAAGAATCTGTGTTTTTACCCAGTCAGCAAATCTGTGCAGTGTGATGCGGTTTCATCTCATGAACAGGAACAGAAGTTACCGTCCGTAGACACGCTTCTTCAAGATTATTCATCTCTGTTATGGTCTCGGCATCCTGCCAAGATGCTAAACGCGGTTTCCTAAAAATCTCCTCTTGTGTGCAGTTACCGTGGGCTAAATTGGCTGACCGGCTGTGTGCGCGATCACGTTCACTCACATGAGACCGCGGTGTAACAACAGCATTCATTCATTATTAAATAGCTCATCAGGAATTGTGGTGAAAAATGGCATATCGAGTAATGATGGCGTTCATTTAACAGTGGAAATGGCTGCCGTGCATCATTGGTGGTGGGTGAGGTGAGTTCCCACTCATCACTGTAAAAGCACTTTGAGCGTTCGGAAACGTGCTATATAAATGCAATGATTCATTCATTCATTCGCTCAAGGGAAAAAGTTGGCGGGAAAACCAGAAACAGGCGCCGGTGTGGTTCAGCGGTTAAGGAACTAGACCTTGTTCCTGGTTGCAGGTTCTATTCCCTGGTGGGATACTGCCAGTTGTAACCAGAACTGCTTCAGCAAATATCCGTCTGTCTAAGTGAGAGAAGCAGAGAGGACGTGAAGTGAAGCTGGAGCCGATCATCTGGTTGCTATAGAGCATCTGTGGTGGTGCAGCTCTGTGCTGTCTTTGTGGGAGCCCAGGATACTCTGAATGCAGTCTAAATACACTTGGCCAGTCAGCACAGGTTGAAAGCAGTTTCCTCTGTTGTTTTGTGTTCTGCTTGTTTGGATTCTTTGTACCTGTGATGTGGTTGATAAGATGTGGTTGATAGGGGGGGGGGGGGGGGGGGTTAGAGTGGAGAAGTAAGCACTAGAAGAAAAAAAAGGGGTGACCTTGCTGAATTTCCTCTCCAACTGTAGAATGGGGAAAAGGAGAAATAAACAGCGAGCTCTGGGGGGCTTTCATTCCCTGATTCTTGTCTTTGTTTTGGCCGGATAAAGAAATGAAATGGCTTAAGTCAATCTCTCTTTCTTCCCACCATTTTACACCAGTCGGCTTCCCAACATGTCTTGATCTGTGAAGACAAGGTACATTTTGTGTGCAGCTGTGTGTGTGTGTGTGTGTGTGGTGTATTGAGAGTAGTTTTAAAAACATTATTTAATACGTTATTTTATTTGTTCAAAAACATAATCCTTACTGCACTCAGTGGGAACCCCCTCCCAGATATACCATTATAAAAAAGCTAGATTTATTTTTTAAGTATAGTTTAGTACGTCAAGTACACTCTCAAAAAGGACATATTAAGATGCAGCACACTTTTTGTGTTACTACATTTGAGTCACAAACATACAGTTTATGTGTTGCAAAGGGAGACTTTTTAACGCAAATTGTGCTGAAAGTAACACAAAATGTGTTGTTCTGAACTGGACGTGTGTTTAACTGGATGTGTCGTTTTTTAACACGTTGGTTTTGAGAGTGTAAACATACTTTGCAAAACTAATTTTATATAAAACTAACTTGCCCGGCCAGCACGGTGGTGCAGTGGGTAGCACTGTCGCCTCACAGCAAGAAGGTCGTGGGTTCGATCTCAGCTTGGGGCCTTTCTGTGTGGAGTTTGATGTTTGTCCGCATGGGTTTCTCCAGGTCCCGATTGTCTGCGTCGGAGGGTTTTCCTCTAACTGCTCTGGCGAATGGGAGGCATCAATTGTAAAGCGCTTTGGATAAAAGCGCTATATAAATGCAGTCCATTTACCATTTACCATTTACTCCAGGTTTCCTCCCACAATCCAAAGACATGCAGGTACGCTCATTGGAGACTCTAAATTGTCCATAGGTATGAGTGTGTGAGTGAGTGAATGGTGTGTGTGTCCTGCGATGGATTGGCGGCCTGTCCAGGGTGTGTATTCCTGCCTCTTGCCCAATGCACGCTGGGATAGGCTCCAGCACCCCCCACGACTCTGCTCAGGATAAGCGGGTATAGATAATGGATGGATGGATGGCGGGTATAGATAATGGATGGATGGATGGCGGGTATAGATAATGGATGGATGGATGGACTAACGTGGCCGATTTTAAGTATACCTAAAGTATTGCTATGCTTGAAGTAGGCCTGCACAATTTATGAACTACTAAACGTTGTTAGTCTAAGTATTTAAAAGTCTGGAAAGTAAAGTGAAAGGGCATTTTAAGTGCCTGGGATTTAATTTTTAAAAAGTGTACTTAAGGCATACTTTTTAAAAACCTCTTTTTTGTAAGGTTAGCTCTGTCTGTGACTGTGTTCTCTCTGTCTCTCTCTCTCTCTCTGTCTCTCTCTCTCTCTCTCTCTCTCTCTCTCTCTCTCTCTCTCTCTCTCTCTCTCTCTCTCTCGTAGCAGAGCCTTGTGTGTTACGTGTGCCTCCAGACAATTTCACGGTTTGACTGGAGGTTTATAATGCAGCGCCGAACAAGACAAGCCCCGCAGACTGAGGTGTCACCTTTAAACCCCCCCCCCCCCCCCCCCCCCCCCCCCCCCCCCCCCCCTCCCATCTGATCTCCCCAGCTGCCGTCAGGATTCGCCACGTTCGCTCGTGAATGCATTAGGACGCATTAATACCGTAGCGCACGCATTGGGTCGCGGTTCGCGTTTTGTTTTGTTTTGTTGTTTTTTTTTTTTTAACAAGACATTGTGAGGCTACGCTCGCTGTGACGCCTCACCACCCTTTGAAAATGGAGCGTCTTTTTTAATGAACTCATCTGAAAGTGACAGGTGGCATTAGCTCGCTAACTGGAGAACAGGCCCGACAGCTCTATTAAATACCCCGCGACTGTCTGTCGCGGGCTGACTGGTAACTTAATTCAGCTCGTTCGCGCTGCTGATATATATATCTATATATATATATATATATATATATATATATATCCGGTCTGAAATTAAACCCGCGAGTGTCATGCCTAATTGATACGTGGATAAATATGTGTGATGTATGTATAATTAATAGTAACGGCTGAGGCCGAATCTCTTTAGCGCGCGGTGGTCCTTTAATTAAAGGATGGGCCATTGTAGTTTTGCCCTTGATCAGGAACCTCATCCTGAATCGCAGCCATTAATGTCTGGGAAAATAAATTGTGGTATAGGCCACAAGACAGGCCCGTTCCCACAATGCAATAGGGCGCGCGGTGAAATCAGTGGCCTACGGTCCGTCTGGTGTCTGGTTTCTCTGCGCCGTGCCGACTCCTGGGCCCGCTCCAGAGCAATCGCGAAAGCGGTCGCACGCGTTGCTTCGCCGATAAGCAGAAAAAAAACACAAAACAAATCCCCGAAAACGGCGAGCCGGCGCGTATCTGCGCCGCCGCCGGTCGCCGGCCGAGCGGTAATCCGCCTTCGCCGCCGGCCGTCCCCGTCTCCTGTTTAAACACCGCGACGCGGGATTTCCGCCGTGGCGCGGCTCGGCTGCGGACGCGCGGCGAAATTGATCGAAAAATAACAATGCTGGGGAGATCCGTGACTGTCAGGATCGCCGCTCCCCCCTCCGCCCGCCCCCTGACGGCCGGCTCCGTGGGGGAAGAAGATGAAACGTACAGTAAGCGGCGGGCTAAGAAATGTGTTTACTTCATCATCATACGTGCCAGTCCGCGGAGATCAAGCGCGCGGTTCGCGGGTCTCTGTCGCGTCGTCCTCTCGCGAAGAAGATGGAACCCGTGTGTAGAGGCGTGGGGGAGGGGTAAGAGAGGGCTCTGAAGATACTAATGAATGTTAGACCAACTGGGATGAGGACGAAGACAGCGATTTCAACAAATCTAAATATGGCTTTTATTCTAATAAAATCTTATCACTTAATACGGGAATCTACTTCTACTGTTCCCTTTCACGTCTCTTATTTTCCTCTGAGCTCCTCTCACTCTCTTTCTGTCTTTCTATCTCCTTCTCTCTCTCGCCCTCTCTCTCTCTGTCACACACACACACACGCACACTGTTTTCTTGGAAGACAGACGCAGCCTTATCTAGGGCAACTTGCATAGCCTACATTTCCAACAAACGGTCTGTTTATGTAGCAGATGTGGGTTAATCAGTTCCTCGCTCAAGTGTTGAAGGGTACTATCTCTCTTAGGAACCAAACCTCTAATATTTGGGTTGTAAGCTTAATTGGTTCTTTTGCTACCGTGCCACCCCGACACCATAGAGAGCACAGGCTCTCACACATTAACACCAGACCAGGGTCACATTATCCAAAATAGTTTAACTCCTCAATCACCAGTATAAATCCTGAAGGTTGCTCAGTTTTTTAAAAATGAATGCTTATTTTTTTCTAAGGACAAAGTAAGGACAAAATTCTTCTGCGAGTCTGAAACGATCCTGTTGGTTTGTAGCCTAGCACGCTCTGTGGAAAATTCTCAAGGATATCGGGGTGCATTTGCAGTTTTCCAGCGTCTAAAGAGTTAACGCATTTCAAATCCACAGGCCTATTTGTCTCATGACTTATTCATGCACATAGTTTGAATGCCCGGTGCAGTAAAATGCTCTGCTATAAGTCAAGGTGTCCAGTGTCATTTCAAGTCAAGGGTTCCAGTGTAAAAGAGAGTGATTGTGTAAAATGAAGCCAATTTCATGCTTCTTCCAGAGGTATCCATTACAACAAAGCAAGATCCCAGTAGACATTTTTGTTGTGAAACACCATCTAGGCGTTCAGGTGAACACTCGGCTATGTTTGGTTTAAAAAGTTTTCCAGCTGACTGGGATGTAGCCAGCCTATATCCGACTAAAATCTGAGCTGTGTTGAAGTTAACCTAGTCCGCTTTTGCCAAAAAGTCCCTCAACCTAGAATTCCACACCTCCAGACATCTTCTGCATTTTAATCTTAATACCCAGTGATCAAAGCCAGTCCTTCCTATCCGCTCCAATATGCATGATGATGATGATGATGAAGATATGCTCACTACGTGACTGGTGTTGGGCCTCTGGTGAAAAAAGAGCCTTGGATTGGTGTCCCCAATCCATTCATTATCAAATGAATAGATCCAGAGAGCTGTAATTATTGTCTCTGATAGACCTCATTGGTTGATGGTTGTTTGACAGAACCTGACCATGAAGCGAAAAAAAAACCAACATTAAAAAGTGTCTTGGTAAGGTGTTGGGCCACCACAAAGCCACCAGAACAGCTTTGATGTGGCTTGGCATGGATTCTACAAGTCTCTGGAACTCAGCTGGCTGGAGGGATGAAACCACCATTCTTCCAAAAGATATTCCCTCATTTGGTGTTTTGATGATGGTGGTGGAGAGCGCTGCCTAACACGTCGGTCCAAAATCTCCCATAGGTGTTAAATTGTGTTGAGATCTGGTGACTGGGAAGGTCATGGCGTACAATTCACGTCATTTTCATACTCACCAAACCATTCAGTGACCCCTCGAGCCCTGTGGATGGGGTCATTGTCATCCTGGAAGAGACCACTTGCATCACCATAGAAATGTTTCATCGTAGGATAAAGGTGCTCACTCTGAATAACTTTGCATTGATTTGCAGTTACCCTTCCCTCGAACGGGACAAGTTGACCCAAACCATGCCAGGAAAAAGCCACCCACAGCATAACAGACCCACCAGACCCCCTCATTTTTAGGGTCGAGCATTCAGGCCTGTACCGTTCTCTTTGTGTGCGCCACACATGCATCGTCCACTTATCGAGAATATAGTGAAGGATGACTCACCTGACCATATCACTTTTTTCTACATCTTTGTAGAACAGAGCCTATGGTTTTTGCACCATTGAACTCTCAAATGTGCATTTGTCTTTGTAATGAGTGGTTTTTGCACTGCATCCTACCATAATAACCCGCCCTATGTAGTTTTTGATGGACTGTTCTTGCTGAGTCTGATCACGTCATGCATTAAAATTCTTAGTCACCCGAGGAAGAGTTGCTTATGTATTTCCTTTCATATCACTCTAATGCAAGAGCATAATGGTTATCAAATGTGCGCTTTCGGCCACAATTTCCAACGCTATATACTGATGTCTTTCCCATAGATCTAAATGCAGATGTCACAGTTTCTACTGAAACACTAGCCAGTTGTGTAGTTTTTGTGACTGAAGTTCCTGCCCCGTGCCCCAACAATGAACCCTCTTTCAAAGTTACTTCAGTCTTTTCCTCTTGCCACCTTGATCCAAAATTGAGGTCAAATGGGCCTGCTCAGCATTTTTATACATGCCACAGAGCATGATAGGATGTTAATTGCTTAATTGTATCATGCAGTACACCTGTATGGAAGCATCTGCATTTGTTATATTTCTCCACTCATTTATTCAGATTTTTCCTTTAATTTGTCACCCGTCTGTAGTGATATAAATATGAAGTGCTCACAGAAAGTTAAATGGCAATACTGGTGAAAATAATAATAATACAGATTTCAAGAACTCAAAGACGGTAGTACATACATACATATATACATACATACAATGCAACATACAATTAACCAAAGCAAACAAGGAAAAGTAGGGAAAAAAAAAAAAAATGTCAGGGGGGAGGGCAAAACATTTTATGGCAATAACTGTCTGGGTGGCTGGTAGGGGCAACAGGAAGGCCAGAACTAGGAGGAGGAGTTTGAATTACTGTATGTATAAATAACTGTAACTGTCACGTGCGTGGGGGGTTAGGACCCAAACGCAGAGTGAGGGGAAAAAACTTAAAACTCCGAACGGTATTGAAACAAAGACTTTACTAACAAATCCGGAACAAAAGAAGGGAACAAAAGGCCTCACAGGGCAACTCTTAAAAAACACAAAGTAAATCTTCGAAACACAGGAAACAAAGAAAATCAAAAAAAAAAATTCAAAAGCAGGTAAAAACAGAATGTGGGCAAAAACACAAATAGCTACTCTCAGGAGGAAACACCCGGGGCAGAAACACGATCAGAAGCACAGTAACCAAACAAGGATCCAGCACCTGAGTCAGGGAGAAGGGAACTTAAATAGACACGACACTGACGAGACACAGGAGGGCACAATGAACAATCAGGCCACAGAGAGGGAAGGGAAAACGAGACAACCCAAAAAACAATAATAGAATAATTGAAAACAATAATACAATTAGACAGGGTAAAAGGACAGAACTAAAAACTGAAGTGCCGCCATCTGGCAGCCCAAAAAGGGAAAAGGAAACAGACCACAGAACCATGACAGTAACAGTATGTTAAGCATACAGTAGCTGGCTATATATCTAACAAAATGTATTATGGCACTTCGCCATAAATAATACAATTATTTACATTTCAGCTGTTCACAGCTTCATACCCATTTTACAGATTTTTACCATAAAATTCTCAGACGTTTTTTCACAGTGCACGCTAATCAGCTAGCCGCCATTGAGTGTGGATGTTAGTGACTATTAGGCCCCTCCCCCTTTATGTTATTCATGTCCTTATGAGCGCTGTAACCATTGACAACATATTGTGCTGGGTGTGGGGGGCAGTGTGGGACAGTGTGCCTCACCACCCCATCCCTGCACAGCTACAACACATTTTTTGAGAGCCTCAGTCAAATAGCACCATGGAATTGTCCCCCCCCCACGACCGGCCGGACCCCACGATTCGTTGTAGCAGTACATCTTTGTTGTGGAAATGGCCAATTCACATTTCAGCATTCCAGATAAAACAGACAGATAGACAATAACCAATTATTAAAAATGTACAAACTACCTGCCGGAAATTACTCCACAGCAGCATGTAGCGAGTTCACTGCAGCATATATTAAGTCAGTATCGTTTCCCAATATTTCCTATTTGAAGTACGGGAGTTATTTTCTGCGGCTTGTAATGTTTCTGTTTTTACGACGCCGTCATTTCGGATGTGATGCTTGTCATTATATAAAATGGAGTTCTCCTCAGAGTGATTGGATTTATGACACAGACACTGGCTGCGTGAACTCAGCCTTCCACCCATAACAGTGGCAACACATGTAGCATGTATACTCCTGGGCAAAAAAATGGCAAAAAATTAAGCTTTTAATGGTATTAACAACAAATCATTGGTCAGAAAATTAGCAAGAATTAAACAAATGCACTCCTGAGACCTCCTGTGCCACCATTTGCTTGTTTACTTTTGCTGCAGTGAACTGTTTGGGGAAAAGATAGAAACAGGGAAATTCACTTATACAGTAGACAAATTAACATAATGTCAAATAAAAGAGTCATGTTTTGTATTTGGTTGCATATCATTTGCATGCCATGACTTCCTGCCATGCCATGTCTGTGACCTATCCACGTCATCAAAGTCTGGATATCTTATTGGCAGGTTGTCCTACAAGCGATACAAAAGCTCTTTGCATTTGAATGGATCTCTATGGGCTGGGACAGATCATGTAAATTATTCTGATACAGTATACACACATTATTGGCTAAATGGCTTTAAGTCATGAAGGGTCCAAGGTATCAAATGAGCCTCAAACCACTGTGCTGCTGCCAGATATGCAGTAGGTACTACAAGCATTGTTTCTCCTGATTCATTTTCCTGTTGAACTCAATGGAAAAATTTTTTTTTTTGCCCAGGAGTGTATACGGTCTGCGGTCCAAAGCAGTACTGCACTCATCATGTTTGTGACCGCACGTGTAAACTTGCTTCTCTCGTTCGGGACCGCGCGTCCGCCGCCCAAGTTATCCCGCCAGGACGGAACCCCTCCCCTCCGCATTCTGGCGGTTCAGGCGAGGATTTATTATGCAGCGCCATGAAATTATTATACTGTAATTATTGGTGAATTAGCAGGGATGAGGCCATCTGGGAAGCCTTCATTGTTTCACAGATGGTGTGTGTGCCTGCAAGTGAGCGAAGGCATGCAGGCAAGCGCGTGTGTGTACGCGAGCGACTGAGCGCGTGCGTGCGCTAACGACTGTAGACGTGTCTTTGTTGCGTGCGTGGTCTGCTCGGGGGGCAGATTCACACAAACAGGACGTGCACGTCAACAAGGCTAACTGCCTGAAATTCAGAGAGAGGTGAAAAGAACACTGGACTGCATTACATCGCGGAGGGGTTGACGTGCAGTTATCCTTTGAAATCAGTCCGTTATTATGCATTGTATGGGGGTCATAATGTGGGGGGGGGCCTTACGGCTATGTGCACGGCTCTTTAACGTAGCATTCAGCAGTAGTTTAATAAGGTGGGCACGAGGCAGGCATCTCATTCTCTTCTGCCCTGTGCTTCACAAAGTGCTGAAACATTAATGTTAGCCTGAGTATTAGCGGCCAGCACATTGAGCTCCCTTAAATGACAGGGAGTTTGGCTTGTGCACTAAGGGGTTAAATGACAGGGAGTTTAGCATGTATTAGTTTGGCATGTGCCATGCAGGCATTGAGCATGTGCCCTAAATGACAGGGAGTTTGGCATGTGCGCTAAGGGGTTAAAAATTAGCATGTTGGCATGTGCATGTGCGCTAAGGGGTTAAATGACAGGGAGTTTAGCGTGTGGGGTTTAGTTTGGCATGTGCGCTAAGGGGGCTAAGGGGTTTAGTTTGGCATGTGCGCTAAGGGGTTAAATGAGTTTGGCATGTGCGCACAGGGAAGCGTGGCGTTAAGGGGTTAAAATGAGGGGTTTGGCATGTGCTAAGGGGTTAACTAATGTGGGGTTAAATGACAGGGGGAGTTTAGCATGTGCGCTAAGGGGTTAAATGACAGGGAGTTTAGCATGTGCGCAAGTTAATGACATGTGCGCGTTAAATGAGTTTGGCATGTGCGCTAAGGGGTTAAATGACAGGAAGTTTAGCATGTGCACTAAGGGGTTAAATGACAGGGAGTTTAGCATGTGCGCTAAGGGGTTAAATGAGTTTGGCATGTGCGCTAAGGGGTTAAATGAGTTTTGTGCGCATGTGCGTGCGCTAAGGGGTTAAATGACAGGGAGGGACTTTAGCATGTGCGCTAAGGGGTTAAATGAGTGGTTTGGCACAGGGAGTTTGGCATGTGCGCTAAGGGGTTAAATGAGTTTGGCATGTGCGCTAAGGGGTTAAATGAGTTTAGCATGTGCGCTAAGGGGTTAAATGATAGGGAGTTTAGCATGTGCGCTAAGGGGTTAAATGACAGGGAGTTTAGCATGTGCGCTAAGGGGTTAAATGAGTTTGGCATGTGCGCTAAGGGGTTAAATGAGTTTAGCATGTGCGCTAAGGGGTTAAATGAGTTTGGCATGTGCGCTAAGGGGTTAAATGACAGGGAGTTTGGCATGTGCGCTAAGGGGTTAAATGATAGGGAGTTTGGCATGTGCGCTAAGGGGTTAAATGAGTTTGGCATGTGCGCTAAGGGGTTAAATGAGTTTAGCATGTGCGCTAAGGGGTTAAATGAGTTTAGCATGTGCGCTAAGGGGTTAAATGAGTTTAGCATGTGCACTAAGGAGTTAAATGAGTTTAGCATGTGTACTCAGGGGTTAAATGACAGGGAGTTTAGCATGTGCGCTAAGGGGTTAAATGAGTTTGGCATGTGCACTAAGGGGTTAAATGAGTTTGGCATGTGCACTAAGGGGTTAAATGAGTTTAGCATGTGCGCTAAGGGGTTAAATGAGTTTCGCATGTGCACTAAGGGGTTAAATGACAGGGAGTTTAGCATGTGCGCTAAGGGGTTAAATGATAGGGAGTTCAGGGCCGGGTGGCTCCGTGCGGAGTCAACGCGCCCTGTCTTCCTGGCAGCGGTAATCTTGCCAGTGTGAAAAATGAGGTTTGGCTAAAATAGTTAGCGCTAAAGAGAGATGGGAAAACATTTATCCACAGTTAACACTTAATAACTTTGGGCCTGTCACCCTGGGGGGGAGAAATCTCTGCAAATTAAAAATGGAGAAATATGCAGGGTTGTTCAACATAAGGCTGTGTGTCTGTGTGTGTGTGTGTGTGTGTGTGTGTGTGGGTGGAGGTTCGACAGACATAATTGTCTTTGCATACCCTGCAGTTAGTGACTCTTGAGACAGGCTGATTCGTTCATCACTTCACTGTTAACAAGTTTAATGCAGATCCTGCCCTGACACTAAAAACAGAAACAGTGGTGCGATTCATCCCTCCCACCACCTGCAAAATGGTCTTCAATGTGAACGGAATAGTGAGCAGGAGGGTGAACAGAAAGGTGAGCAGAATGGCGAGCAGGAGGATGAGCAGGAGAATGAATGGAAAAGTGAATGGAAAGTTGAGCGGACTCGTGGGCAGGAAGGTGAACAGAGAGGTGAGCAGAAAGGTGAACCGAATGGTGACCTGGAGGGTGAATGGAAAGGGGAAGGGACAGGTGAGCAGAATGGTCAGCAGGCGGGAGAACGGAAAGGTGAACAGAAAGGGGTGTGTAATGGAGAGCAGGAGGGTGAAAGGAAAGGTGAACAGAAAGGGGTGTGTAATGGAGAGCAGGAGGGTGAAAGGAAAGGTGAACCGAAAGGGGTGTGTAATGAATAGCAGGCGGGAGAACGGAAAGGTGAGCGTACAGGTGAGCGAGCGGTACAGAGAAGGTCCTCCCTCTCCCCCATATTAATCAGCAGCGCAGACGCGGCGCACAGTGTAGCGGTAATCCACCCCAAGCTGTCTCTACCGCCGTCGCCAGCTGTGAGCCTCAAGCTTTCCCGCTCTGGCGCCCTCGCCATGGAAACGAGAACGCTCGAGGTGATCCGCTAAGAGAAAGAGCCGCTTCAGCGGGGAGTCGGACGCCGTGGGGGGACCTAACACCCGCTAACGGGGAGGGGGGGGGGGGGGGGGGGGGAACGGGCCGCTCAGCGGGAGGCGGCTGTTCGCTTCGATTCTCCGGCGGGAGGCGCCGCGCCCTCCGGTTTGTAAAACTGCCGTTTGTGTTCTAGAGACCGCCGGCATCCGCGCGGGAGGATCAGTCTCGCGGCGGGGGTTTAGACCGCGGCGCGCAGAACGCGTACGTGAGCCGCGTACTCCGCCTTCACTTAACCCCGCCGGCCTTTTCTCCTGCTTCTACTTCTTCTGGCTCAGTTCAGTCTCGCCAGCGTTCGTTCTCCTTAACGTTGGGTTCGAGCATCTGAGCACACTGATGGTGGTCTTGTGATGCACTGCACTTATGTATTTTTTTTTTAAAAAAAAGATAATAATACGCATGCATTATTGTATTACCAAAACAGAATTTTATGAAAAACGTTTTCGACAAGGTCTTTGCCAGGTCAACAAGACGTGGCCTCATCGGTCAGAGCATTTTTTTAAACTGTTGTCTTGGGAACATAGTAATCGCATTGCAATCCATGGGCTCCCCCCCCACCCCCCTACTGCATGCTACATGGCTTTCTAGATATTATTATACCGCTTTTATTGCACTAGTATCAACTCCTGAATCATGCAGGAGGGTAGGGTGGGGGATCAATTGCATTTCTATTTGGGGAGTTTGTCATACAATTCATCGACGGACAAAAACATACATTATGTTTTATTTGTATTTATGAGTATTTTACAGTTAATGCACTGAATTGCGATTCATTTCCTGAATTGGCAGAACTGAAATATCCCTATTCTGCGGTGACTCTGCTCTGGTATTTGGGAGGCTGCCAGTTCGAATCCGGAATAAGGCACCGATGTCGTATTTTATCTGAATGACTTCTTTTGATGTCTGTGAATGTGCAATATTTGAGCTGCAAACTCTGATAGTCGCTTTGGACAAGTGCGCCTGCTCGGCGAGCTATAAAGGGATGTGTTCAAAAGATATGAGTCTGGTGGCCGGAGAAATAACTGAAAAACGGGGTGACATTGAGAACAGACAAAAGTAACACTCGGGGAGAAAAGTCATTACTCAAATCAAGAGCAAGTCAGCGTGAAGTGAAATGAATCTGGGCGTTCGCT
>CM045890.1:46681904-46726904 GCA_025169545.1 Anguilla japonica | reverse complement strand
CATGAGCACATTTGCATAAAAAGTTGTCATTTGAGTTTGCCCACCGTTTTATCAGACGCTCGTACCCTGGAGACGATGTGCGTGTTGGAAGCGACGGCGAAGGTCGGCGAGGATGGCGCAGTTACGAGCATCACGGACCGAGAATGAGCGGCCATCGCACTTAACCTGCAGCGCACGCGCCGCTGCGGGGGCGGGGGGGGGGGGGGGGGGGGGGGGGGGGGGGGGGGAATTATCCCATAACCGCCATAATGGATTTGCGCGTACAGTGGACTGCGACGGTTTCTATTTTTGTTTCCTCGTATCTGGGACGACGAGCCACTCGACTGTTTCCTGACCGCCAAAAACGGTCGCCGTTAGAGATAACGGGACGGAAACCTGGCGATTTTATCTTCACAGCCGTAAGGACGCAGGCCTCGGGGACTAACGTGATTTAGCTCATCTCCCGCGGGCGTCGGTCCTCTGAGAGGGGAACTCCCTGTTTGACATTTCCCCCTTTCAGCCGCCAAACGTGCGTGCCGGTTAAAGGCACTGGGGCAGCAGTGTAGTAAAATAGGTAAGAATGGTGTGAAAAGATCTCTGTGTGGCGCAATGGTGCGATGGTGTGGTGGTGTGGTAAGATCTCTGTGTGGTGTGGTGGTGTGGTAAGATCTCTGTGTGGAGTGGTGGTGTGATAAAATCTCTGTGTGGTGTGGAGGTGTGATAAGATCTCTGTGTGGTGTGGTGTGTGGTGTTAGAAGATCTCTGTGTGGAGTGGTGGTGTGGAGGTGTGATAAGATCTCTGTGTGGTGTGGTGGTGTGATAAGATCTCTGTGTGGAGTGGTGGTGTGATAAAATCTCTGTGTGGCGCAATGGTGCGATGGTGTGGTGGTGTGGTAAGATCTCTGTGTGGTGTGGTGTGGTAAGTGGTGGTGTGATAAGATCTGTGTGGTGTGGAGGTGTGATAAGGTGTGGAGTGGTGGTGTGGTAAGATCTCTGTGTGGTGTGGTGGTGTGATAAGATCTCTGTGTGGTGTGGTGGTGTGATAAGATCTCTGTGTGGAGTGGTGGTGGTGTGGAGGTGTGATAAGATCTCTGTGTGGTGTGGTGGTGTGATAAGATCTCTGTGTGGTGTGGTGGTGTGGTGGTGTGGTGGTGTGATAAGATCTCTGTGTGGTGTGGTGGTGTGGTAAGATCTCTGTGTGGTGTGTGGTGTGGATGGTGTGATAAGATCTCTGTGTGGTGTGGTGTGGTGTGGTGGTGTGATAAGATCTCTGTGTGGAGTGGTGGTGTGGTGGTGTGATAAGATCTCTGTGTGGAGTGGTGGTGTGGTAAGATCTCCGTGTGGTGGTGTGGTGGTGTGGTGGTGTGATAAGATCTCTGTGTGGTGTGGTGGTGTGGTAAGATCTCTGTGTGGTGTGGTGGTGTGGAGGTGTGATAAGATCTCTGTGTGGTGTGGTGGTGTGATAAGATCTCTGTGTGGAGTGGTGGTGTGGAGGTGTGATAAGATCTCTGTGTGGAGTGGTGGTGTGGAGGTGTGATAAGATCTCTGTGTGGAGTGGTGGTGTGATGGTGTGATAAGATCTCTGTGTGGTGTGGTGGTGTGATAAGATCTCTGTGTGGAGTGGTGGTGTGGTGGTGTGATAAGATCTCTGTGTGGTGTGGTGGTGTGATAAGATCTCTGTGTGGAGTGGTGGTGGTGTGGGTGTGTGATAAGATCTCTGTGTGGTGTGGTGGTGTGATAAGATCTCTGTGTGGAGTGGTGGTGTGGAGGTGTGATAAGATCTCTGTGTGGAGTGGTGGTGTGGTGGTGTGGTAAGATCTCTGTGTGGAGTGGTGGTGTGGAGGTGTGATAAGATCTCTGTGTGGTGTGGTGGTGTGATAAGATCTCTGTGTGGAGTGGTGGTGTGGTGGTGTGATAAGATCTGTGTGTGGAGTGGTGGTGTGGAGGTGTGATGAGATCTCTGTGTGGAGTGGTGGTGTGATAAGATCTCTGTGTGGAGTGGTGGTGTGATAAGATCTCTGTGTGGAGTGGTGGTGTGATAAGATCTCTGTGTGGAGCACTGTGAATAATAATCTGCAGAATAATCCCGGGCTGAGCTGATGCAATAAGGTCAGCAATGCAAAGCGGTCAAACCCCGAAAAAGAGTATTACTGCCTCTTGAGGTGACGCTATTGCCTGCCCATGAGTGTCTGTGCATGTGTGTGTGTGCGTGCCTTATTATCTGTGTGTGTGTGTGCGTGTGCATGTGCGTGTGCGCGCGTGTGTGTGTGTGTATGTGTGCGTGTGTGTGTGTGTGTTTGTGCAAGTGTGTGTGTGCGTGTGTTTTTGTGTGTGTGTAGCGTGCCTTATTATCTGTGTGTGTGTGTGTGGGTGTGCATGTGTGTGTCCGTGTGTGTGTGCGTGCATATGTGTGTGCGCGTGTGTATGTGTGCATGTGTGTGTGTGTGTCGTGCCTTATTATCTGTGTGTATGTGTGTGTGTGTGTGCATGCCTTATTACCTGTGTGTGTGTGCGTGAGTGAGTGTGTGTGTGTGTGTGTGTGTGTGTGTGCATGTGTCTATGTGTGCCTTACTACCTGTGTATGTGTGTGTGCGTGCCTTATTACCTGTGTGTGTGTGTATGTGTGTGTGTGTGTGCATGCCTTATTACCTGTGTGTGTGTGGGTGTGTGTTTGTGGTGCAGGCCTTATTACCTGTGTATGAGTGTGTGTGTGTCCATGCTTGTCTTATTACCTGCATGTCTGCGTGTGTCTTATTCCCTGCACGTGTGTGTGTCTTATTACCTGTGTGTGTTTGTGTGTGTGTGTCTTATTATCTGTGTGTGTGTGTGTGTGTGTGTGTGTGTGTGTGTGTGCGTGTGTCTGTCTTATTACCTGTTCGTGTGTGTGCATGCCTTATTACCTGTTTGTGTGTGTGCGTGTATCTCTCTGTCGGTCTGTGAGACTTTTTGCCTCCTTGGAAACTGGAAAACTCCTGAAAGAAGAATTCTATTTTATAAATTAAATAATAAAATAAAACCTTTTTTTGGTGGCAGGGGGGTTGGTGTGTGGGGGGGGGTTGGTAAATTTTACACTCGGTGCCAACCGCCATTCTCGGTATGTTTTCTCCCAGATGATTTTGCTGCTCTGAAATTAATTATTCTGCAAGCCAGGACATTACTGCCAGTCTTCCTCCTGCTCTCTGCAGACTTAAGAATGTAAATTGTTGTTCATTCAAATTTGCTTGAAAAATTGCTTGTACAACATGAGTTAAAAGAACACAGTTATTCAAGCATTGACATTTTAATGGTGTAAAGTCTTATTTGTTTCTATTATGCAAGAAAGAAAGCTTTTGGCATGGAATATTAATTCAATGTTCCAGAAATCTGTGATGCTCGTTGTAGTTGTATTTGATTGAGAGCTGTTGCATTGCGCATGGAAAGGGATCAAATAATGTTAATTGTTTTAAAAAACATATTTGATCTTTATCAGGGTAATGGCCCCTTTCATTGTACTTAATGAATCTATTGTTGTGTTTTGGTGTTGTATTATTGTGTGCTTCTGCGTTTGTGTGTGTGTGTCTTTCTCTGTGTGATGCGTGTGTGTTGCACATGTGGGTTTGTGTGTCTTTCTTTTTGTGTGTGTGTCTTTGTGCATGTTTTTGTGTCTTTATGCATGTGTGTGTGTCTTTGTGCATGTGTGTGTATGTGTATCTTTGTGCGTGTGTGCGTGCGTGTGTGTCTTTGTGCGTGTGTGTGTGCTGTGTGATGCGTGTGTGTGTGTGTGCGTGCGAGTGTGCGCGTGCATGTGTGTGTGTGTGTATGCGTGTGTGTGTGTGTGTGTCTGTGTGCTTCTCACCACTGTCAGATTAAACCTGCCTTTTGGGAGGCGTGTCACACCTCACATCTGGTAAACTAACACTCACTTTCCCTGAAACAGGGGAACAGAAAAACGATAGGAATAAAAGAAGGGAAAGTCCATCGATCGAACCCCCGCTCCCGCCCCCCCCACCGCGACCCCTGAGTGACAGCTGGATTTGCGTAGTGGGCCCCTAATCACCGGGGCGTCCTCGCAGGTGGAGTGCCGGAACTTTCTGGAGGAAAGGTAGTTGTTTGTTGAACAAGTGCCGGAGCACTTAGCGCCACTTTGATGCGGAAGGTGCCGGAAGGTGGGGGAGGGGGGCGTCACGGCAACCGCCTGAGCGGAGATGGGAACAGCGTGTCCAGGTTCCGTTGACTGTCCCTAAAACAGGGACTGGGAATAATAGAATACCCCAAAACAAACGACGCGGCCTCAGAAAGAAGCAGAGAAACGGGGCGACGTCCGTCCATTTTCTGGAAGTCAGTCGTGCCGCCGTACCCAGCGGGTTTCTGCGGCTCCGCTCACCTCCGTCCGCATCGCCTCCGTCAGCATCGCCTCCATCAGCATCGCCTCCATCTGCATCGTCTCCGTCCGCATCGCCTCCGTCCGCATCGCCTCCGTCCGCATCGCCTCCGTCCGCATCGCCGCATCGCCGCATCGCCTCCGTCCGCATCGCCTCCGTCCGCATCGCCTCCGTCCGCATCGCCGCATCGCCTCCGTCAGCATCGCCTCCGTCCGCATCGCCTCCATCCGCATCGCCTCCATCCGCATCGCCTCCATCCGCTCGCCTCCGTCCGCATCGCCGCATCGCCTCCATCAGCATCGCCTCCGTCCGCATCGCCTCCATCCGCTCGCCTCCGTCCGCATCGCCTCCGTCCGCATCGCCTCCGTCCGCATCGCCACATCGCCTCCATCCACATCGCCACATCGCCTCCATCAGCATCGCCTCCGTCCGCATCGCCTCCATCAGCATCGCCTCCATCAGCATCGCCTCCGTCCGCATCGCCTCCATCAGCATCACCTCCGTCCGCATCGCCTCCATCAGCATCGCCTCCATCAGCATCGCCTCCGTCCGCATCGCCTCTATCCGCATCGCCTGCGTCCGCATCGCCTGCGTCCGCATCACCTCCATCCGCATCGCCTCCGTCCGCATCGCCTCCATCCGCATCGCCTGCGTCCGCATCGCCTCCATCCGCATCGCCTGCGTCCGCATCGCCTGCGTCCGCATCGCCTCCATCTGCATCACCTCCGTCCGCATCGCCTCCATCCGCATCTCCTCCGTCCTCATCGCCTCCGTCCGCATCGCCTCCATCAGCATCGCCTCCATCAGCATCGCCTCCGTCCTCATCGCCGGGCCCCGCAGCTGTCAGCAGATCTAACACTGTAACACAGCTGCTCTGGAAATGTGCGGTCCTCCAAAAGCACATACACACACACACACACACTCACACACACACACACACACTCACACACACGCACACACACACACACTCACACACACGCACACACACTCACACACACGCACACACACACACTCTCACACACGCACACACACACACACACAAACATTTAATAAATACATAATGAAATAAAACCACACGTACTGCCGCCGTTCTCTCCAAACAGGTGGCTTCTTTTTCCGGTCAGCTGATCTGTACTCTGACCCTGCCGTCCTGCGTCTGTCCTCCCCCCACCTCCTTAAAAATGTCCCTATGAAAATATAAATCTGCCCTACGCCCGAAACCATAGGGGCACGGGTTCATTTGGAGGTGACACAGAGGTATTGTACAGCCCATACACTGAGCACCCTGTATTACTTGTAAATTATGTAATAAACACAAGCAAGTCCCTGCTTCCTAATACTGTGTGGTTTGGATTTGAGATGCTGTTTGTCCTTGATCTGTCTGTTGCTGGTGCAGGGACAAAATGCTAATTATTGTTGAACTAACTCAGGTAGAGCCAATTTTACACTGATAGAGTACATTTTATGCTGACAGAATCGATTTTACACTAATAGAGTAATTTTTACACAGATGGAATACATTTTACACTGATAGAGTACATTTTATACTGATAGTCTATTTTACAATGATCGAGCACATTTAAATCTGAAATAGTATATTTAAATTTGAAAAAGTACATTTAAGTCTGTTGGAGTACAGTTTAATTCTTATTGAGTACTTTTTACACTAATAGAGTACATATTACACTGATATAGTACATATTACAATAATACAGCACATTTGACACTAATAGAGGGCATTTTACACTGATAGAGCACAAATTTATTCGGACAGAGTTCATCTAACACTACAAAGATCAATTTTACACTGACATAGTCAATTTTACACTAATAGAGTCTATTTTACTCTGATAAAGTGTATTTTGCACTAATAGAGCACATTTTACACTAATAGAGGACATTTTAAACTAATAGATTACATTGGACAGAAATAGAGTCGATTTTACATAGATAAAGTACATTTACACTAATAGAGCCCATCTTACACTAATAGAATCCATTTTATGCTGATAGAGTACATTTTACACTGAGAGAGCATATTTTATGCTGAAATAGCATAGTTTTCTCTGATAGAGTACATTTTACACTAATAGAGTACATTTTATTCAGATAGAGTACATTCTACATTGATAGAGTCCGTTTTATATTGATACAGTCCATTTTACACTGAAAGAGTACATTTTACTCTAATTGAGCACATTTTACTCTGAAACAGTATATTTTACTCTGATAATGTACATTTTTCACCGATATAGTACAATTTACACTGAAAGAGTACATTTTACTCTAATTGAGCACATTTTACTCTGAAACAGTACATTTTATTCTGATAAAGTACATTTTTCACCGATGGAGTACATTTTACACTAATTGAGCACAATTTACTCTGAAATAGTATATTTTACTCTGAAAGAGTACATTTTACTCTGAATTAGTACATTTTACACTGATAGACTACATTTTCACTAATTGAGCGCATTTTACACTAATAGAGTGCATTTTACACTGAAAGAGCACATGTGACTCTGATAGAGTATTGAGTCTGATAGAGTATATTTGAGTCTGATCGAATGTATGTGAGTCTGATAGAGTATATTTGAGTCTGATAGAGTCTGATCTGAGTAGAGTATATTTGAGTCTGATAGAGTCTGATAGAGTTATTTGAGTCTGATAGAGTATATTTGAGTCTGATAGAGTGTATGTGAGTCTGATAGAGTATATTTGAGTCTGATAGAGTGTATGTGAGTCTGATAGAGTATATTTGAGTCTGATCGAGTGCATGTGAGTCTGATAGAGTATATTTGAGTCTGATAGAGTATATGTGAGTCTGATAGAGTATATTTGAGTCTGATAGAGTATATTTGAGTCTGATCGAGTGTATGTGAGTCTGATAGAGTATATTTGAGATAGAGTGCATGTGAGTCTGAGTGTATGTGAGTCTGATAGAGTATATTTGAGTCTGATAGAGTGCATGTGAGTCTGATAGAGTATATTGAGTCTGATAGAGTGCATGTGAGTCTGATAGAGTATATTGAGTCTGAGTCTGATCTGAGTATATTTGAGTCTGATCGAGTGCATGTGAGTCTGAAAGAGTATATTTGAGTCTGATAGAGTGCATGTGAGTCTGATAGAGTATATTTGAGTCTGATAGAGTGTATGTGAGTCTGATAGAGTATATTTGAGTCTAATAGAGTGTATGTGACTCTGATGGAGTATATTTGAGTCTGATAGAGTGCATGTGAGTCTGATAGAGTATATTTGAGTCTGATAGAGTGTATGTGACTCTGATAGAGTATATTTGAGTCTGATAGAGTGTATGTGAGTCTGATAGAGTGCATGTGACTCTGATAGAGTATATTTGAGTCTGATAGAGTGTATGTGAGTCTGATAGAGTGCATGTGAGTCTGATAGAGTATATTTGAGTCTGATCGAGTGTATGTGACACTGGTAGAGTATATTTGAGTCTGATAGAGTGCATGTGACTCTGAAAGAGTATATTTGAGTCTGATAGAGTGTATGTGAGTCTGATAGAGTATATTTGAGTCTGATAGAGTATATTTGAGTCTGATAGAGTATATTTGAGTCTGATAGAGTGCATGTGAGTCTGATAGAGTATATTTGAGTCTGATCGAGTGTATGTGAGTCTGATAGAGTATATTTGAGTCTGATAGAGTGTATGTGACTCTGATAGAGTACATTTGACTCTGATAGAGTGTATGTCACTCTGATAGAGTGCATGTGACTGATGGAGTGCATTTCCCTCTCTCGCGTACTCAGATAAACACTGCCGAAGCTGAATGAACACTGAGCATCTGACTGCATTTGGACGCAGCTGACAGAGCGCCTCGTCATTGCGACAGGCTTTTATTTCAGCGGTCTTGACTGGAGGCCGGCGTCTCGGTCGAAGCGCTCGTACGATTGTAATTTCGCCCGTCTACGGCTTCGGTGCTGTTTGCCCGTCGCATTAAGTGCACTTTCAGCACGTCCCCTCGGCTAAAAACATCTGCCAAACGACAGAACTGTAAATTGCGAAACGTGGTGGAAAATATCTGGGTGACGAACATGGAGGGGGGGGGGGGGGGGGGGGGGGCTGTCGCCATGGGAACCGGTCCCATGGGAACAACTGTGGTCCACTCTCCCCCACCCCCAACCCCTTCCAGTGCACTTTCCCAGAACCCTCTCTGGCACAGAGCGACCCCGCCGCTGTCCCCTGGCCCCCGACCGGCCACCCGCCGGTTCCGTTCCCATGGCGACGGCATACCCCGACGCTTCCTGGACTGCAGCCATTTGGAGAACTGGAGGGGCGTGGCCTGTCCTGCCCCTACCATCCTGACTGCTGCAGCAACTCTTCTAGATGTTCAACTGAAACTCTTCAGACAACGGGAAGCCACTACACACTTCAAAGGGCACAGGTTCGAAAGCAGCTTACCTGGATCACCTGTGCACACTAGACCGGGTTCGGAAAACAAGAACTTTCAGCATTTACTCAGTGTTTAATACCCATAATTCTTTTACCTCTATCACTGTACACTGATCTTCTGGGTCCTGGACAGCCGCAGGGTCTGCTTGTTTTTGTAGCTTCTCGGCACTTAATCGATCAATTAAAGCAGCCAATTACACAGTTAACTCACCTCACCTGGTTTTCTTGGGTCTGAATTGGCTGTTGATATTAAGGCAAAAACAAAAACCAGCAGTGGACCCCGCGGCCCGCCAGGACCAGGAATGAGGATCGCTGCGTCGTGTCCTGGACCTTCCTCAGGCTGCCAAGGAAGTGATGCCGTAGGTTTCTGTTCATTGCTGCAGTGGTTTTATTGGTGGTGATGCTGATGTCTTGGCATGATATCTGGAGTCCTTATGGACGTGTCTTTGTGAGTCTCTCGGGGTGGGGTGGCCTGCCTAATGCCTGAGTGTAAATCTAATTGGATCTTTGGTGCGTGCAGGCTTGGAGGGAGCTGCCGCATGTAAAACAGCAGGTGGTGAGACGAGGCCTGTGAGCCTGCTTCCTCTGTGTGTGTGTGTGTGTGTGTGTGTGTGAGTATGTTCATGTGTGTGGCTGGGTGTGTGTGTATGTGTGTGTGAGTATGGTTATGTGTGTGGCTGTGTGTATGTGTGGGTACGTCTGTGTGTGTGTGAGTATATGTATGTATATGTGTGTGTGTGCATGTGTGTATGTGTGGACATGTATTACTATCTTTGTGAGAACCAAATGTCCCCACAAGGATAGAAAGATGAGGAAAATTACGCAAGGTGGGGAACTTTTGCTGGTCCCCACAAGTTAAAGAGGCTGTTGTAGGGTTAGGACTTAGGGTTACAATTAGGTTAAAGTTAGGGTTAAGGTTAGGCATGTAGTGGTTGGGGTTAGGGTTAGAGGTTACGGAATGAATGTAGTCAATGGGAAGTCCTCACAAGTATAGCAATAAATTATTTTGTGTGTGTGTATGTGTGTGTAAAAGCGTGTGTGTGGGGGGGGGGATATCTGTGTCTGTGTGGATGTGTGAGTATATGTATGTGTGTGTGTGTGAGTATATGTGTGTGTGTGTGTGTGTGTGTGTGTGTGGGGGGGGGGGATATCTGTGTCTGTGTGGATGTGTGAGTATATGTATGTGTGTGTGTGTGTGAGTATATGTGTGTGTGTGTGTGTGTGGGGGGGGGGGGTTATTTCTGTGGATGTGGGTGTGTGAGTATATGTATGTGTGTGTGTGTGTGAGTATATGTGTGTGTGTGTGTGGGGGGGGGGGTTATTTCTGTGGATGTGGGTGTGTGAGTATATGTATGTGTGTGTGTGTCATCTCTGTGTGTGAGTGTGAGTGTGAGTATGTTATGTGTGTGTGTGTGTGTGTCCGTATCCATGTGTGTGTGTGTGTGTGTGTGTGTTTGTCTATGCGTGTGGGTGTGTGTGTGTGTGTGTGTGTGTGTGTGTTTGTCTATGCATGTGTGTGTGTGTGTGTGTGTGTGTCCGTATCCGTGTCTGTGCGGATGTGTATTTGTGCAGCTAGTGAACAGGGCGCTCACAGGTCCAGGCAGGTACAGACTGAAGGTGGGAGGCCGAGGGCAGGTGGCTGCTTCTCTGTACAGCTGTCACCATGTCGCCCAATTACCGTGGGAACAGGCACTGGCGTGGGAGGGGTTCCGTATGTGATTTTCTGAAGGGTAGAACCATGCGACATTGCTTTGATTTGATCTGATTGCACGGTGAAGCATTTTGTTGACGTTTGTGTTATTGCAAATCTCTGCTGACATATTCAGGTGTGTCAAAGCAATGAAGCGTTTTTAGATTTGCATTTAGAGAGAAAGAGAGAGACCAGGAGAGAGAGAGCGGGAGAGAGCAGGAAACGGAGGAGAGACGGTTAGATAGAGAGGGAGAGAGGTACGGAGGTAGAATATAGAAAAAAAGTAGGACAAGAGACAGGGAGAAGGGGACAAAGTTGGATAGAGACCAATAGAGAGTGAACGAGAGAGAAGGAAAGAGGGAACAAATGGCTGACTGAGGGTGTGGGAGTGGGAAAGAGAGATGGAAAAAGGAGAGATAGCAGAAAGGAGAGGAGGGACTGCATGGCCGTGTAAAAGCTCCCATGTTAAAACGCGGCCTCGTTTTGACTGGAGAGAGAGAAATAAACATGTTAAGAGCCGTGAAAAACAGGGCCCTTTTGACTGGAGAGACAAATGCAGACGTGTTCAGAGAACAGGAGTGTCAGAGCTGTCGATTCTGAGGGGATGCGCTGGGACTCTTGTGCCTCCGTGTTTTTGAGTCTGAGTTGCAAACGCGGAAATCGTAAAAGCCTCGTAAAAGGTCCCATGCTAAAACAGGGCTGCGTTTTGACTGGAGAGAGAAATGTAAACATGTTCAGAGACGTTACAACCAGGCCTTGTTTTGACTGGCGAGGGAAATATAAACTTGTTTGGATAACAGAAGCGTCAGACCCTCAACTTCGAGAGGATGAGAACAGAGTATGCAAATGTTTCACTGTGAGGTTATTGGAGGAGTAAAAATCTTAGTGGAAATACATCGCAGAGGAAATACATCGCAGCAGAAGCGGAAGTTAAATCAAGTGGGGCACGTTAAGGAAAATAAAATGAGGATAAGACGGCCTTGGTATCACCTTATTGGTAGAAAACAGACAAGGAGACAGGCTCCACTAATCACAGAATACGTTGGTAACAGCCAACAGAATAACATTGATATTGATTGGTGGACACTTTCTGGTTGTACTTGTGGTTCCATTCTGAAATCTGTGGGCTTGTTCCGGTCGCTTATTTTATCCATCCTCATCTCCTCAGTCCTTGCGTGACCCGGAAATCAATCGAGGCCTGACATCTTTAAGGACATTTAAAATACATTTAATGCTCCAAGGGAGACATTCCTGGAGAAGTATTTTTTTGGAACATGTTATGTATAAATGATCAACCTGTGGATCCACCTCTCCACATCTGGCCACGTCTGTAATTCACGTGGTCTCAGAAGGAAGCTTGAAGGAGTGAGGGCGTTCCTTGTTTGCCTAACACATGTTTCTTGAGTCCTTTGTCCTTGTATGTTGTAACGCGGTGGCTGGGAATGTGGACTGTGGGACTGAGGGCGATGGGTTGGTGGAGAAGGAAATGTGTTGTGGTTTGGGGATTTATGAGGGAGATGTCGCTGTAGGGGTGTGGCTATTAGTTCTGTGGGTGGGTCACTTTGAGATTGGGGACTGTGTTGCAAGGGGGGAGCAAAACAGAGTTTTGGAGGAAGTGAGGTTTTAAGCAGGAAGGTCAGTCTGTAGCTGGGCAGCTGCCATTTTTATGTTAAGAGCTCAACTTCGGGGAAGCTGTAAGCTGGTTTTGGCAGGGAATAAAAGCTTGACCAGTTGGCTATCGAAGAGAAATGGTTCCATTGCCTCATAATTGACCGACTACCATTCGCTACAATATTTTCAATATTGAGTCCTTCGTTGGGTGGTGCTAAGGAAGCGAGGAAAGGTTCAAGGAGTGAAGTGAAAATAAGGGATAAATCCTGTGTGTCATGCAATGTGGAGTACTTGCAGAGAAGCTTGTTATTATTTTTGGAATCTGTTGGGACACAACAATGTTGACAGGGGGTTGAGAAATAAATGAGGAAATTGGGAGGGGGGGGGGGGGGTGCAACCCCAGAATGTGCACCCCCAACCGTGTCTGTCCCTCATTCCCATATTTTCGCCATCCAGATGTTACAGGGGAACAGGACAGAAACAGGAAGTGTCTCAAATGAGTGGAAAGATCACAGGGATGCGTGGGAGATGAAGTTGCCTCTGTTTGCACTGAGCTAATCTAAACTGGCCGAGCTGTGTCTGGTTTCATAGAGTGTGAATCAGGCGAACGTAACATTTAAAGGGAAATCTGCCACTAGTCTGTCTTGAAATCAATTCCGATGGATCTAGAAGAGAACTGTGAAATGTGTTTTTGTCCAGACCTAGACGGCTAGACAAGGAGACTTGTGAGCTTTCCATAAACTGACCAAGAGTTCCTCGGACAGAACAGCCTTTTGTACTTGCTCTTGAGTGATTTATTTATTTATTTATTTATTTATTTATTTATTTATTTATTTTTAAAACTGAGAACATACAGCAAAGTGTTTGTTTTACTATCCTGAACATTCACCAAAGGAACAGCATAATGTGGAAAATTGGCTTGCTGAAGTATATCCAAAGTATACTATTTTATACTTAAGAATATTTTTAAGTATAATGAAAGTTTATATCAAGTATGCTTAATATATATTTTTCACATGGGTACTTTTAATTATTCATCCAGACCAGAGCTTTGTTGGTTCATTTTGGTGTTTGCTGGAATGACCATTGTTTTTTTTTTTCAGATTTTCGGATTTATTTTTAAGTGAAAGCCAAGGACAAATGACGATTAAATCCACGCCAAAACATCCCTATCGGTGTTCTCGCCAGGTGTCCTTGCCATATCCTACGCCGGCCAGCAAACCAAAACGTCCATTGATACTGTACTACCATCGTCCCCATTGAGGTCCTTGCCAAATCTTGTCCCCCCTGGTGAGTCAAACACACAGATGCAGGGAACCACAAATCTGACTGATGCCTTTGCCCAGTTCCCGGTCCTTTTATGAAATGGACTTGACACCAGACGTCCTTCCAAAAAATCAGGCTCGCGCACAAACTTCGATAAAAAAAATAAAAACCCTGGATTCAGACCAACCATCTTTCTCTTATCTTGATCCCTGTCCGTTACCTACGCTTGGGACCGAGGAGACATTAAATCCGCAGTCTCTGAAGGGCTGCGCCAAGCTGGGCGTCTTCGTCGGCGTCTTCATCGGCGGCCGCTTTGGTCCCCCGCTCCGTACGCGGGTCGGGAAATAAAGGAAGCCCATTTCTCCCCGGCAGATGACAGCGCTAGATATACGGCGCATACATCTCTCAGCCTGATTCATTCTGCTTATTTTCCTGCACGCCGTTTTTTTTTCCTCTAATCAAAATGGCTGGCAAACACAAAAACCCCAACAGCAGCTTTTCCATTATGCTGAATTCGTACTGAATTTCTCTTTTTATAATTTATTATTATTATTTGTTTGACAGTCGGCTAGGCGATTTATTTTTTCCCTCTGAAATGGTGAATAAGCAAGGTCGTATGAGATGAGAAGAGTCGTTTTTTACATGTTTATTATTTAATATTTTATATTTATTTGCTAAGAGAAAGCAATCTGGCGTCACTGGTAGTGTTGTTGCCGTTTCATGATGTTTCTGACAGTTTTTTAATACAAGCGTCATTGCTTTTAGGTAAAAATCTAAAGAATATAGATCTACTCATCAGGATCAGGGATAGCTTATTATTATTACCTTAGATTACAGGAATTTAGCAGACACTCATCTAGAGTGACTTACACAACTTTTATTTACATTTACATTGCATCCATATATATATGGCTGGATATATACTGAAGCAATGCAGGTTAAGTACCTTGCTCAAGGGTACAGCAGCAGTGCCCTGTCCGGGAATCGACCCTGTGACCTTTAGGTTACAAGACCAGTTCTTACCCATTATAATACACTGCCACCTTATTAAACATGCTCATTCAACTATTGACGTACGATAATGATAAAAGATCAGAAAATGATTTTCTCCGTATCTTTCTGCTTCATTTGTAAATCTGATGATGTTTCTTTGTTTGATTTTTTTCTCCCTCTCTGCTGTGCTCCTAAGCAAATGCTATCCTCGGGTTCTGATTGGTGCAGATTATGGACGGCGTTTTCCGAGGAGTTCTGCTCCACCTCCTTTATCAGACGGTGCGTCAGTCACATGACATGACGGGAGAGCAGCGGCAAGCCGTTCGGGTGAGTTTATTACCGAAATTAGCTTGAAGATTTGGGTTCCGGCGCTCACGGACGAAGGATTTTCTCAAGTGAAAAATCATAAGGACTTTCAGAACCATTCCAAAATACTTTTAAAAAAATCTTCGGAACCTTGCGACAGCCCGCAGCGTGCCTCGCAGCCAGTCCCGTGGCTGTCGTTACCCCTGATCCTTCTCTCCGTGCGGAGAACGAGGCGAGTGCTCTTCTGTCTCGGGCAGAGCGAGGCGGTGGCGTTCGCTCCAGATCGTTCTTCATCCGCTGCCAGCCCCGCGCCTGAACGGCGAACAAGGCCGCCACTGCCGTCGCCGCGGCGATTTTAACCTCCGCCGTGAGGCCGTTCGTCCGTCAGGCCGAGCTCCCGGCCGGCTCCCGCCGCCACGCAGTCAGAGCGTCGATTTTTCATTATTTTTTTCTCCTCCCCCTGTCTGATTTCGAAAAAAATACTGATTAGGACTGATCTCCTGACGGCCTTCTCTGATCCTTCGTAGCGCAGTTCATAGTTCACAGTGCTTTTGCCCATCCACCAAAACAAAACCGGGCCCTTCGAAATCTGCATTGGTCTCCAGAGTCAAGGTCATTTGTTTATTTAAAAAAAAAAAAATATATATATATATTTTTCCTCCTTCAGTGAGTCGAAGCCAGTGTTCTCCTATTTTTATGGTATAAACCGAGACATTTCCAAAATCCTTGTTTGACCCCCCCCCCCCCCCCCCCCTTGCTGGGTATGGTGTCCGAATCGGTGATGGTTGGCTATGGTATAGGCGCAGGCTCTGAAAACTCAACGAGCCTGTTGCTTGGAAACCTCCGGAAGCCATTAATGGGCGAGAGCCAGCGTGAAGGGGTTCTCAGTGTCCTGTGACTGCCCCCCCCCCCCCCCCCTCTCCTAACAGGCTCACCTGCGGAAGGAGAGCAAATGGAAATATGGAGGCTTCCGTTTCGCGCTCAGGAACAAGGTCCGTGTTCGCAGATCGTTCGGCTGGTCGCCCGATTTTCTGCCTCAAACTGTGTCTCACCACAGCAGGGAGGGAGGGAGAGAGGGAGAGAGGGCGGGAGGGAGGGAGAGGGAGGGTAGGAAGGAAGTAGGTTGGATGTTTTGAGGGGCCTGTGGCTCTTTTGCAGATGCCTCTAAGCTTTTTACAGCTGAGTCACCTCTGATCCTAATTTTAGAGTAATACCCCAGTTACAAATACACATATATATATATATACACACACAGACACACACATGTTCATACGCACATACACACTCACATGCACCCACACAAACACATTCACATGCACACACACACATACACACACACATGCGCCGACACAAACACAGATACACGCACACACACACACACATTCACATGCACACACATGCCCACACAAACTCAGATACACGCATGCACGCGCGCACACACACACACATGCACACTTACACACACATATACACATGCAAAAACACACACACACAAATACACATGCACACTCATACACATATACACACATGCAAAAACACACACACACATAACACACAAACGCAAACACACATTCACACGCACAAACAGAAGCATCTCCAGATCCAAGAGACATTATAATGCAGTGCTGTACGGTTGTACAGACGAGCAAATTTGCTCCAAATACTGGTGAAAATAGATGTTTCATCAAAAACTGTCAGTCATCTTCTGGAATGTTGCGGGTGTTAATCCTCCTATCTCTGGCTGGGACAGCGTAAGGTGTGTGGGTGGGGGGGTGAGTTCGGCAGATCCCAAGGGTTCTAACTGACAGGGACCCTCAAAAAAAAATTAAAGTGTAGGATTTTCTGGAGGTGTGGGCCCAATGTTTTATCATGGGCCCAAAAGCCCAGGTGGTGCCCCAAACACTGGTATTGAAGGGTTAAAGCATCTTAACATGAAATCATCATTCAAAAGTATATTGATATATAACGACCCCTCACTATCTCCATACGAATGACTTTAAGGCAGGTGTGGAAAAACAAGGCGGCTAATCCATTAGGGCATTAATTGATGCTCGGCGAGCTTCATCAAGCCATTAAGCCATTCATAAAAAGGGGAGCAGCATCTTCTTAGGACCAGTACTGCCAAGCGACTGATTAATCGCAGTAATGAGGGCTGCATAATAATTAATGCTAATAGCTTTAAAAACACAGTAATGACGTGTAATTAGTCGGACCATAATGCAACGTGACACTATGAGCTCTGGGGAGCAAATTTGGGGGACAAATTTGGTTCTCGTGTCTAAATTTAAACACAAAGAACTAATTCAGCGGTTCCCATTGCTTATTCTTTTTACCTGGAAGATAATGTTTCATTATGTAGGCTTGCATAAAATACGAGAATTACAAAATGTAATATGAATGATCATTTGAGCTTGATGTCAACAGACTCCTATATTATTGTCCTTCCGGTATTCAGTTTTGAAGGAATTATTCACCGATATTTTCTTGTGTGCACTCGCGCACTCTAATTTGTATGCATACGCGGATCAGTTGTATCACCAACAGTTTGCGTGTGTTTTAAGATCAAGCGGTAATTCCTTTGGTGACGCTCCACCCCTTTGCTAGCAAGTTCCATGCTCCAACCCCCAAAAGCCCACCCCCCCCCCCCCCCAAAACCGCCGCTTGAGCATCTGTAGAAAAACTGGCGTCGGAGCCTTCGAGGTAAAGCTGATCCCGTCGTCCTCAGGTGGTTTCGGGGGGGGGGGGGGGTGGAGGGGGTGGTGTTAATCCAAACCGTTTCCCTCGTTCCCGAAACAACGTCACGGGCCATTAGCCCCCCTCCTCCCCTGTTCTGCTGAGCTCACACTCCCCGCCGCTGATTAGGGTTTTTATTTCATTTGGTTTTACGCGCGCCGGAACGTTCTGTGTTAAATCAGCGGCCGACGAGGGCCGTCCTGCGATCCCTCGCGGGCCGTAAAACACCGCCAGGACGGCTGCGCCGACGCCGGGGCCGCTGCGCGCCTCTCCCCGCGCCCCCTGAAGATCAGCCCTCAGTCAGGTGTCAGTCAGGTGTGAGGACCCGCCGAATTCGGAAATTGGCCCGGCGCTTCAAACCTGGCTGCTTGCCTTTTCTCTCTTTTTCTTTTTTTTTTTCTTAAAAACATGTCTTTATCTGAGCGTTGCGAACAGCAAACCTGTGGCTTCGGTTGCTATGGAGGCATCCTGAGTCATCCACCCCCCCCCCCCCCCCCCTCCCCCCCCCCCCCGACTGTAACTCAATCCCCGTCCCGGTGAGGTTTAAGTCTCGCCGCGTAAGTCTGGCGGCGAGAGGACGTCCGTGGTGTCGCTGACGCCGCCGCCGCCGCGCCGCTAGCGGGCTCCCGGGGCCCGTGGCGGGATTGGTGACGGGCGGCTGCCCCCGCCGCGCCCCCGCTAATTGAATCGGGGCCCGCCTGCGAGCCGGCCCGCCGCTCCCAGCTCCTCCGGGGGCTTTCTGAGGCGCTTCTCTTTTTCCGGAAAGGAAAGCAGCAACCCCCCCCCCGCCTCCGACCCCCGACAGGGGAGGAGGAAGATGAATGACCCCTTTTAATGGGTTTTAATTTGTTTTTTAATGCTGGTCAGTCTGTGGTCTGGGGGGGGGGGGGCAGAAGGGAGGGGGGGTTGGGGAGGGGGTGCTCCACCTTAAACGACCCTGGTTTAACCACACGCCTTGCAGCGACCGCAAACGTCGATGCCAGGGTGTCGCGCTCGCACCCTGAAAGACCAGCCTGCGCTGTTTTAGTCCTGTCTTTACTTCTTAATCAACCCAGTGTGTGTGTGTGTGTGTGTGTGTGCATGTGTGTGTGTATTATATTTTATGTGTGTGTGGGTGTGCATGTGTGCATGTGTGTATGTGTGTATATATCTGTTTGTGTTTGTGTGTGTGTGTATACACTGCCCCCCAAAAAGTATGGAGAGAGAGAGGCAGCAAGACAGCAGACACAGAGAAACAGAGAAAGGGTGGAGAGAGAGAGAGAGAGAGAGACATGGCTGTCATAGTTAGAGATATTTTTCAGTGTGCATTGACATATTTGACAGCAGTGCATTCTGGGAAAGAGAGCGGGGAAGACGGACAGCTGACAGGCTCAGTCTGGGTAAAAGCTTGCGCGTGAGGGTAAGCGTGCGAATGCGTGCTGTACCCTCCGCACCCCTTTAAGGCCCCCCCTGCGGACTCCAGAAGCGCCACAGGCCGAGAACAAGAGCGAATCGCAGTTAAGGGACGAAGCAAATCGACGTGGCACGCGGCCCAGTCTGACACGGGCTGGGCGTCGCCCAGACTGTTCACTGTGTGAACTAAACTGTGTTCTTGGCTAGAAATAGCTGTACAAAATAAGTGTTGTACCTTACTGAACCTGTGTTTAGTAGTTGTCTATCACCATGAAATGCACTTTTTGTATGTCGCTTTGGACAAAAGCGTCTGCCAAATAAATGTGATGTCCTGTAGACTTTCTTTGAAATGCCCCTGTGTGACAGTATTGTATTTTTTTTTTTAAACGTGTAAGAAAGGAAATTGTAGCATCTGCTATGTTTGTTGTATTATATTTCGTAGCGGTTGCATCACTGGGTCTGTCAGCTGAGCGGGGGGAATCGATAACAAAGTCGTCGCAGGGTTCCGCAGCTCGCCGGTGTTGGCGAGCTGGGAAAAGTCCATCATTAAACGGTCGTCTGTTCCGTGCGTCTTTATTCTGAAAAAAAAAAACCGTGCCAAATTCAGTCTCAGCCGAAGACAACTCGAAACTTGTCGGCTTGTGGGATAGTGGGAGCACGTGTAACGGGGGACTGGGTTGCAGTTGAAAGTCATTTCTTTCTCCTCATTTTTGAAAAAACCCCCCCCCCCCCCCCCTTTGATCAGATTTACTGTTGGGTGATGCCCCTCCTCTCTCCTGCTGCCGTGCAGTGATTGGCTGGGCCTTTCTGCCTTTCATTGTGATTGGCCGGGCCTGGCTCGCAGACTGTGACAGACAGCCCAGACGATTCTATCGTCTATCCCCCCCACCCCCCGCCCACCTTGTACTTAGATCCAGGTGCTGGGTGAGGCAGGTCACTGTGCCCGGAGCCCCCTCCACTAAGAAGCCACCAGCCACTCAAAGTTTTTCCACAGGACCCTTCAAAAACACATTAAATACGTTTCCACAGGTGTGACCTTGCGGTGAAATGAAACGCTGCTTAGTATTCAAATATACTCCTCGGGCGAGAGTTATGTGTGAGTCATCCCAGTTCTATTTGTTATCAAACACTGTTGGCATTTCTCTGACATTTTGCTTTACAGTAGCAACTGTGATAATGTGAATTATAATGGTAAAGATAATAAATTGGGCTGTCAGCCGATTGCCATTTGTGTGTGCTTTTTTTCCCCCTCAAAGATGGATTAATAAAGAAATTCATTAATGAAACAATAGACTCGCAACAATTTTGAGCCGGGTGTTTACAGTTGTATCGCCGCAGTGCGTGCCACTTGTGACACAGTCAAATTCTGCGGTAAGACTTTCTCCATCACATTTACATTACAGGCATTTAGCAGACGCTCTTATCCAGAGCAACTTACACAAATTTTTACACAGTATTTACATTTCATCCATTTGTACAGCTGGATATGTATTGAAGCAATGCAGGTTAAGTACCTTGCTCAAGGGTACAACGGTAGTGTCCTACCTGGGAATCGAACCTGTGATCTTTAGCTTACAAGACCACCTCCGTTATACTACACTACTACACTTCAAGTAAATTACATTTTATTTGTATAGTGCTTTTTACAGAGAACTGTCACAAAGAACTTTACAGAGTAGCAAGGCAAGAGACAGAGCAAAAAGAGCAAACACTAGGCCTAAACCTCTAAATAGCAAGTACTGTACATAAGGTAAAAAAAAAAACTCCCAGTGGGGAGAAAACCCTCAAACTGCAGCGAGAAAAAACTCCTCAATGAGCAGAAATCTCAAGAGGAACCCGCTATAGAGGGGGAGCCCATCCTCCACTGGCCAGCCTGGTGTAAAGTAGCAGACAAAATGGGTTAAGCAGGTTATTGCTGAGGTGAAAGCTAACAGGAATAGACTGACTGGCATAATTCGGAACAGTGCAGTTTAGAGGAGCCGGATGATGGAGTGCCAGACAGCGCTGAGACACCTCCCCCCCTACCTGATCGTCCCGTGGGACGTAAGCGCTGAGGTTTGTCCTTGAGTCGGCTTCCAGGGCCGTCTCTCCGGGATTCTGTAATAAGAACACATCATTCTTTTTTTTCCCCATTTCCAATAATTATGCTTCTCCTAGCTTTAGAAGAAGCAGATCCATCAGGGAGGCGGTCGCCTGGCTCTTCTCTCATTCTGGGTCAGTGCTCTGGACAGCCCGTGACCCTGTTAAATACGCGGGCCTCCATAATGTTTGGGACAAAGACTTTTTTTTTCTCTTGAAATTGGGGCACAATATACTGTATAATAAGTGTTTTTTTATTTATTTTTTTCCCAAAGAAAGCATAAAACTCCTTCCCAATGGTCTTTCCTTTGGGGTGACCCCCCGTCCACTGATCTCTTCCAGTTCACACAGGGCAACCAACAGGGATAGGGTCCAACCCCCCCCCCCCCCCAAACCCTCGCCCCCCCCCGAAAAAAAATTTGTTTTCATGAACAAAATGTACACATACATAAGTATAATGAATGAATGAATGTAATGCAGTTATGCGATAACTGCAAATCTGACGATTTCATTGCAGGAACATGCGGCTCAGGTGAAAGTTTTAGGTGAGATTAATGCGCCCGCCTTTGACACGGCTCGCAGGTGCGCTCGTCGTCACGCCGACGACGGAACAGCGCGCTTTTACTGTGTCATTAGGCAGGACTGCGGGCTGCCAAGTGAAAGACTCCATTAATTATAACGAGTGCTAAAGAAGTCCCATCAATCACGGGCGAGGCGATCCATATGGAGGCCTGATTGCCGAACGTGGTTTTGGGACCGGGGGGGTTCCGGCGCGGGACCGGTGCCACGGACTGGCGCCGGAGGCCCGAATCGAGCCGCGGGAGGGGAAGACAGAGCCGCCAACTCCGCATCGCCGACTCCGCGCGGCGGCCCGGCGAGGCCCTCACGATGGCGGGGTGCCGGACCAGCGCTTCGACCGGGCGACCCGTTGCGCCCGAATGCGTTCTCGGCGCTTGGGGGGGGCGGCCGCGATGGCGATCACGGCGGCCCATCGGCCCACCGGCCCGCCGGCTGAGCCCCCCCCGCCCCGCGAAATCTTCCGCTGATTTCTCCCGGGTCTTCCCGAGGTCCCCACAAGGACGCCATCTGCCTCCGCGCCAGGACGTCCCCCGATCCTGGTTTGGGCTCGGCGCAATTACAGTGTTTATTCTGCATGGCAGGCTTTCCCGGTCCTTTGGGGATGGGGGGGGGGGGGGGGGGGGGGGTGTTGGGGGTGGAGGGGCTGGTGGTTGGTTGAGCTGCTTATACAGTCTTAGTGAACTACATTGCAGCTCCATCTTGAATCCATCTACATTTCAACTCTGTAGAATTGATGGGAATTGTAGTTCTTTACCCTGAAGGTGACGGTGGCTTATGCATCATATTTGACAAACCCTCCCCCCCCCACCCCCCTGCAACCTAATAAAATTCATCTGCCCTGCCCTGTGCCCTCTTCATCAAACTGTTTGTTCGCATTTGAATGTTGTGACCTTCAAATCCGTTCTTTCAGACTTTACCCGAGCAGTCACACTCAGGATACTTTGCAACAGGAGTCTGTAAGACCCGCTTAATTTAGCAATGCTCTAAATCAGGCGAGCACCCCTGACCCATCTCATAATAAACACACAGTTCAATTCACGCTCCTGAATTTGAGTTGAGGCAAGAGTGAAACAGATAGTGTGTGATGTAGATGTGTGTGCTACACTGTATGGGCAGGATGTACGGGCGGCAGTGTAGTATAATGGGTAAGGAGCTGGTCTTGTAACCTAAAGGTCACAGGTTTGATTCCCAGGTAGGACACTGCAAGGCACTTAACTTGAGCAAGGTACTTAATCTGCATTGCTTCAGTATATATTCAGCTGTATAAATGGATGCAATATAAATGCTTTGTTAAATGATGTGTAAGTCGCTCTGAATAAGAATGTTTAACCTGGGAGGATATTGCTGTTGTACCTGTAGCCTTGAGGGAGTTACGTAACCTGACATACTTAGGGGAGTAGCCATTTTGAACCCCCACTGGAAGGATAATACCCCCTTTGGGCCCCTTGACCTCGCGGTCCTAGGATTATTACCATCTTTCTCCCCACTTACCAAGACGCTGAATATCCTGACTCTAAGAGCATCCGCCCCCGCAAGGTTGGTAATACCTCATGAGCAAAGTAATAAATGCAGCAATTATTCACCATTAGTGCTATTACCATAATTTTTATTGACTATATTTATTTTACTTCGCATGGGTGATGCCCTCTGCGTTTGTTTCTGAGGTGGCCATTTTGGCTCGTGCAGCCGGTTTGGCTCCTGGAGGGTTTGCAGTGCATGATGGTCTTTAATTACGGTCAGCTGGGTTCACTCATCTGGCTTGCTGGATAGATCCATTATGATTTCCAGGGTTTTTTTTTTTTTTTAGTTTTTAGTTTTGTTCACAAGTAATTCAACACATCCCTGAAATAATCAATGGCATTATTTAATAATCTGTTTATGTTTTTAACATTCCAAAATTATATTTGCTTAAAGTAGTCAATCAGAGTTAGAAAGCACATTCTTGTTCAGATGAATCCAGCTTTCATGTAGGTTTGGCAAAATGGTATTTAAGTGTGGATTTTTTTAATGAGATGAATAAAATCCAGAGAAAGGATTTATATTAAAAAAATTTCTAATACAACAACCTGCTGGAAACAGGTGCCAAGATTCCTTTTTAAAAAAAGATCTATTGACATTTTCCAAACAACATCACAATAATTTCAAGGTCCAGGTGGATATACACGTTAAATAAAAACTGTAAAACACTCTTTGATTACAACCCTAGGGGCCTCCATTTTATTTGTATGTATTTTTTTTTTATTGATCTTGCCTCCACCTTCTCATTTCAAGGCTACTTTTACTTGTGAGATGCTCATTTGCAAAGAAGGTACAAGGCATTTCATTAAACTTTCTCACAGAATATTTTGTGTTGCCGTTGCTGCTTGATTTTGTTAAACCTTGGCTTGTTTTCAATCAACATTTGTCCTGAACATTGACTGGTAAGAAAAAAAATAAATAAATAAATAAATTGTAGAAAGTTCTTACTTGTTTTTCTTCACAAACTCAGTTCGACGAGTTGGTTTTAGCGATTGCTGAACTTTTCGAGCCTTGCGAAGGCAAAAGTAAATAATTCTCGTTTTAAGTTGTGTGTGTCCATTTGGACAAAATAATGTTGACTGAATCTCAACCCTTCTGATATTAAAGATCCCATGGCACTTTATTAAAAGATTGGGGTCTTAGTCAATGGTTGTTAGAAAAGTACACACTGTTACTGGTGTTTTTTTGTGATATCGCCCCCTGTACCCCCTACGGTCACACCTGCCCCCCCCCCCCCCCCCCCCCCCCAGCGCTCTGTCGAAGCTCCTTTTCCCTACGTAACTGCCTAATGACGCCTGACAAAACTAAATTAGCTCGCGGAGCTCAGGTCCACAACAATAAACGGAGCCGCGATACACTTTGAACATTAATGAAAAAATAAATAAATGGAAAAACAAAAATGTAAGCCGAGGACCGCGGTGAACAAACGACGGATGACAGAGCCTTAAATGAGCTGGGACTAGCGCGGTCCTCTCTCCTGGTTCTGAGGAGAGACCGTTCCTGATTAAATAAGAGGAAAATAATAATAAAAGAAACAGCGAAAGGGTAAGTAAATGCTAAGGAGACTCAGTTCATCAAAGTTTCCTGGGGAAGTAATAACACGCCGCACCGCTCTGACTTCCTGTGACCACTGGACACCCTACCCGGGCCTTGTAATTCCCCCGTGGGTCTTAAATCCCAGCCTGACACAGTAAGGGACGCTCACTCGCCTGCGGGTAAATTATGGGCCTAGATGGGCTGAATGGCCTGTTTTTGTCATAATGTATTGATGTTATGACAAGGGCGGTAGTGTAGCATAATGAGTAAGGAGGTGGTCTTGTAATCTGAAGGTCACAGGTTCTATTCTCAGGTATGACACTGCCGTTGTCCCCTTGAGCAAGGCACTTAACTAGCATTGCTTCAGTATAGATCCAGCTTTTTAAATGCTGTGTAAAAAGTTGTGTAAGTCGCTCTGGATGAGAGCGTCTGCTAAATGCCTATAATGTAATGTAACATGTTCTTAAGGTGTAATGACTGGCAGAAGCTGGGGTTGTTAGGTGACAGAATTCCAGAATTCAGTCAGATTTTGTCCTTACCCCAATATTAAATGAAAGGTTCCTTTTTCCGCAATCAGAGGTAGCTTCTCACCTAACTGTGTTCGCGAAGGAAAAGAAGGGAACACCTGAATTTAATTGCGAGTCAAATTAAGGGCAAATGTTGATTTTTAAATCCAGACTCTTGTCTCGTTCCAAGTTAAAGGGATCTGGCACAGGGCTTAACAGTTGTCTAAATTCATTTTTGCACACAGTCATCCAGGTTTATGTAAACAATGAGCTGATTGGACGAGTGGTAATTGACTTGTCGGTTTTTCCCCCCAGTTTTAAACCTTGATGACAGCATATAAATGTGAATTAAAGAGAAATGTTCATTTATAAATCCGGGCTCTTGTCTTATTCAAAGTTAACATGATTTGGCACAAGCAGTTCTCTAAATTCCTTTTTGTAGACAGTCCTCCATGATTGTTCTGTATAGTCAATAAACTCATTGGATAAAGTCTGATTGGATAATTGACATCTCTGTTTTTTTCCCCAGTTCTGAAGAGTGCATTTCTTTGCCTAGACAAGAGAACGGAGCCGTGATTCTTCTTCTGTGGTGGGAGTTAATAGAGCCACCAGGTGTGTCCTCCAAAGTGAGGAAGTTAACAGGGGCACAGAAGCTGAAGTTAATCTTGGTACACGGCAGTCTCTGGGGGGTGTGTTGCCCCAGCTTTAGGGAGGGTGTCCTATCAGCTGCCCTGCTACCGCATGATGTCACAGCGACACGCGGGTTCGCGTTCCTTCGCTCGAGAGACGTCCCGGGCCGCCACGCGCTTCGTCCTGGTGATTTTTTTGATTGCGATTTCAATCGCACGCCACGTCCTGTTCTGGCCATCCGTGAAAGTTCAGGGAAAAGGTGTTTTTTTGCGACAGCGCTGGAGCAGTGAAGGGATGGAGCGTCACTCCACCCCTCCACCCCCCGCGCCCAATCGCCCGCTGGGGGGTGTCAGACCCCGTTTTGTTTTTTTGAGCGAAGGGAACGGATTCCGACCCGACGCGACGGGGGCCGCTGAGCGGGGACCGTGAGTGAGCATCACCGGTTCCCGTGGGCAACGGTTTAAAGAGCAGCCTCGGGGGTGAATTATGTCAGTGTGACATTCACTGTCACAATGACCCCCCCCCACAACAAACAGCCCGCGTCACACAGACCCAAGGGAAATAATGTCAGCCAACTGGTCCGCATGATGGAGTGTGATCTTTTCACGCATGAAGCGCAGCATGTTTTATTTAAGACTGACATTCACGCCGTCTTCATGCTGTAACCTGCTCCCCAAAGCCACCGTCAGGTCGTTATCATAAAGTTCCACCGGTGCACAAAAAGTCCCTCCAATATCTTGTTTTTTCAAAAAACAAGCAGCAGGTATGTTCTACCGATACCCTTTGAACTTTTTTTCTTTTATTTACTATTTTATGGCCAGCTTGTTTTGCTGTGAATTGCTTTTAGTTGAACCTACCTGCCGAAGGCAAAGGTCGGTAAAGTTGTTTGAATTTAAATTTGAATTCCAACAGTCAGAATTCCGAGGACCAAATTGCTTGCATTGGGGAGCGGTGCGGGTGACTCCGGGTTTCAGTTCAATTCAATTCTTTCATTTATTTGTATGTAGCACTTTTAGAGACACCGTAACAAAGATATTTTAGAGAAAAATTGGGGATAACCGAACCTGAACCCCGACTTTTTAAAAACCCTATACGGAATGCTGTCGGTTGAATTCCCAAGTGTATCCCTGGAATGACATCTCAGGAGCCTGAACCTTAATTACATTCTGTCTTCGATTCAATTCACTGGAAACGTATTAATCCTCTTAGGGGGTAATTTAAACAGAGAAACCATCCACGTCGCTAAACACACGTGCAGATGCCTGATAAATCTGTCCTTCCACCAGACCCTACATTACACTGCATACCTGCATACCGACAACATAAAATCAATAAATCAGTCGATTTTACGACACATAGCTAATGTATTCGTCCATCTGTGTGAATTAATATATTTAAAGTAAACTGTTTATGTCGTCGGGAGTAATGAGTTCTATACCATGCATACTAAATAATAATAACGCAATCACAACCCCGACAATCACTTAGTCATAACGACTCCTTTCAGTGAAATATGCCCGTCAGAAATTGGTGTTTCACGTTACAGTAGTTGTAGGCAGAGACTACATTGTTTGTTAGCCTGTGATTATTTACACACTTATTACTACACTTTTTCTGTTTTTGAAATATCATTAAAAGGCCATTCTTCCTATGTTGTGACACCATTCAAAATTTCAGTACGTTAACTATTAACATACTGTTATGTGCAATATTGCACTGATTTCACGGTGTTAGCAGCACGGCAGTTAGATTTTTCTCTATCTCGCTTGTTTATTATTTTATTAAGTCTTTCGTTCGTTTTTTTAATTTGCCCCTTTGTTTTATTCGAAGCGTTGTGCCTGAGAAGAGACACCTTGGCTGCGGTTACGCTTCCGGCAGGTGCTGCGCGGGCTGCGTTGGTTACGGTTCGTTAACCCGGAGTGGAGGCCTTCTCCTGTTCCGGTCAGGTGGGGTCGTGTTCCTCATCAAGGCCTCGTTAGAGAGTTCCACTGCTCTCGTCACCTTGGCGACGAGACGCCATTGGCTCCGAGCAATCAAACGGTCAACCTTGTTTGCTCGGCAAACTCGGATCCTGCTCCCCCCCCCCCCCCCCCCCCTCCCCCCTCCGGCCCCTTTCTGTTGGGATGCGCTCTCCGACAAGCGCTTTATTGACTGTGCAAATATCATTTAAAATTGATGTGTAATTGGATCTGGATTGAATGTTCCTCGTTAAATGAATCCCTGGGGGAAATGTGACAGGCCGAGTCCAGCACACACCACCTCCTGGTGAACCTGGAAAGACTGGTACGCAAATTCCTGTTACAAATATGTCCGACCAAGTCCTGATCTTCTGGCTCTGCCATGGCAACTTTATCCTTGTTATTTTTTTCATGAAAACGTGCAGAATATAAATTTTAAAAAGGTTTGCGCTACAGTAAAAAACATTTTTGTTTGCAAAATAGAGGCATACTTGTGTTCTACATACTATTTTTGTTTGCAAAATAGAGACATACTTGTGTTCTACATACTATTTTTGTTTGCAAAATAGAGGCATACTTGTGTTCTACATACTATTTTTGTTTGCAAAATAGAGACATACTTGTGTTCTTATAAGTACACGCTAACAGGGATATGAGGACAGGGAAAAATAAACAAGGCTGATTTAAAAACCGTTTATGTAAACAGCTAAATTGATTAGATAAATAGGAAAGCTTGTTTAATCAAGTTCACTCCGTAAATTACACCGTCTGCATCCTGTCATGAAACAGTTTTAAATCTCAAAGGGTTCTTTCATTGCTTGTGAATGCTCCTTAGAATTCCACTGATAGTGTGCTGTTACGTATGAACACACAAGTGTGCAACACCATGCGCACACATATACTGTAAGGGCACACACACACACACACACACACACACACACCTATATATATATATCTGTCTGTGTGTGCGCACACGTGTGTGCAAGCCTATCTTTGAGTGGAACATATGATGTATGTGCACGTGTGTGCCATGCCCCCTCAGACAGGACTGAGATTGAGGTCACTGGACGTGAAGGTTCGCGGTCGGGGGAGGAGATTTAGACCCAGGGGGCATTACTTCGGCAGTTTCAGGATGCGTGCCCTTAATAAAGGGACTGAAGTTCCACATCACAGGCACGGGATTCAATTTAACCCCTTTGGAGAGCAGTTTTTTTGAATGTTTTTTTTTTTCTGTGTTCAGTGTTCTAGAACTCCTTTGCTTTCAGTTACCAGCAGTGATTGTTACATCATCATTAGAATGTTCAGTTAAGAACATTCTAATCGCATAATTGTGACCTCACACCTTAAAGAGATAGTTCACCCTTCTATATGGCAGGGCCCTGAAGATGAATGGATGTGAATTAGGAGCCTGACAACCAGGAAGAATGGCAATGCTGACAGTGGTCAACAGGAGCATCTGATGTTGCTAGTGTTCACACAACAGGAATACAATGGGGTAGGTTCCACAAAATTACTTGTGTTATGAAGGGGTGAAATATCCCTTTAAAGGGTTAATCCCGGTTCTGCTTGGTTCTCGACGTTGGGGGAAATCGCAGCCTTTTAAGGGCTCGCTCGCCCAGTGGAAAGGCAGGCGTGAGCCGGGCGGCGTAGCGGTTCGGCTGAGTCCGTGCTGCAGACGTCCTGAACGAAACGCCGCTGTGATGACTCTGCCGCTGCGGCTGACGCACTGCGCTCGTGTGTGTGTGCCCGCTTGTGTGCGCCCGTGTGTGTGTGCTCGTGTGTGCGCCCGCGTGTGTGTGCCCGTGTGTGTGTGCCTGTGTGTGTGCGCTCGTGTGTGTGTGCCCGCGTGTGTGTGCGCTCGTGTGTGTGCATATCCCTACTGTCCTAGAAACGTCAACATATCCAGCACAAAAAAACTTTAGCTTCTTCTTCTGACGCACAGAAAAACCTAAGAAAAAAAAAGAAATTCTGTCCTGAACGTCAACATGTAAGCGTGAGGGAGATTTCTTTTTCCTCGTTCGTATATGTATGGTGTGAATGTACAGTTTATGAAGACCGGTAGAAAGTAAAAAAAAAAAAACTTCAGTTCGAAGAGTTTTCCCAACGCCGAAACGGCGCTTTCTCACACGCGACGCTCAGTCTCCGGGCAAACCGGGCGTGCAAGAGCCGAAAGGTGAGGTGACCCGTCCCTCGCTTCTCAGGGTTCCGTCCGCGATCATTAGAAGCTAACGCTATTAACGCTAACGCTAAGCGGATTACAAACATCGGGCACAGCTCCAGAGCCCCGCCCGTCACATCACGTTCGGCACAGTACAGCTGGACGTGACGTCTTTTTTTTTTTATTTTTCCAACAGTGTGCCGCTTGACAACGGCGGGTCAGAGCTGGGGGATTTGGAGGTGGAGTGGCGGAGTTGGCGGGTTGAGAAGCGCTAATCCCCCCCCCCCCCCCCCCCCCCCCCCAGATGAGATGGAGAACAGACACCCATCCAACACCTCGCTCAGGTCCCAGCAGAAATCAGGCCCTGTCTCTGTGTGTTCACTGGTGCGAATGAGTAAGGAACACACAAACAGAAATATGCAAAAATATGCATTCTCAATATATTATACCTTCTACCTCTCTGTAATTTCTGTTATACCCTCCCACTTCACACCTGGAATATCACCCATCCCATTTGACCCATCCACCACTTAATCAACCCCCTGTCCCCTCCCCTCTCGAACGAAAACACACACCCTTTACACTGGTGGTAGCCAACCCTGTTCCTGGAGATCTACCGTCCTGTAGGTTTCATTCCAACTGTGACAAACACACCTCATTCAACAGCTAGAGATCTCATTGAGCTGCTAATTAGTGGAGTCAGGTGTGCCAAATTAGGGTTGAAATGAAAACCTACAGGATGACAGATCTCCAAGAACACAGTTGGTTATCACTGCTTTATTGAATCTAAACATCTACAGGATTGCCCCGTGCGCCAAGCTGGCCCGTTTCCCCAAACTCTCCAGCTCTGCTTGTTGTAAAAGCTTCTAATTTCTTAATTTTCCCTCTTTCTCTCGTTTTCGTTCTTTCGCGTGTCCCACGCTAAGCTGATTGGCTGTTCGGAGCCTCGATCGACACGGACGGGGGACGGCGACCACCAAATCCACCTTTAAGGTTTCCTCACACTAAAACCTCACAGAGTATGCAGACCCCTGGCCTAAGCTTTAAGGTTTCCTCACACTAAAACCTCACAGAGTATGCAGACCCCAGGCCTAAGCTTTAAGGTTTCCTCACACTAAAACCTCACAGAGTATGCAGACTCCTGGCCTAAGCTTTAAGGTTTCCTCACACTAAAACCTCACAGAGTATGCAGACCCCAGGCCTAAGCTTTAAGGTTTCCTCACACTAAAACCTCACAGAGTATGCAGACCCCAGGCCTAAGCTTTAAGGTTTCCTCACACTAAAACCTCACAGAGTATGCAGACCCCTGGCCTAAGCTTTAAGGTTTCCTCACACTAAGACCTCACAGAGTATGCAGACCCCTGGCCTAAGCTTAAAGGTTTCCTCACACTAAAACCTCACAGAGTATGCAGACCCCAGGCCTAAGCTTTAAGGTTTTCTCACACTGAGACCTCACAGAGTATGCAGACCCCTGGCCTAAGCTTTAAGGTTTCCTCACACTAAGGCCTCACAGAGTATGCAGACCCCTGGCCTAAGCTTAAAGGTTTCCTCACACTAAAACATCACAGAGTATGCAGACCCCTGGCCTAAGCTTAAAGGTTTCCTCACACTAAGACCTCACAGAGTATGCAGACCCCTGGCCTAAGCTTTAAGGTTTCCTCACACTAAAACCTCACAGAGTATGCAGACCCCTGGCCTAAGCTTAAAGGTTTCCTCACACTAAGACCTCACAGAGTATGCAGACCCCTGGCCTAAGCTTTAAGGTTTCCTCACACTGAGACCTCACAGAGTATGCAGACCCCTGGCCTAAGCTTTAAGGTTTCCTCACACTAAGACCTCACAGAGTATGCAGACCCCTGGCCTAAGCTTAAAGGTTTCCTCACACTAAAACATCACAGAGTATGCAGACCCCTGGCCTAAGCTTAAAGGTTTCCTCACACTAAGACCTCACAGAGTATGCAGACCCCTGGCCTAAGCTTTAAGGTTTCCTCACACTAAAACCTCACAGAGTATGCAGACCCCTGGCCTAAGCTTTAAGGTTTCCTCACACTAAAACCTCACAGAGTATGCAGACCCCTGGCCTAAGCTTTAAGGTTTCCTCACACTGAGACCTCACAGAGTATGCAGACCCCTGGCCTAAGCTTTAAGGTTTCCTCACACTGAAACCTCACAGAGTATGCAGACCCCTGGCCTAAGCTTTAAGGTTTCCTCACACTGAAACCTCACAGAGTATGCAGCCCCTGGCCTAAGCAGTTCGGCTCGCCATTACGGAAAATAAATATTGACCCTAAAAATCTCACCGCCTTCAGGGTTCATGACCAGAATCTGAGCACTGGCTCATTTTTCAGTTTTTCCACCATTTTGACCGGATATTAGCATAATCACGGTGCTTTACTGAAGAAAGATTTATTCACACATATCAGGTTTTGTTAGGGGGCAATAGAAGCCAACGGCGTCCTGTCAGGGTTTTGTTATTTCAGAATCCGAGACATGACGTTGCCATGACCACCCCCATTCCCGTCAGAAACCCTGGTCTGCTTTTATATTTATTGTCAGTAAAATGGCTCATGACATTACAGTCCACTGGCTTTAAAAAAAATACCCCCTGTGTTCTAGACGTCTAAAAATATCTCCTCTGTGGCCGAAGACAGCCTGGACATTACTGCTAGGAACATGATTTATGCTGCTGATTTGCAATGTGGGCAATCGATTAGCGTTTGATCGTTTTCCTCATGGTTTTTAATCACATTGCTTTGACACACTTGCGCAGACTTCTTATTCTGTCAAGATACTGTGACACGGAAGATTGAAATCATTATTGGAAATCAAATAAAGCGCACGTTTAAAAATAGACTCGCTCTACGTACAGCTTGGTTGGGTCTCCTGCATCCATTTTAAAGTGTAAAGTTCTGCACTGAAGAACTTCAGCTCATTTCTAATGCTAATGAAGTTCATTGTGCCAGTGACATTGTGTGTTCTCTGCGCTTCAAACACATCTGACCTCCACTGCCATTTTAATGCAATAATATCTTTTGCATTAAAGGTTTAATTGGTTGTCTGATACATGCGTATTACTGAACTGTGAAGGTGAGAGAAACGATAAGCTCTTAGCCATGCATTAATGCCTGTATGTGTGTGTGTGTGTGTGTGTGTGGTGGGGGGAGTGCTGTGTAGTTCTTATTAATCAGCACTTAACCTCTGAAGACCCAGATTTTTTTTTTTCATGAGTCTGTGGTCTTAATCTGAAGAATCATATATTTTACCATGCTGAACCCTACACTACAAGGGACATTCAACAAAACTACTAAATGTTTTAGAAAATGTTTTCACTGCAACATGTTTCTGTCAGGTCTCAGTGGGCTAACTGATCGATTAAGAAGTTTATTGTACATTCACCTCCACCTGCACAGTGAAATGTTCAGTGTTAATTCAACTCTAATGTGGGATGTGGGACCAAATGTTATCTGTTAAGTGTTGAATTAACACTATTAAGAGTTGAATGAACACTTGACGTTTTACTGTGTGGTTTCTTGGGTGAAAACCTGTTGTTGATTTTAAGGTGAGAACGGTACCCGGGTATCGTCCCCGTTCAAAATGCACCTACCAACTGGCTGTAAGGTCTGTGGCCAGTCCAGTCATGGAGGGGACGTGCCAGTCTACTCAGCTGATGCAGCTGGCACAGGCTGGCAGTCTACAGGGTAGGACTGGGTGAGAAGCCTTTGCGATAATTACGGAGTATTTTTTTGGACTCGATCACAAACATTATTGCCGTGCGGCCTGTCGGCTCTTCTTTCCATCTTTATTTTTGATAATCGCGCCTTGTGTGTGTTAGCGCACCTCCAAACTCCAGAGACTGCACTGAAATTTTTACTGGAACAAAATAAACAACAAAAATCACCGCTATCTATTGGGTGTTGATGCGGCAGCCAATCAGAGCGAGCCATGCTGCTTCCATGTGACGGAGAAGCCACATGATTGGACCAGGTTGTAAAATTAAAGTGAACTAGCTGTGTTTTCAGCATTCTAGATTATGGCCGCCGTCAGCCAAACAGGTATCGGCAAATTTTGGTTTGGTTTTAAAATTTTAAGTTTAAACTCCTGTTTTGAACTCAGCGGCTGGGCGCAACAGAGGACAGGTACACGCGGGCGTCCGGTGGGACCGTCGGAGCAGACGGCGGGTCTGTTTGCCGTGCGTTTGTCACGTCATCGGGAGAGCAGAGGTTTTTCCGCCAAAGCGCTCGCGCATGAAGAGATGTGACATTTGAAGTTGTGTAAAAGTGCATGGGACTCGGTTTAATATGATATTCAGTGCTTTTTTTTATATACAATACTCAAGTGTGCTTTTTACTGGGCATTACTTCCTGTTTAAAGTTGGAGCAGGTCTATAAAGCAAAGAACTCAGGAGTGAGCAAACTTTTTTAAATGAGGGAGAGAGAGAGGGGGAGTAGCTGCCGTCCTGAAATGGTGACTGTTCGCGGGAGATGAAATGGAGGGTTGTCCCTGGGGGGCGGCCGGGTCCGAATAAACTCCGCCGGCCGCGACGCTGGCACACGGCGGCCGTTTGGGCATCCTTAAATTATCCCCGCCCCTGGAAAGGGGGCTCGGCCGAAGCTGTAACCTCCAATAAACGCTCGCCCCGGCGAGATGAAGATTGCCCTCGCCTCTTGTTAGATGTTACATTAAAATGCGCGAGCCTCGGACGGCTAGCACGCGCGCGGCATGCTAATGCGCTGCCCTTCTTGTGATGTCGAGCGCCGCGGGCCCGCGCCGTCGACGGCGGAGCTGCTGACTCCCAATTAGCGTCCCGAACTCGCGAAAAGAATTTACACTAATATGCAGTGAAATCGGCAATGTGGGTAATTTATTGCAGAGGATATCTTCCAAGAAAACGTGAAAGGAACTATAACAGCAACCAGCTGTGGCAGATTTTTGTGTTGTTTTTTTTTTAAGATTTGTTTTTTAAACGTAGAAAGGCATTCTGGGTAAAGTTTTCCCTGGTCGATGGCTGGGTTCAGCAGCACAAGCCTGGGCTCGTGCACACCCAGTACATCTGCAGTTCGGTTCCCCTTGGGCCTGGTGCACGTGCTGGAACCTAAGGCCTCAACCCCCCACTGACCCGCCGCAAAACCATCTGTCTCTGGTCCCCATCCGGGGGGGGGGGGGGACTTGCGTTCCCGTGGCGACAGCTGTCCATGGCGCCTCATTCTGCCGTTCCTCTTGTGAGACCGTCACGTTCCGGTTCTCACTGTTTCCCTCTCGGCGGAAGCAGCTGTCCCTCGCACCCCCCTGCTGTGGAAAGAGTTTGGGGGCCCTCCCAAACCCCTTCCCAGGCTCCGAGGGCCACCGGAGGGACCGGAGGGGTGTCCGGGCTCACAGCGGGATGGTGGGTCACAAGCTCGTTTGTTCTCAGGGCCCAAACCTGGGGGGGTTGAACAGCTACAGAACTCCTCAGCAGGAAGCCCCCTTCAGATGCTGCAGCCGCTGGGCTGCAAATACAGCAGCAATGACCGGAACAAACAACTAGTATTACTGTTATTATTAGTAGGAGTAGCAGTAGTAGCAGTAGCAGTACCAGTAGTAGCACCAGTAGCAGCAGCAGCAGTACTACTAGTAGTAGCCGTAGCAGTAGCAGCAGCAGCAGTACCAGTAGTAATAGTAGTAGCAATAGTATGAGTAGTAGTAATAGCAGTAGTAGTAGTAGTAGTAGTAATAGCAGCTGCAGTAGTAGTGGTAGTAGCAGTAGCAGTAGTATGAGTAGTACTGTAAAGCAGTAGTAGTAGCAGCAGCAGCAGTAGTACAATAGTAGTAGTAGTACTAGTAGTAGCAATAGTAGGAGTAGTAATAGTAGTAGTAGTAGCAGCAGTAGTAGTAGTAGCAACAGTAGTACTGCTAGTAGTAGTAGTAGTTGCAGCAGTATTTGTAATAATAGTAGCAGTAGTAGTAGCAGCATCTCCAGTAGTACTGCTAGTAGTAGTAGTAGCAGCAGTAGTAGCAGTAGTAGTAGCAGCAGTAGTTGTAATAATAGTAGCAGTTGTAGTAGCAGCAGCTCCAGTAGTACTGCTAGTAGTAGTAGTAGTAGCAATAGTAGGAGTAGTAATAGTAGTAGTAGTAGTAGTAGTAGTAGTAGTAGTAGCAACAGTCGTTATAATAATAGCAGCAGCGGCAGTAGTACTAGTAGTAGCAGTAGTAGTAGCAGCAGCTGCAGTAGTACTGCTAGTAGTAGCAGCAGCAGTAGTAGTAGTAGCAGCAGTAGTAGTGGTACTGGTAGTAGAAGCAGTAGTAGCAGTATTAGCAGTAGTAGTAGCAGCAGCTGCAATAGTACTGCTAGTAGTAGCAGCAGCTGCAGTAGTACTGCTAGTAGTAGTAGTAATACCAGCAGTAGTAGCAGTGGCAGTAGTTATAGTATCATCATCACCACTGTAAGGACAATATTTTTTTTTTTTTTTTTTCGTTTGTTGAAAGTCAAGATCATGCTTTTTTTATTTGGCGGTAATCCCCCTACTACTCCTGAGTATCTTGGGACGGTGCCCCTTACACCCCCTGACCTAATTTTGGATTATTATTTTTATCTTCCCCCCCCTCCCAGGTGTGAAACCAACCTCAGCCACTCAGGGGTCAGGGATCGAAACTATTTTCTCCAGAACAGCCGTCGCTTCCCCAGAACAAGGCGCCCGCTGTACGGGATACCCCCATGGAACATAAAACCCGCCTCCGTGTTGGGACGAAGGTCACTGCGGGACAGGACAGGGGGGAGAACAGAGCACCGTCCCACCTGGGTTGGAATTTAATTTAGAAAGAGAGGGAGATAGAGAAAGGGAGGGAGCGAGGGACAGAGAGAGAGGGAGAGAAAGAGAGGGAGGGTGAGAGAGAGAGAGAAAGGGAGGGAGGGAGGGAAGGAGAGAGAGAAAGAGAGAGAAGGAGGGAGGGAGGGAGGGAGAGAGAGAGAGAGAGAGAGAGAGAGAGAGAGAAAGAGAAGTGCCCTTGAGGTGTTTCTGACACCTCTGCTGCTATCTCCTTTATTAGTTATGAATCCGTTGCTTTCCTGGAAGGGGCCCAGGACTGTAAAAATCCTTTTGTTTGTTATGATCTGACAGCTTATTCTTCTAATGTGATGAATTCAGGAGCCCGGTAGCTTCCTGACATCAGCTGCACATCGCAAAGTGGTCATGAGACATAAAACATCTCTCTCTCTCTCTCCCCCTCTTTCTTCATCGCTGCTTCATTTCCTAATTATCTCTCTTTTTCTCTCGCTACCCCTTCTATCATTCTCACTGTCTCTGAAATTGTTCAGTTTCCAATTTGTTTATTGGCATGACAAGAGAAATATTTTTTATTGGCAAAGTAAAGATACAATCTCTAGGTCCAGAGATGCAGTCAAAAATAGAGAAGACAATAACCAGTCTCTCTCCCTCTTTCTCTCCCTCTCTGTCTCCTTTATCCTCTCTGTCTGTTCCTCTCTTTCACTCCCTCTCACTCTCTTTCTCTCCCTCTATCTGTCCAACCTTCTCTCTATCCTTCTCTCCCTCTCTGTATCTCTATCTGTCTCCCTTGTCTCTCTCCTCTTTGTCTCCCCCCCCCTCGGTGGGGTGATGAGTTTCGGTGAAACAGGCGTGCGTATTCAGCGCCAGCTCTGTGAATGTCGCTCTCCAGGACTGAAGCAGGAGGATCAGTCTGGAGAGCATGTGTTGCGTTTGGATGCCATTTCCTCCCAGTTAGCAAAACTGAAATGGAGGCGGTGTGTGGGTGGTCATCTGGATATAGATATGTCATGTGCCACTTTTTATGATGATGATGATGATGATGATGATGATGATGATGATGATGATGATTATTATTATTATTATTATTATTATTATTATTATTATTATTATTATTATCAGTAATCATTGGCATCATCAGTTTTAAGATATTTGTAATATTATTGTAAGCAGGATTACTGCTGTGACTCTGGTTGTCATTGCATGTAGGTAGGAGTCCCTGCTTTGAACTGGTCTCTGTGATGAGTAGTCTGGGGTCATTTTTGTCTCTGTGGTTCTGCCGTATGACCTTGCCTTGGAAACAGTGGCCGTCGCTAGGGGTGGGCTTCCGGGGCTGAAGGATGTTTCTTGTCCAGCCCTGGACCTTTGACACCAAAAAAAATATAATATATTTTTTTTTTTTTTGACACCCGAGAAAAAAAGATACAGCACTAAATATCATTCCATTTAATGGAGCCCTAATGTAAAAAAAAAATAAAATAAATAAAAATCACCCAGTAGTCGAGCAGTAAGTAACCGAATCGACCAGTAGGTGCAGTAGGTTGCAATCAGACGATTCGATGACTAGCACTGGTACGGTAAAGTTCAGTCACAGAGTTCTGAGTGACAGACTGACAGTTCCGCTTGTCTGACAAACGTACGCAGACTACGCACCAAGCAGAGTTCTGTAGACGAGTCCGAATATTTCTCGTTTAGTGTCAGTGAACTGTCTGAAACGATGGATATCTGCAGATTTTTAAAGAAAATATTGAGGCAGGTTGTTGAGGAGGAGATTCAGGAGAATAAGGATGAGATTGAGAATGTAACTAACGTTACAGCGGATTGTTGAGAGCCAGTCAGCAGCTCAGCCAGAGAGTGCAGAGCAGCACAGGGTTTATGATACTGGCTATACATGAAGCTAATTGTGATTAACTAAAATTAGGCTATTAGCGAACTAAAATCAGATTTAGAAGTGTAACGTCAGCAAAATAATTATTTGTGATGCCAGCTCAGTAACGTTAGTACGGCTAATGTGGGAGCGTATCTAGGTTCCCAGGGTCCTACTGTTCTACTGCACCTGACGAAACGTTGTGAACAATTTTTCATAATTTCTTGGAAAATATTCTTATTATTGAGGACTTCTGAGCATAGCTAAGCAATTTGTTTGCTGATAGACCTAGCTGACGTCGTTTTCAGAAAATAATTGATTTACTGTCTCTATCTACTGAACACAGATAAGATTTCATGTAGAGCTGGGGAAATAGTACCCTTTGTCATGTTCCCATTATGTGCCATATAAATATGGGGAACATAGGACCCTGGGAACATAGGAATGACCCCGCTAAGGTTAGCTAACAACGTTAGCTACAAGCTAACGTAACTGGCTGGCTAAGCCAGCTAACATTGTTAGCTATGTATTCTTTTTAGCTTGCCTGCCCGGTGCCTTGCCAGTTTACATGCTAGTATGAAAGATTTTTTTAAAAGCCATTACATATCATCACTCACAGCTAGGCAGTTAGCTAGCTATTTATGGCTAGTATTTTGTTTATTAATTTAGTTACAGTAAATCTTATACATATTCTGGTTAAGTGTGTTTGTATAGCCAGTTATAGTGAGCTTTGCAATATAGCCACATACATATTACATTCATTCAACATTATATCCCTATACTAGCCAGATTAGTATAGCACTGTCACTGTTATTTTTTGTAATCTACAGTAATGTTTGTATGTGTAATAATATAATAAATGGGCTCAAAAATTTGCGCGAGCTATGTGCGCACCAAACTAACCCTCACCTTGGGGCTAAGCCCCTGACGTCTTTGAATCCCCCCCCCCCCCCCCCCCCCCCCCCCCCCCCCCCACACCCCCCCCCCCCCCCCCCCCCCCCTGGTCATCCCCCCCCCCCCCTTGCCCCATGCCCAACCCCGACCCCCACTTAAGGGCCAGGGAAACCCAAACCCTCTCAAAGACACCTGGACATGATTCACATTCAAACCACTCACTGCAAGCAGCCCAGTGGTCATTATTAGAGAGAGGCGGGGAGGGAAGAGAGATAGAGTGAAAGAGAGAAAGGGGAGATAGAGAGAGAGATAGAAAGGGGAGAGAGACAAATGGAGAGATGACTGAGATGAAATGAGTGAAAAGAGAGAGAGAAATGGTGGGCAGCGAGAGACGGAGAGAGAGAGAGATGAATGCGCGTGAGACAGAAAAGAGGGGTGAAGGAGAGAGGGAGCAAGGGGAACGGACTCACACTTATGATTTGGTTTCACCGAGAGAGAGAGAGGAAAGAATTGTTACCCAATTACAGGAGAAGGCAATTTGTGCCACGCTGTCAGCATTACAGGACAGAGTGCTGTAATTACCCGGGACTGAAGCCGGCGGCATCCATTTTCTTTATGCGACGCACGCGCTCGCCGACATGTACTCAACCCCACTCAGCTCCGGCCTTTTCAGCTCGCCGCCGCGCACGCAGATTTACAGGCTCACCCACGCAGGGCCACGGAAACCCCGGTGAACCCTCGCCGTGGATTCCTCATATCAGGATCAAATCAGGGGACGTTTATGTGTATACGCCATATGACCGAACGTGTCTGGACACGCTGTGGTCCGGGGCTGTTTTTCATGGTTTGGGCTTAGGCCTCTTAGTTCCAGTGAGGGGAAATCTGAATGCCACAGCACACAATCACATTTTAGACAATTCTGTGCTTCTCCACCAGTTGACAATGTCCCCCAGGCACACAGTGAGGTCCATATAGAAATGGTTTTGTTGAGAACGGTGTGGAAGAACTTGACTGGCCTGCACAGAGCCCTGACCACAACCCCATCCATCAGGTTTGGGATCAATTGGAAAGCCAACTGCGAGTCAGGCGTAATCGCCCAATCAGTGCCCGGCCTCTTCTGGCTGAGTGGAAGCAAAACCCTGCCGCATCGCTCCAGCATCTAGTATAAAGCCTGGAGAGTGGAGGTTGTTATAGTATCAAAGGGTGGACCAACTCCATATTAATGCCCGTAATTTTAGATGAGATGTTGGATGTCAGGTGTGCACATACTTTTGACCCTGAACTGTGTGTGTGTGTGTGTGTGTGTGTATATATATATATGTAAGCAAACCAGGGGCAACACAGGCAAGGAAAAACTCTTTCCATGGGCATGTAAAAGAAACCCTGGAAGAAATCTTCCTTTAGCTGGCTTAGCATGTGGGTGTACAGCGACCAGCATGGCCAGTCAGTCAATTTTTCAAATCAAATCGCTTTCATAGATTATGTGGGATCACAGGTTGTGGGTTGTGCATTTCTATGGCAAGCATGAAATTTTCATGAATTTTGAAGACCAGTTTCACACCCATTTTGCATATCAAACATTAAAATTGGCTCCCATTTCATCTCTTCCTGACCTTTAACAGGCCTGTCAACAGGTATCCCAACAACACAAATAGTTCCCCAAGGCCCTTATTAGGGCCGGCAAAAATATACCTCTCTTTCCCCCAGCTGACAGAAAAACGTGCTTAAGAACTGCTTCTTTGTGATAAAAGGTGCAGAGGAATCCTCTAAATTCCACCTTATTCTCTGTAATATCGGGGAGTGATGGATCGCTCCCTGAATGTTCGAGCCTTGAATTTCCGCGCAGGTCATGCGCCGGTGAGATAGCGGCCTTTTCTTGGAGCACAGCGCTCGTTTGTGATCAGCATTGTGAGAAGAGTCGGGCTGATGGGGGCGCGGGGGGGGGGAGGTGGGACTGCGGCGCACGTATAAAAAAGGGGAGTGTGGGAGGGTCTTTTTTTCACACTCTTCACCTCCGTTTACCTTTAAAATTTAATCTTCCTTAAATTTTAATATTGCATTTTAGTATAATCCCACTGTTACAGGGGGAATATTTTTTTCTGAGCCTGAAGTGTGATTTGATATTGGGGTCTCTCACTTTCCTGCTTCACTTGTACCTAATTGGAGCTTGAAATAAAATTTTCTAAGACGAGTCAGTAAATGTTTTAAAATAATGGACGGGGTGGGGGGGGGGGTTGTCTAATGAAATGCACCAGCTCCCCTGTGTGGTGAATGTGCTCGATGGTGCGGATCGGATTGAAACCGTCCCGGCATTGAGTAAGCTGAAGAACCCCTTCTGCGGACACATAATTGGCCATAATCTCCCCCAAGGACAGAGAGGGTGGGGCAGCAGGTTAAAACCAGCCAGTGTCAATTACTAATTAACAGTGCTTCTAATTGGGCAGCATGTGTGAGGGCCGGTTTGCTCAATACTGCCTCCTCTGGTGTATCTACAGTATGGCTCTGTGGGGGGGAGGGGGGGGGGGCTAGGGGGCTGTTCGTGTGTATTTCAGAGGGCACAAATGCTAGCATGTGCAAAACTTTTGGTTTTTTGCGTTGCAGGGAGTGCATGCAATTGGCCATTCCGAAATGATAAAGAAAATAGAAGAAAAATGGGGCGATTATCTTAAATTAAATATAAAAATGAGCCCCCAAAGGAAAAAGGCTTAGTTACACCTGCCAAGCATTGCACACCTGCGTAAGAGTTAATTCACCTGCAGGATTTAAAAGTGCTTGCCTCTGCACATCAAGCGAAAAGGCTTTCCGAGACGTGCAGGTTCTCCACACTGTTAGCTTTCCTTAAAACCCTTTAAAGTGTGACATCACAAATGTGTGATTAGAATGTTCTTAACTGAACATTCTACTGCTGATGTCACAATCACTGCCAAAGCAATGGTGTTCTAGAACACTGAAAAAAAAAAACATTCCATTAAAACCTACCCTTCAAAGGGTTAACAGGTACTCATAATAAACCCAGCTCAGTTCCTCCAAGCCAAATCATGTGGCAAATCTAATATTCACCAGATATTTATGATGCATTGACAGGAAACGTGATAAATGTAAATGGCTGCTCGAAAACCTTCCCAGCATGCATCAGAGTTATATGGAAGAGCGATGTGCCTCCCCATAAAAGCATATTGAACCACTCCATCATATTTAAACTAATTTCCTCCTCTCTCAATTTTAGCATAGTTGCCATATGAATCCATTTTAAATCAGATTTTTTTTTAATGGACCTTTTTGGCCATGTGTTCGATATTATTGTCACCCCCCTCCCCCCACCGTAACCCTTCTGTCTTAAAAAAAAAAAAATCATATGAAGAGCGGCCAGTTTCCCGTTGTTAAAATTTGACGCTGGCTGTTAGCGGGTCCAGCGGCTGCCTCCGGCTCAAAGCATCTCTGGAGACTCTGGAACGTGCCAAACTTTTTCCCAGCCCGCGGGATCAGAGACAGAGCTTCCAAAAATAAAAAATAGAAGGTGGCTTCCTCGGTTTGTGTTTTTTATAGATTTAGTGCGAGCGACCTCCAGTCAGGCCGTCCGTCACTCCACTGCTAGCCAGATGCCAGCCTACTCTCCTCCTTCCTCCTCCTCCTCCTCCTCTTCCTCTCTTTCTTCAGATGCAGAAGAGCTCTCCCCGTTGCTGTCTCTGCCCCTGACGAAGACTACTGAGGGAGGAAAGCTCATCCGATAACTTCAGTTTCAGACACACACAGCACACACCCACCCAATCACCACAACAATCCATATGTACATACACACACACATACACACATATGTCAATACATAAGCATGCCAACACACACGCACACATACACACTAACACACACACACAGACACACTCAACCACACACACACACTCACACTCACATGCACTCATACACACAACCATGCACTCACACTCACACACACAATCACATTCACACGCACAAACGCACTCACACACACACACACTCACTCACACACTCACATGCAATCATATACACACACGCACTCACACACACACTCACACTCACTCACACACACACACGCACGCACTCGCACTCACACACACACACACTCACTCACACACTCACATGCAATCATATACACACACACACACTCACACACACGCTCACATGCACTCACACACACACACAAACGCACTCACACACACACACACACACTCACTCACACACACACACACACACACACACACACACACACACTCCCTCGCTGGCAGATAGCCCCCACGCACCGTGCCGTCTGCGCCCTTTGCTGGACACCTGAACGGAGGCCCGTTTCGCAGAGCGGCACGTGGGTCCTGGCGTTCGGGGGTCCTGTGCGTTTGGGGGTCCTGGGTGTTTGGGGGTCCTGGGTGTTTGGGGGTCCTGTGCGTTTGGGGGTCCTGTGCGTTTGGGGGTCCTGGGTGTTTGGGGGTCCTGTGCGTTTGGGGTCCTGGCGTTTGGGGGTCCTGTGCGTTTGGGGTCCTGTGCGTTTGGGGGTCCTGTGCGTTTGGGGGTCCTGGGCGTTTGGGGGTCCTGTGCGTTTGGGGTCCTGGGTGTTTGGGGGTCCTGTGCGTTTGGGGGTCCTGTGCGTTTGGGGGTCATGTGCGTTTGGGGGTCCTGTGCGTTTGGGGGTCCTGGGCGTTTGGGGGTCCTGTGTGTTTGGGGGTCCTGTGCGTTTGGGGGTCCTGGCGTTTGGGGGTCCTGTGCGTTTGGGGGTCCTGTGCGTTTGGGGGTCCTGTGCGTTTGGGGGGTCCTGGCGTTTGGGGGTCCTGTGCGTTTGGGGTCCTGGGCGTTTGGGGGTCCTGTGTGTTTTGGGGGTCCTGTGCGTTTGGGGGTCCTGGCGTTTGGGGGTCCTGTGCGTTTGGGGGTCCTGTGCGTTTGGGGGTCCTGGGCGTTTGGGGGTCCTGTGTGTTTGGGGGGTCCTGGCGTTTGGGGGTCCTGGCGTTTGGGGGTCCTGTGCGTTTGGGGGTCCTGTGCGTTTGGGGGTCCTGGCGTTTGGGGGTCCTGGGCGTTTGGGGGTCCTGTGCGTTTGGGGGTCCTGGCGTTTGGGGGTCCTGGCGTTTGGGGGTCCTGGGTGTTTGGGGGTCCTGTGCGTTTGGGGGTCCTGTGCGTTTGGGGGTCCTGGGCGTTTGGGGGTCCTGTGTGTTTGGGGGTCCTGTGCGTTTGGGGGTCCTGGCGTTTGGGGGTCCTGTGCGTTTGGGGGTCCTGTGCGTTTGGGGGTCCTGTGCGTTTGGGGGTCCTGGCGTTTGGGGGTCCTGTGCGTTTGGGGGTCCTGGGCGTTTGGGGGTCCTGTGTGTTTGGGGGTCCTGTGCGTTTGGGGGTCCTGGCGTTTGGGGGTCCTGTGCGTTTTGGGGGTCCTGTGCGTTTGGGGGTCCTGGGGGCGTTTGGGGGTCCTGTGTGTTTGGGGGTCCTGGCGTTTGGGGGTCCTGGCGTTTGGGGGTCCTGGCGTTTGGGGGTCCTGGCGTTTGGGGGTCCTGTGCGTTTGGGGGTCCTGTGCGTTTGGGGGTCCTGGCGTTTGGGGGTCCTGGGCGTTTGGGGGTCCTGTGCGTTTGGGGGTCCTGGCGTTTGGGGGTCCTGTGTGTTTGGGGGTCCTGGCGTTTGGGGGTCCTGGCATTTGGTCCCCTTTGGAAGCTCTTCAGAAAGAAGCCGCTCTCACAGGGATGATGAATTGAGACTGCGGAAAGAGACAGACGGCCCTCGCCTCCCTCTCTCCTTTTCTCTCTCACTCTCCCTTTCACTCTC
>CM045890.1:46646904-46676904 GCA_025169545.1 Anguilla japonica | reverse complement strand
GTGGTACACATTGATGGTGTCTTGGAGTTATGGTGTTCAGGCAGACTGCTTTGTGGGTGGTACACATTGATGGTGTCTTGGAGTTATGGTGTTCAGGCAGACTGCTTTGTGGGGTGGTACACATTGATGGTGTCTTGGAGTTATGGTGTTCAGGCAGACTGCTTTGTGGGGTGGTACACATTGATGGTGTCTTGGAGTTATGGTGTTCAGGCAGATTGCTTTGTGGGGTGGTACACATTGATGGTGTCTTGGAGTTATGGTGTTCAGGCAGACTGCTTTGTGGGGTGGTACACATTGATGGTGTCTTGGAGTTATGGTGTTCAGGCAGACTGCTTTGTGGGGTGGTACACATTGATGGTGTCTTGGAGTGACAGTGTTCAGGCAGACTGCTTTGTGGGGTGGTACACATTGATGGTGTCTTGGAGTTATGGTGTTCAGGCAGACTGCTTTGTGGGGTGGTACACATTGATGGTGTCTTGGAGTTATGGTGTTCAGGCAGACTGCTTTGTGGGGTGGTACACATTGATGGTGTCTTGGAGTTATGGTGTTCAGGTGGACTGCTTTGTGGGGTAGTACGCATTGATGGTGTCTTAGAATGATGGTGTTCAGGCAGAAGGCTATATGGGGTAGTACGCGTTGATGGTGTCTTAGAATGACGGTGTTCAGGCAGACAGCAAGTGAAAACGTCATTTTTAGGGGCTGTCCCGTCCAGTCACTGGTGAATATTTGGTAATGGTCTTGTTTTTAAATATATACAGATTACCCACAGGGGCTACCCAAATGCCCTTCAGTAGCCTATATTAGGGCTTGCAAGGCCAATTGAAATCAGATATACTTTTGTTTTTCTCTCCAGGATTTCCCAGCTTATGGAATCATCACACAAGCACCTCTCTCTCTCTCTCCCCCATCTCTCTTTCTCTCTATCTCTCAAAATTTTCCATTTCAATTTCAATTTGCTTTATTGGCAGAACAACTACAGTCACATTGCCAAAGCAGCATATGTAAGACAGAGCAACATGGAAATGACATAAAGTATCACCCACAACATAATAATAATAATAATAATAATAATAATAAATAATAATAATAATAATAATAATAATAATTATTATTATTATTATAATAATAATAATAATAATAATACACTCCCTCTCTCTCTTTCTCTCTCTCTCTCTCTCTCTCTTTCTCCCTTTCTGTAGACATGATTTGATTAGACAATGATGTCATTAACTGTATTCGGATAATTAAAAGAAGAAAAAAAGGGAAGGGAAGATAAAAGGCGGCGCTCAGATTACCGAGTGTCACGCGACGGTCTCTTTATATCTCCATAATAATGGGCCGTATCTCGCGTCCCCTGGCCCTTGTCTGAGGGAGAGCGAAAGGTCTTCTGGGGTCCGGGAGCAGAAATGGAGGAAATGGATTTCTGGCCGAGCGCGATCGGCGGTTTTTGGCAGCGGCGGCGGCGGCGGCGGCGGCGCATTAATGGACGAGATGAGGCCGACCCGCGGGCCCCCGCGTCCGACCGCCGCTCCCACAATGCAACGGCAACAACAGGGGGGAAATGAAATGAAGTAAATAATGTCGACGCGCGGTTTCGCAGAGCTGGCAGGTTGGGGGGGGGGGGGGGGGGGTGGGGGGGGGGATAAATGCGAGGGTCGGGGATTGGGGTGAAGCCTTATTACTCACCCGCCCCCCTTTTCCTCCTCCTCCCTCCCTCTATCTCTCTTTCTTCCTGTCTGCTGTTCCCCTCTCTCTCTTTCTCTGTCTCTGTCTCTCCCTCTCTCTTCTCCCCACTTTTCTCTCTCCCTCTTTCTCGCTGTCTTTCTGTCCCTCTCTCTCTCTCGCTCTCTCTCTGTCTCTTCCTCTCCCTCTCACTCTCTCACATTAAAACTGAAATTCTGAGAGCGAAAGAGAGAGAAAGGGAAAGTGCTTAATTGACCCAGTATTAACAGCATTGCCAAGGCAGCAATGTCAACAGGAACAAACAGCAAACCATTAAACCACTACACTTTCTCTCTCTCTCTTTCTTTCTGTCCATTTTTTTTCATTTTTGACCTTGCTCTGCTGATGTTGTACCACTGAAAATGAATCCATTTGAAAAATGAGTAGGAAAGAGAAAAGTTTCATAACTGGCAGAACACACAAAGAACAAAAACTTGCTCTCAACACAGCGCGCAAGAAATGCATTTGATTCAGATCTAGAAATCCTATTAAAAATACATATCAAAGTACAGTACTGCAATTGATGATATTTTGTATTAAAAACAGAAAATCGGCATGAAAGCAACAACATACAAATGATGATTTTCTTTAGTAGCAGACGTAGTAGTATTGATCTCTTTTCCTCCATCTCATTATCTCTACCTCTCTCTGCCTCTCTCTCCCTCCCTCTCTCTCTTTGCCTCTGTGTTTCGGGACCTTAAATCTGTTCAGCTTTCATAAGACAGTTTTAGCTACATATCGTGCATCATTGTTGTCTTCCCCCAAACTACTTGGTTCCTTGAAACGTTATTTGAATGTTATTTGAATATTATTTGGATGTTGTTTGAATGTTATTTGAACGTTAGTCAAGCGCTGCTGCATGCTCCCAAGAAGCCAGGAGGCAAACAGGGATGAGAAAGTAAAGCCAAGGATTCGACTTCGATAGAAGGGACGACTAGTTTCAGCAGAGGGAAAGATTTTTAAATTATGCATTTTCAGCTGCAGTGGGTAGCACTGTCGCCTCACAGCGAGAAGGTCCCGGGTTCGAGTCGCAGCCTGGGCCTTTATGGATGCTGTTAGCATGTTCTCCCCGTGTCCACCTTGGATCCTCTGGGTAGTCTGGTTTCCTCCCACGGTCCAAAGACATTGCAGGTTAGATTAACTGGAGAGTCAAAATTGGCCATGGGTATGAGTGTGTGAGTGAATGGTGAGTGTGTGCCCTGCGATAGATTGGCAACCTGTTTCAGGGTGTATTCCTCTCCCCCAAAGCATGCTGGATTAGGCTTCTGCCCCCCTTTGACCCTGACCAGGTGCAAGGGCGTTTGATAACAGATGGATTTACAACTGCAATTCCACCAGTTTGATCACTTTTATACAAAGGTTGTTTTTCTTTTCCCAGTGTATTTGCAATCAAATTTCAAGATGTTTCTCATCATCATTTGTCAGCAATAAAATACAAACCCACCAGTTAATTTCAGGCTGGCTTGTGTTTTGACATTTACGGGAAAAAAACTCAAATCATATTGACAAGATAATAATAATGATAATTATTGTTATTATAATAAAATAATGAAACCCTTTTGCTCGTGGCATGGCAAACTTTCCTTTTAAAACTGAATTGACATTTTCTTATTTTTTGTCAAATTTGCTGCTGGCTTCTTGTCCTTTCATTATCATTATGAAAGCTGAATGCCTGTGTGTCACTTAAAGGCTATCTAACACAGGACGAAAGCTCCTTGATGCTTTAGTGGTACTTCATTTGAATTTCAGTAGAATAATCCTGGTTTGTCAGGCAACAGGTTTTACATTCAGGGGCTGTTTGGCTAATATTGCTGTAAATATTGGGCATAGTAAAATGTATTTGTTATAAACTTGCCCCAAAATGATGATCATCCATTGAGGCGCTGGTACATGCTTACACCTTGAACATTGAAACGGGGAGCCTTCTCTGGAACAGTGTTAATGTACAGGCGAGTGAGTTTCAGAGTGTGTGAGGGACTCGCAGGAAGTGACATCACCCCCCAAGCGTCGAGACAAAAAAAAAAAGCATTTGCACTGCCCTTTTTGTGAGAGACCTGGGTCTTCAGCTAAGATTTCTAATGACTGACCAACGTGAGCATTAGTGCCTGACCAGGCTAATGACATCATCACACCAGCGAGCAGGGGCTCCACCAGGGATTTTGGACCCCATGAAAAAATCACACATTGGGCCCCCATCACCCTAGAAAATCCAATGCCCCCCCCCCCCCCCCCCACCATACGGCATCCCTATCAATGAGTGTAGGTGCAATCTGTGAACCACTTGTGGAAATTCACTATACTGACCAAAAACCACCAAGTACAAATTCAGAATACATTCAGGCTACGTCTATAACCAAGAAGAGAAGCGAAACCATAAGAATACAACACAACTAGTCTAAAATCAATGTTGGGGAAGGGCATATGGATCGATTCCTTTCATGAACCAGAGGGGAATGCGTGTATTTCAACACTAATTCCCACAGCACCCACTGTCCCCCACTAGGCCAGTATATATGCGCTCGGTGCACCCAAAAAATGACACTTCTGTTATTAATTTTTTTAAACAGAGCAACCCTCAGCAACTGTTATCAATTCGCATGGCAGACACCCTTAAATTGAGAAGCCTTGGTTCCCTCCGAGCCTCCACTTCTCACCCCTCTCCTTAAAAACTTGAAAGAAGAAGCAAAGCGTTCCTGGGACTTTCGCTCGAATCAGACCCGATTAGTCGGCCCCAGAGAAGCATTATAATCAGACCTGATTAGTCGGCCCCAGAGAAGCATTATAATCAGACCCGATTAGTCGGCCGCAGAGAAGCATTATAATCAGACCCAATTAGCCGGCCCCAGAGAAGCATTATAATCAGACCCGATTAGTCGGCCGCAGAGAAGCATTATAATCAGACCCGATTAGTCGGCCCCAGAGAAGCATTCGAATCAGACCTGATTAGCTGGCCCCAGAGAAGCATTCGAATCAGACCAGATTAGCCGTCTTTGGAGAAAATAATGTGATTAATACATGGTTCCCGAGCATCAGAGATGATGTTTGAGAGAGAGAGAGAGAGAGAGAGAGAGAGAGAGAGAGAGAGAGAAAGGAAAGCTGAAGAATCATTAAAGCAGATTAATGCCAGTTTGTGTGTGTGTGTGTGTGTGTGTGTGTCAAACTAAGATATAAAAAGACAACAACAAAAAAAGCTTGAGACAGTAAAATACATTTTTTAAAATATCACCACCCACTGTCACGACCCAAATCTAAATCCCCACCCACCCCGTGTGGACGGGGAGGAGTACAGGAAAAAATAAAACTTTTTGTTTAAAGAAACACCAGCTTCCAGCTTCCTGCACTTTACACACACACACACACACACACATACACCACGCACATACCACACACACACATACACACACACACCATGCACACACATCCATGCATACACATACACACACGCACACACACACGCACACACACACATACACCACGCACACACACACACATACACATATACACACACACACACACCACGCACACACATCCATGCATACACATACACACACACACACACACACACACACACACATTCATTATAAAGTAGCCCACGGTACCAGAAAGAAGTACAGGGGTACGAGGCTGGAAGGTGTTGGTTTCGTTTGGGTGTGTGTGTATGTGTGTGTGTGTGTGTGTGTGTGTGCATTTGCATGTGTGTGTGTGTGTGCGTTGTACATTGTGCATATGCCCCACTTGTCTCACAGTCACAAATTAGAGACGCTACATTCGATCAAATTTCCTCCACACTTTGTTCAATCGAAACAGCGATTAATCATCAGACTTATCCCCGAATGTTATGTTATTCTTTATTTCTATTTTTTTTTCATTGACCTGTACGTCAATTCATGATATTAATTTATTTATTCATTTCAGCTAGATTTTATCACCATTCCTCGGCGGGATTCGCAGATCGATACGTTTAAATTGCATCATGAAGGAAAAGCCCCCACCCAACAGCCATGATTGAGGGATTTGTGCCAGGAAAGCAATTATTCCCCCCAGCCTGTCGCACGATGCGGATGTCTGTTATCGCAGTTTGTCTACGGCTCTGTTCTAGTTTACAGACAACTTAAATTAAATTACTTTTTTTTCCGATGAACGTTCAGGTTTCAAGTTTTGAAACCGCTAATAGAGATAGCCTAAACACTAATGATTTGTTAAAACCTTGTTCATTTAAAAGCTAATTACTGAGGGGAGAATTAATTACAGATCAAACATCAGATTGATTCGTCTGTCTGATATTAAAAAATGAATGCAATAGGTAATAGAAAAACAGTTAGAACTCAATAAGGTAGTATTGTTCCAGTTCTTCAGTGGAGGTAGGAGTTTCCACTGTAAACCAGTTTAAACTGGTTAGAAGTTTAAACTGCCACTCATCTCCTCGGAATGCTGACAGTATTACTGGGCTATGGATCTGATTAAGATTTTAGGGGAAGAACAAGGGGATGAATAATGAGCTCTGAGATAATGTGTGCACAAGGGCTGAGCCAATGCCAATGAAAAGCAGCGGGTATTTCTGCCGCCCAATCAGAACGCAGTATAGGAATTTCTCATTCGGGACAAATGAATGACAAGTTAAGCTCTTTCTAACAACAATTAGCTGTTTGTTCATGTTTATCTCAGTTAAGCTCTCAGTTGCTATCTAAGGCTGGCTGAATATATCAGGCGTGACTCAACTTTAATTAGTATCTTTCATTATTCTAAATTCAGGTGTGACGCCCACCTGTGTATGTCTTTTCCATGGCAGTTCTGTTTAGTAGCAAGAGGTTCTGTTGATAGGGGCAACATTCACTTCCAGTGTTTGGCCACCCCCCCCCCCCCCCCCCCCCCCCCCCCCCCCCCCCCCCCAAAGCCACAGTGAGACTGCAAATATCAAAGGTGGGATTTTTCAATGTTGTGCAGGGAGTGTAATGGCTGTGCATTACACAGACCACCTTTGGTTTTACCCCCAGATAGGCACTTTAAGGTTGTGTACTTACCCATGCAGGTGAGCACCTCTTATTCTCCAGACAAAGTCGCTCGCGGTGTACGAGGGAGCCTCTTCTCGTGTCAGACCCAACTCTTGCTAATCCCAGGCGAGCTTCGCCGCTGTCGCAAATATTGATCGCCCTGTGGACGCTCACTCCTTTGGAACAGAGTTAAGAACCGCCCCCATCCGCCCCCCCCCCCCCCCCCCCCCACCCCAACGTCCCCCCACACCCCCACACCCCCAAGCACTGCAATGGAACTCCTGAGTCTCCAAAAATAAAAGCTCTAAAAGACAAACTTTTTATTATCCCGTGCCCTTGATAGCTTTGAGAGTAACTGACGGTGGTGAGGCAAAACAGACCCAGTTGTGCTACAGCCAAGGGCTATTCCTCAGATTGTGTGCATTCCAGTGTTAAACCTCTAAATTGTAGTTCATTTTTTTTAGTTCATTGCACTTAATTTGGTATGTACATCATTCTTACTCACCCCGTCTATTATTTTATACAGAATGTGTAATATTTTAAAAAAAAATTTAATTTAAATAAAATATGTGCTGCTCGTCAGACATGCATGGTGCACAGCTGCTATGTTTGTGTAACCATGTGGGATTACCATGATTGTCCTGAGCAGTACAGTGAACAGGTAAATGTTAAGTGTTAAATCAACTCTGATAGAGTATGTTTAATTCTACAGAGAGTACATTTTGGCCCTGTTGGAAGGTTACCGCCCTCAAACACAACCTAAGCCACTTACTTCCTGTGCACCGCTCATATCTTTCCCCCATTTCTTTGTCTCTAATTCCTCAATCCATTGGTTCCTCATCCGAAGTGACATTTTTTTGGTAAAGTTTGAGCAGAAAACCAAGTTTGTGGATAAAACAACAAAGACTTTTGAACATTCAACACAAACACAAAATACAGAGAAAAAAAACAAAGTCATTATCAGTGTTGTTTGATGAATCAAAGTTTGTTTGATTTCTAACATTTCTCGATTGAAAGAAATGGGGAGATAAGATGAATGAGGTTTTGATAAAATACATTCCTTTGTTTTTGTTTCTGTAAGTTATTCAAAGGCACTTGCAATCTGAACTCCTCCCCAATGTTCACCAATATCCTCCCTGGTTCGCTATGGCTGCTGGGGTGATTCATTGATAGCGCTCTACTCCTGTAGAACCAGGCCGACTCAGGACAGCACTGCCAAATTTCCACTGCTTTACTTCAGCTGTGCCTCATGACAACCACACCGAAGGCCCAATTTGGGTAATTGCAAAAATTTGCTGAAAGGGCAACAAGAAGGATCAAAGGTAAACAAACCCTGTTTCACTAATGCTTATCTTTAACACAGCATGACAACTCTATTAGAGTTGCAGAGTGCTGGACGCGCATGTAAACTTCTAAAGTCTTCAGCCGTACTCTGAGCACGTCGCTGCTGAGAGTTACCTCTCGGAACAAGAGGTGAAATTCAGCCTCCCCAACACGTCGTCCATAGATCAGCAGTGCACCGCGGCCCAACGGCTAGGCTAACACCATGAATAAGTCACAGTTTTTTTCTTTTTTTCTGTTTGTTTGTCCCTCATAACGTTTTAATGCAGCGTCGACAAGACAATAACAGCGAGCTGAATTTACAATGATTGTTTAGCTGAAGCCTGCGGGAACAACGACAAGAGCAAAAAAAACTAAAAAAAACATAACTCTGACCTTCGAGCAGCTAATACCGGGGAAAGCGACGTATTCATAGATCATTTATAGCGTCTTGTAAACAAAGCTTTCGCCTGTCGCGGTACTGTTACAGAGAGAGCTCGGGGGATCCTGTCTGTTAGAAACACTGGCTATACGCTCTCAATGTAACCCCCCACAACCTCACCGCCCCTCTGCCCCCCGGTCTCCATTACCCATAATCTAATTCTCCTCCATTATCCCCCCTCAGCTACACGCTCCCAAGCTCCACCCCTTCACATCGAATTTACGTTACTATTTAAAAGTAGTTTCCAGTTTCCCCACCTCTCCTGCAGGATAGGGGTCTCTTTAACAGAATCTGACTGTGGGGTGGGGAAGGGGGGGAGACATATTGAGGTTTGCCTCATAAATCAAGCCTGGTTTCAGGCAGGATGGGTCAGGGGCGTTTCAGATGGGACCGGGCCCATCTGGTCCTCCATGGCCATGGGATAAGCAGTTTCCATTATCTTTTTTTCCCCTGAATGTATTTACTTTTTGGAATGGAACTGTCATGGTCCTGTGTTCCTGTTGTCTGTCTTTCCCTGTTGGGCCGCCAGATGGCGGCACTTCTGTTTTGTGTCCTGCTCCCCCCTGTTAATTGTATTATTGGTTTTGATTATTCTATTGGCTGTCTCGTTCTCCCTTCCCTCTCTGTGGCTTGATTGTTCATTGTGCCCTCCTGTGTCTCGTCAGTGTCGGTCTATTTAAGTTTCCCTTCCCCTGGACTCAGGTGCTGGATCCTTGTTGCTTGTTGGGTTGTTGTTTGTCCTGCCCATGTTCCTGCTTCATGTGTCCCTGCCCTGTATGTACCTGCCATTCTCTGGTTTCTACGAGTTTTTGGATTTTTGGATTTTCCTTGTTCTTGTGTTTGTGTAGTTTTTCTTGTGTTTGAGAATTGCCCTGCGAGGCCTTTTGTTCCCTTTTGTTCCCTGCGTTTGGTTCCTGTGTCCCCCTTTTTAAGTAAAGTCTTTTTGTTCTTCCTGATTTTGTGTTTGAGTTTTACCCTCCCTGCATTTGGGTCCAAACCCACCACTACACCCTAAAAGAAGGATCCAGCCAGTGCTGGACCCAGCAGAGTTTTTTTTTCTTCCCCCCTCTTTCTTTGAAGTTTTGTTTTGTTTTTTTTAATCATGCCACCGGGGTGGTGGAGTGACCCGGAGGACTCGCCACCCAGCGACTGGGAGCGCAACCCAGTTTTTCGCCCTTGAGCCTCCCAGTGGCCGGGGCGGGCGGTCACGGAGGCGTCGTGGTCGGGCTGCCTCCCGATTGGCCAGACCTCCTGCTGCTCAGCCAGCGGATCCCTGGCGTGCGTCTTTCGAAGGATCCCGGCTGGTAATTTTTCCAGGGCCCGGACCGCGGGGGTCCCGCCGGTCCCGTCCGGCAGCCCAGCCGGGTTCCCTACAGCTGGGGTCCGTGTTCCTATCCCCTGCCCAGCCCAGCCTGCAGGGGGGTCCGCCCGCTCCGCCCCCACTCCCGGAGGGGCCTCCGCCCGCTCCGCCCCCACTCCCGGAGGGGCCTCCGCCGCCGGCTCCACCCCAAGCCCCGGAGGGGCCTCCGCCGCCGGCTCCGCCCCGAGTCCCGGAGGGGCCTCCGCCGCCGGCTCCGCCCCGAGTCCCGGAGGGGCCTCCGCTGCCTGCTCCTGCCTTGTCCCCTAGTGGCCACGCCTTGTCCCCTAGTGGCTACGTCTTGCCCAGTGTTCCCTGGCCCCCTAGTGTTCCCTCGTCCCCTAGTGTCCGTGCTACCCCTAGCGTTCCCTCGTCCCCTAGTGTCCGTGCTACCCCTAGCGTTCCCTCGCCCCCTAGCGTTCCCTCGCCCCCCAGTGTGCTCGCTCCCCCCAGTGTGCTCGCTCCCCCCCCCAGTGTGCTCGCTCCTTCCCCTAGTGTTGTCGCTTCCCCCAGTGTCCGTTCTCCCCCTAGTGGTGTCGCTCCCCCTAGTGTCGTCGCTCTCCCTCGTGGCCGTTCTCCCCCTGGTGTTGTCGCTCCCCCCAATGGCCGTCCTTCCCCTGGCGTCGTCGCTCCCCCCGGTGTCCGTCCCCCTCCCGGTGTCCGTCCCTCCCCCGGTGTTGTCGCGCCCCCTAGAGTCCGCGCTCCACCTAATGTTCTTACGCTACCCAGTGTTCCCACCCGTGTGTCTGTGTGTTCTCCGGCCCCCTTGTCTAGTTGTCTGCCCGCCTGTTTGTCTGCCTGTTTGCCCGTATGTGTGTCAGCCAGTTTATTGGCCTGTTGGTCTGCCCCCCAGGCCGTCGGCCCATCGGCCAATGTGTTCTCCCGTCTGTCTGCCTGTCTGTCGGTGTGTCAGTCCGCGCGTTTTTTGTCCTGTTTGCCTGTTTGTCAGTCCTTGTGTCAGTCTTTGGGTTCACCCCTTTCCTTCCCTGTCTGTCTGTCCCTTTGTGTGTCTGTTGGTGTTGCAGTGTGCCTCCCCGCCTGCTTGTCCCTTTGTTTGTCCTTGTAGGTCTCCCCGTGTTGTTCCCGTGTCTGCGTCAGTCCGTTGTCTCGTTCCGCCCCAGTGCAGTGTCACGTCTCGTTCCTTGTAGTGTTGAGTCCGCTCCGTGTTTGTCTTTTCCCCAGTCCGGTGTGGTGTGTGTGCGTGTGTGCGTTCCGTGTCGGGTCTTGGTCTTGTCCCTTCCTGTCGTAAGTCCAGTCCGGTGTTCAGTCTTGAGTCTTTTCCCCGTCCAGTGTTCTGTCTCGTCTCGTCTTGTACCAGTCCGGTGTTCTGTCCGCGTTCAGTTCTGTCTCCGTCAGTCTGTTTCTTGTCTGTGTGTAGGTCCTGTCTGGTGTGTGCCTCGCCCCAGTCCCGTTTGTGATCCTGTTCCGGTCCTGAGTCCCGTCCTGTTCCTGTTCCGGTCCTGAGTCCAGTCCTGTTCCTGTTCCTGCCCCGGTCCTGAGACCAGTCCTGTTTCCTGAGCCCTGAGTTTCCTGAGTCCCGTCCAGTTCCTGTTTCGGCCCCAGTCCTGAGTCCCGTCCAGTTCCTGTTTCGGCCCCAGTCCTGAGTCCCGTCCTGTTCCTGTTTCGGCCCCAGTCCTGAGTCCCGTCCTGTTCCTGTTTCGGCCCCAGTCCTGAGTCCCGTCCTGTTCCTGTTTCGGCCCCAGTCCTGAGTCCCGTCCTGTTCCTGTTTCGGCCCCAGTCCTGAGTCCCGTCCTGTTCCTGTTCCTGCCCCAGTTCCTGAGTCCTGTTCCGGTTCCTGCCCCAGTTCCTGAGTCGAGTCGAGTCCCGAGTCCTGAGTCCAGTTCCTGAGTCCAGTCCTGTTCCGGTCCCCGTCGAGTCCAGTCCTGAGTTCTGTTCCTGTCGAGTCCCCGAGTCCAGTCCTGTCTCCTGCTCCCACCCTCTGTTCACTCCCTCCCCAGGTTGGCTTCCTGGGACGTCAGGAGCCGTCCCTTGGGGGGGGGGTACTGTCATGGTCCTGTGTTCCTGTTGTCTGTCTTTCCCTGTTGGGCCGCCAGATGGCGGCACTTCTGTTTTGTGTCCTGCTCCCCCCTGTTAATTGTATTATTGGTTTTGATTATTCTATTGGCTGTCTCGTTCTCCCTTCCCTCTCTGTGGCTTGATTGTTCATTGTGCCCTCCTGTGTCTCGTCAGTGTCGGTCTATTTAAGTTTCCCTTCCCCTGGACTCAGGTGCTGGATCCTTGTTGCTTGTTGGGTTGTTGTTTGTCCTGCCCATGTTCCTGCTTCATGTGTCCCTGCCCTGTATGTACCTTCCATTCTCTGGTTTCTACGAGTTTTTGGATTTTTGGATTTTCCTTGTTCTTGTGTTTGTGTAGTTTTTCTTGTGTTTGAGAATTGCCCTGCGAGGCCTTTTGTTCCCTTTTGTTCCCTGCGTTTGGTTCCTGTGTCCCCCTTTTTAAGTAAAGTCTTTTTGTTCTTCCTGATTTTGTGTTTGAGTTTTACCCTCCCTGCATTTGGGTCCAAACCCACCACTACACCCTAACAGGAACCTTGTGATTGTTCATTGGGAAGTCCTTCCCCCCAGGGACGTTAGAGTTGGGGGTGGATTTGAACGGGGGAGCGAGAGGGGGGTACCATTTCATTTCCTGCTTTTAGGAAAACAGTCCTCAAAGCTAACCACAACAGACACAAGGTTGCATGTTACACAAATATTCATGAGGCCTTTGTGAAACATAACTCCTTATTAACGTGATATAACACCTTTATAAATTAATATTCATGAGCCTTTGGTCAGAGTTCACATTGCTGTCATGTGATATCATGTTATGTCACAATCAAGAGGGTACCATTCTTGTATAACATGTATTCTGCCATTACATTTGCTTAGGAGGAGTTTATAAATGTGTTATGACATGTTAATCAATGCATTATGCATTACAAGCACTATTTCTGTAATGTGTGAAATGATTTAATGCTCTGTCAGAAAATGAGCTGTGTTATTGGCAGTCATTATAAGCAGGAGTACCACTGAATCCTGAATAAGATAAAAAGCATTCATTCAGGTCACATGCGGCAGAGGTTATGACTTGCATAACACCTTTACTAACAGGTAATAGCACCTTTACTAACATGTCATAACACATTTACTGACAGGTAATAACACCTTCACTAAGAGGTCATAACATCTTTACTAACAGGTCATAACACATTTATAAACGTCATCTCTGCTGGCGGGTCTGCTGGCGGACCACAGGGTGGAAAAAAGTGGCGGTTGGCCGTGCGGGCTACGTCAGGTGACCCGTTAGCAGCTCTGCGCGCTCCAGCGTCGACGGAGGAACCCGTGGCGATTCTAGTCGCAACCGGCCCTCCCAGCCTGGAGAGTATCAGCTGACGGAGACGTGAAACAGGTAGAAGTGTCAGATCAATGCTGATTCACTCTCTTTCTGAGACAACACCACCGCATCCAGAGTCTCCACAACATTTAGCCAAAACCTGAGCTGGATTCTCCACCATGTCTACCACCCCTTTCACATAGTAAAATGCCCAGAGTTCATATTCTCTGATGTCATGCTTTTGGCTTCATGGTGCTTTCTAGTGAGCAGGAAGATGTTAAACTGGTTTCTGGTTTTTCACCATGGTCAGATAGTCTGCCGCAGTGTATTCTCAGTTTAGGACCAAATAACATTTCAGTTTGTTTTGATTATTAGCTTGTTCCCAAATGTGTAATGTAATCTTGTTTTCTGTTGTGCTATGGTTTGATAGTTTCTGATTACTTGAATTGCAGGGCGTTGTAATGGTATGAGTGGGGGTCGCTGTTTTTTAGGTGCATCCAGAATATAATGGCTCTTTTTTTGATATTCATGAGTAGCGGAGGATGTTTTACAGAACTCTGCATGCAGGGTTTCGGTTGTATGTTTAACCCAAAATCTTGCTTTGTAAGCAGACCTCACTGCTACTTCTCTCTTTCTCTCTCTCTCTCTCTTTCTCTCTCTCTCAATTCAATTAAATTCTACTCAAATATAGCTTTATTGGCATGACAAATAACATTGAATTGTATATTGAAGTATATAAAAACTTTTTATCAACATTAATAAAAAATAATTGGTAACAATATATATTGAAAGTTGATAAAAGATTTTATGTACACGCACTCCCTCTGTTTCTCTGTCTGTCTGACTCTCCCTCTCACGCCATGCCCGTCTCCCTCTCTCTCTCTCTCTCTCTCTCTCTCTCTCTCTCTCTCCCTCTTTACAATGTGCAGACAATAGCAATGCCATGTTCCACAAAAGCACAAATATATGTCAGACCTTCATTTATTTTTCAGTCACTCTGGAGAGGAGGATCTGCGAAATGAATGTAGTGTATTAAATAATAAAACACATAAAGTGTCAACCTTTAAAGGGGAATTTCACTTTATAACACTTCTGGGGTCATTTTCGCACCTACCCGGGCTTTTGTGTGCAGACTATGTCATAAATGTTCTAGGCATAATTTTCATTGTCACTCTTGCTTAATTCATGTGTCAGAGATGTAACGTTACAGTCCTGTGGGTTAGCGGATGCGCCAAGCCCTATACCTCTGTGTTCAAACAGGATTTTACGGTAACGTTACTCTCAGCGAGATGCATGCACAGACTACCACACATGAACACCAGTCGTCAAAACTAGGATTTCCATTAAGTAACGATAACGTTATGCTATCCACTTATATCACCATGGTATATAGCCAACACACTTACATTTCCGAGAGAGTCCCGTTTGGACCATCCGGTGAGGAATGTTGTTTCCAATTGATCCTTGGCATTCGGAACAAAGTCTCCATGACCCCGGGGTTGGTGGCAGCCGAGAAATCGGAGTGCCCTGTCGCACATGCCGGTACTTCATTTTCTTCGTCGTCGGTGGCTGTGTTCGCTCAACTTCGCCCAAAATGGGAATGAGCAGGTCCCACTCTTGACAGCAGATGGACTCCTCCTCACTTGGCATAGGTATGCATTTCGCACATCCACACCACCAGTTGCCGTTTGTCCTTGGAATAGCCTGTGGTTCCTCGATCTCTGCCCGTTCCTGACTCGCTCTTGCACGATCAGCCTGCAAATTAGCCAGCTCTTCTTCTGTATATTCCGGCTCGAATCGATAGGGCACAACAATCCCATGATCAAAAACAAAATCTCCTTCATCCTCAGACAATTTTGGTTTCGCTAGCTAGTAGTAATACAACACTATTTCTATGACCAACCTAGTGTTATTGTCTGCAGGTACGCCCACATCAGAAGTCGCGCAGTGATATGCATCCTCGAGTTCGACACTAAACTGTCTGGGTCTACTTCTTGCATTTGTGAAGGAAAGCAACAAAACAGCGTAAAATATTAACATAATGAAATAACTAATCGAAAAATGAAGGGCGATACATTCATTAGAAGGACAATATCAGTCGTGAGAAGCAGGGACGTGTGTTTACAATGAGTCTAACACAGAGTTTGATGTTGAATGGGCTTCTATTGGATGGGGGTGGGGGTTTTTGCTTACACGGGTATCAAATATCTACAAATATCTAAATATTGAAGCAAGCAACCTAAAAACTGTCTGGGGTGCACACAAAAGCCCGGGTAGGTGTGAAAATGACCCCAGAAGTGTTTTAAGGTGAAATTCCTCTTTAAGAGCCATCTTTTTCTATGACCAATCACAAATGGCCGTCCTCCTCTGTGTCCAATCACATTGGGCCGTAATCCTCTGTGTCCAGTCACATAGGGCTGCCCTCATTTTTGTCCAATCACAAAGGGCCATCATCCTGTGCATCCAATCACATTGGGCCGTCCTCCTCTGTGTCCAATCACATAGGGCTGTCCTCCTCTGTGTCCAGTCACAAAGGGCCGTCCTCCTCTGCAATCACAAAGACCCATCCTCCTCTGCATCCAATCACATAGTACCCTCCTCCTCTGCGCCCAATCACAAAGGGCTGTCCTTCTCTGCATCCAATCACATAGGGCTGTCCTCCTCTGTGTCCAATCACATAAGGCCATCCTTCTCTCCATAGGTAGAGGTCCTCACATAGATTCCTTGCATTTGTTCATAAATGCGTGGATTTTATTAACTTGAATTCCAGTTATTTGTACCGGTTAAATGGCAATTGTATGGTATTTTTTCCAAAGAGCACTTTCTCAATAGTCTATTACACTCATATCCAAAAAGATAAAAGTGAATTCAGGAAACAAGCTTTTAAGTCAAGTGTGAGTCACAGACAAGTGAAGATTTATTTCCTTCTCTCCTGAGTGTATAACTCGCTCGCCTTCCACCGTTCCTCTTTCTAATTCTGCCAATATTTTAAAGCTTTGTCACACACGCAGGTATGTGCTTGAATAACAACCTGGGTATTTGAGTAATGCCTGCCAAGCACCCGTACTAAAAATACCATCGCCTCACTGCAGTACGCCCCTGTGTTCCAGCTCTGCTGCGGCGACGCAGGACAGGAAAGCGAGGGTTCCAGAATTGCCGAGCAGGGCTCCGCCGCACGTCTCCAGGAGACGGTTGCTATGGGACAGGATGACCACCTGCCATGAGCGAAACGGCTGTAAAAGGGTGTTTCCCCTTTCCCAAGCCCCAGGGGGGAAAAGGGAAAACTCATCAGGGCTCCAGATCTGGTTTTACACACGGGGAGTTGGATCAATACCATTTCACTCTTTTCTGGGACAACGCCACCTCCATCCTGAAAAATTTAGACAAAGCCTGAACTCCCTTCTCCTCTGTGTCTACCAATCCTTTCACCCCAATTACATCCAGTAAAATGCCCAGTGTTAATTCAACTATAACAGACTTTATATGAGTCCACTCTGGCCTTAGTCTTGTCATATAAACTCTGAAAGAGTCGATTCACTGTGAACATCTTACTGTGTAGATTTGAGGCTTGGAGGAAAATAGCCAGGACCTAAATGACACACTGACTCAATGCTATTGGGTTCATGGCACCTTGTAGAGAGCAGGCAGAGGGTAAACCCACTCTGATACCCCCCCCCCCATTCGGGGAAGATTATGGCCAGGGGCTCAAAGGCGGGTGATTATAGCAGGTGGATTACAGACAGGAAGCTGCAGGGAGGCTACATTCCTGCCCTCCATTTTGGGAGCGCTCGACCGCGTACGCGATCGGCCCTCGCCCCGGTTTCGCCCACCAGAGTCGGGAAATGGCGTCCGATCCCAGACGAAACCTTGTCTGCGCTAATTAAGCCATTAGCACAAGCCTCCCTGGAAAACAGAGTGGGAGGACTCCACCGGCGGGTCGCGAGATGACGAGCAATAAAATAACTAGTTGTGTGTACACACGCACACACACACACACACTTGCACCGGTCGAAACCCACACTGTTTCGGTTCCGTGCGCTAGTTACTGTAATGGCGGCATGGCTTACTATTTTGGGGTGCCGGAGAGACAAGAACCCCCAAAAAATGACAAGGAGGAGAGTGGAAGAGGAATGAGGTCATGGCTGAAGGTCAACAGCTGTCAATACCGGCCATTTTCGGCTCTTTTGTGAACGATCATCTCTCTGTGTCCTTCGAACAGCTCCCACCAGTTACCCGCGTGTCCTGAGGTAACCTTGGGATGACTGCGGCTGGCTTAATTGCCCCAAGGGGGAGTGGGGAGGTAGTGATACCTTAATTACAGGTGAACGGAGGCGTTCACCAGGCCTGACCTCGAGGGGTTGCTGGGCAACAGGGGGAAAGGCCTGTGATTGGCCATGTTGCGGTTATCTCTGCCATGTGTTATCCGCCTGAGCAGAAGCAAGAAAGAAAGATGGAGAAAAGGAGTGAATAAACAGGATAGAAACAGAGAAAGAATGAAAGACAGAGAGGACAGGGAAAAGGAGGGAACAGGAGGAAGAGGAATAAAACACAAAACTGCTTGGCGTCCTGTTTCACGAAAGATGGAGAAAATGGAGGGGATCGAGAAAGCGGGAAAGAAAAGCAGGCAAAAAAACAGGATTGAAAAATAAAGAAAGAAAAGGTGTGTGAGAACAATAAAGAAAGAAAAAGTGGGAAATGGTTGGAGAAAGCAATACAATCAATCAAAGGAATAACAAGAAAAAAGATTTAAAATTAGAGGGAGAGACAGAGGGTAAAAATAGACGAGTGAGAGTAGAAGGAAGAAGGGACAAAGAGAGGGAGGGATAGAAATGAAAAAAGAAAGTATACTGTAGTTGTGCGTCTGCCTCTCCTTCAAGCACGGTTGTGTGCTATTTCGAAGAGATTGCGTAATGACATGGAAATCTCGCCATGTATGAATGAACTCACGCTGTGTGTGGAAGTGGGATAATTACAGGATGTGAGGAAAGGTTCGAGGACTGCAATATGTCCCCACAAAGCCTGTGTATTTGTTTATCTGAAAGCGAGGAAAATCAGGCAGGGGTTGTTTGTGTATTCTTTCCTTATGGTTAAGTAATTAATTAAATGTGTGTCAAATATGTGAGCTCTTTGTTTCTCTCTCTCTCTCTCTCACACACTGACATATGAACACACACACACACACACACCGGCATATGCACACGTGTATGTGTACAGGCACACACTCACACACACAGGCATATGCATGCACATATGTATACATAAAGTCGCACACACACATGCACACACACAGACACACACACACATGTGCACACATATACACATGCACACACACACACACACGCATGCACACACATGCATGCACACACACATGCAGACATACACACACACACTCACACACACACGGACACATATACACACACAAACACGCACACACACACACACCCACACACACACGCACACACGCGCATACACACTCACACACACGCACACACGCGCACACACACACACACACGTGCACTGAGTAGCCTTCACATCTCCTCTCCTGAAGTCCCCGGTGTGCCGTATGTGTGAAGCACGTGTGATTTCGGTCAGAAGGAAAGGTCTTTAATGGACTAATGAAATGCTGCGCTACTCGTAAAGCATGCAGACGTGTGACAGCTCTGCAGACCTGCTGGGGGGGGGGGGGGGGGGGGGGGGGGGCCTTGCTGGAGCTGACGGCTCAGACGCGGTAAATTTTCCCCCGTCGTGAGCGTGTCTGTTTCCTCGCAAACAAATCAAACGGCAGACGGTGGCCAGACGGCAGGTTAATCCTCCGTGAGTGCTCACGCATTCAAGCGTGTGTGTGTGTGTGTGTGTGTGTGTGTGTTGTGTGTGTGTGTGTGTGTGTGTGTGTGTGTGTGTGTGCGTGTGTATGTGTGTGTGTGTGTGTGTGCGTGTGTGTGTGTGTGTGTGTGTGTGTGTGCGTGTGTGTGTGTGTGTGTGTGCGTGTGTGTGTGTGTGTGTGTGTGTGTGTGCGCGCGTGTGTATGTGTGTTTGTGTGTGTTGGTTGTGAATGTGTGTTTGTGTTTGCGTGTGTATGCGTGTGCATGAGAGTGTACACGTGTGCGTGTGTGTGCATGTGTGTTTGTGTGTGTGCATATATGTGTGTTTGCTTACGTGTGTGAACAGTTGTATGTACATGTTTGCATGTGTTTGTGCATGTGTGTGTGTGTGTGCATGCATGTTTGTGTCTGTGAATGGCTGTGTGTGCATATGTATGTGTGTGCATACATGTTTGTGTCTGTGGATGGTTGTGTGTGCATGTTTCCATGTCTGTGTGTGCATATGTATGTGTGTGCATGCATGTTTGTGTCTGTGAATGGCTGTGTGTGCATATGTATGTGTGTGCATACATGTTTGTGTCTGTGGATGGTTGTGTGTGCATGTTTCCATGTCTGTGTGTGCATATGTATGTGTGTGCATGCATGTTTGTGTCTGTGAATGGCTGTGGGTGCATATGTATGTGTGTGCATGCATATTTGTGTCTGTGAATGGCTGTGTGTGCATATGTATGTATGTGCATGCATGTTTGTGTCTGTGGATGGCTGTGTGTGCACATGTATGTGTGTGCATGCATGTTTGTGTCTGTGGATGGCTGTGTGTGCACGTTTGCGTGCACGTGTTCTGAGATCCTCCCCAGCATTAACTGGTAACAGTGTCCGGTGTGGTGTGTCACTCACAAGCCAGCAGGTGAGACCAGGTACAGGATCCGTGGCACACACAGGTACAGCGTGTGTTCAGTTGCCGTGCCGACGGCGGGAGGCGAAACCATTGCGTTTCAGACTGGCTGCTCCAGGCCTGCCCAGGGGGTCTTAATCTCCCCCACAAATCTCCTAATTATGTCAGACATGAGCAGTCCTTCCCTGTCTCCCCCCCAATTTCCTTTCGAGGGGCCCGACAGATTAGCGGATCAGGGGGGTGGGATGAAGGGCTGCCCTCCCCCTCCCCCCTCCCCCAAACCCCTCACTCTAAACCTAATTAGCTGACCCAGACCTCGCTCTCCAAATCAAGAGCCAGCAGGGAGGGATGGAGGAGCTGGGGGAATGGATGGGGGGTCAAGGTGAGGCAGCCCTGAATGTAGCGACTTCTGAAAATAGGGGATTGAGTGCAACTGATGCTGATACGCACACACACACACACACACACGTACACTAATACTCATAATGCTGTTCACACACACACACACACACACGTACACTAAGACTCATAATGCTGTTCACACACACACACACACTTACACTAATACTCATAGCGCTGTTCACACACACACGTACACTAATACTCATAACGCTGTTCACACACACACACACACACACACACGTACACTAATACTCATAATGCTGTTCACACACACACTCACACACACATACACTAATACTCATAACGCTGTTCACACACACACAAACACACACACACACACACACACTAATACTCATAATGCTGTTCACACACACACTCACACACACACACACTAATACTCATAATGCTGTTCACACACACACACTCACACACTCACACGCACACACACACACACGCACACACACACACATACACACACACACTAACTCACACGCACACACACCTCGCCCTGCCTGCAGTGCGTCTGGGAAAGCTGGATTGATATGGCAATCTTAAGGCTGTCACTGAGAGCTCCCCACTGCCCTCCCGCCAGCCGAACCTTTAATATTTAATATTCCAATACCGGCGGAGTCCGAGTAAGAGGGAGCCTGTGCGTGACCCCGCAGATTCAGTCAGAGTGCCAACGGGTGCATTTGGGTTGGGTTGGGGGGGGGGGAACAGGGAGGCACAGAACTGCCTACATAGTCCAGTGTTAATTAAACTCCAGTGTTAATACATCTCTGCTGGTGGCCATATGTACTCTCTCCATAATATGTAACACTGAGCATTTTATACTTATACACCTTCCATTTATAACGCTCAATACACTTGCAAAGCAAAGAATTCCTCCTCCATTTTATTGTAGATATATAATAGATTGTAGATGTATTCAGCTCCATTGGGGATCATTTTCACTCTCTGATCGTGTTGAATTAACACTGATTGTTTTACCGTGTATGGCAGCAAGGCAGACAGCTGGGAATTGGGGAGTCTGATCGAATTTGGGGGAGCCCAGAGACCCACTCCACCTGACACCTGGAGAACGTGGCTGAGGGGAAGGGGGTAGAGCTATCAGAAAAAGGGCTCGGGTTCGGTAATCGAGCCCACGGCCCACCCTCTCCTTGCTTTTGATTAAATTTATACCTCCCTATTCACCTGCAAGGCAATGAGCCTCCTCCATTTTGTGGATTGTAGACGCAATATAGATTATAGCCGTATTTGTTTGTGGCAACACTTCGTAACAAGATGCATTTTTCAGGAGTTGTGTCCAGTCCCCGGTTTCCGGGGTGACGTTTCCGCGGGGGGAGGAGCAGGGGGGAGGCGCGGGGCGGAGGTGCGGGGCGGAGGAGCGGGGGGGAGGAGCGGGGCGGAGGCGCGGGGGGGGGAGGCGCGGGCTTCGCGTTAGCCGCGTGCAGCGGGATGTGAGCTGCAGGCTCCGCCTCTCGTTTGACTCATTTTCCCATGAACCCACTTCCAGGGTGCAGCTCGTCTGAATAGCACTGGGAGGGAAAAAATACCCATATTCCGTTAGAGAAAAGCTGTGAAAAAATAACCTGCCAGGATACCGCACACAACTACCGAGTGACATAAGCGTGAGCGGCTTCAGAGCGGGGAATCGTTCCTCTTGTTTTCGTTTGTTTTGATATCAGACTGTTTTTCGTTTTCTCTTTTTTTATTAGTGCTTGCAACTTGTCAGACTACAAGCCGTGCATTCAGACATAATGAGAAGTGATTCATATGAACACATGAAAATGAAATGCCAATGTCACTTCCTTGCTAACCTTACAGACTGCAATGTTGCTACCTGAGTTAAGAGTGTTTCATTAACTAGTTAGCACAGAGCTAGCTAGCATAGTTTATCCTACGACTTTGTTTGTCATTGTGATGAATAATTCAGTACATAAACATCCCGGCTGCTTTGTTTCCTTGAAACTCGTTTAAAAAAGCTGGGTTACGTCATTTTTCATTTTACATTTAATAGAGAATTATAAAACTACATTAGGCTTCCTTCAGAACCGTCTGTTGATTTTGCAGCCTAACACTGATGAATATTCATACGTTTTGCATCAGGAAGGAAATAAACATCGCCAAACTGACAAACAGTGGACAAAGTTGCAGCACGTACTCTTGCTGCGTTATATGAACTCCCACCTTAACGGCACTAATATACATTTTTTACATGGAGCTTTCTCCACCTGGCTTCCTCATTAATAACACATCACTAAAACCCCTCCATCTATAACCATTAATAATGTCCGCTTTAATACTGTATAATTCCGTTATTAATAATTAATTAAACGTTTATAACGGTGGTGTATTCCGCGAGTTTCTGTGGGAAGTTTCAAATCAGGGAAACTGACTGTAGTCGCAAAACGCCTGTAAATCGGTTCATATCTGGTCACAGCTGTTAGTTTAGCAGTAATAGCACAGCTGCGCTAGGTCTTAGAACGAAGAGGAGGATAATTAGTTTGTTTATTAAACTTCAAAGGAAGAGCGCAGGCAGAAGAACCTGTCCTTCGACAGGAAACGACACGAGGGAAACGGGGACAAGTTGAAGTGGTTCCAGGTTCCCGGGGCAATCGTCTCTTTTGTGCATCGTCTCTGGAGGGAGGACAGGCTTTCTCTGGTACCTGCGAACCCCTGCCTCCCTCCAGGTCTGCTGTGGGAAGGTGGGTCATTAGGACGAGGGCTTGTTCGGCTCTGGGAGCCCGCGAGAGAGGATTTTTTTTTGCGAGCCACCGCGACGCAGAAGCAGCTGGAGCGTATGAAGTTTCCGCTCCGTATCGTACGCTGTGAGTATCTGTGAGTCTGGAGGCGAAGGGAAGGGATGGCGACCGGACCTCCGCCGCGGAGAAAACGCGGGTTTTAACATGACTAACAACGGCGACCCCCACCCCACCCCCAGCCCCTCGCTGAGAGGTGCCTTTTGATTCGCCGGCGGACGGGCCACTCCTGAAGACGGGCCATCATGAAAAATGCCCTCGCCGCGCGACGCACAGCCAGGCGAGGCTGCCGGACGGGCGCGATGGAAATTAAGGAGAGGTAAAGCAAGGCTGGAAGTGTGGGGGTGTGCGGTGAGCAGGAGGCACGTAGCCTGAGAGCTAAACGAGAGAACCCCCACCCCCCCCACTCCCCCACCCCCACCCAGGATTTAATCAAACCCTCATGAAAACCTCATCTTTAGAGTGATAGTGGTATTTAATCAGAAACGTTTAAAAAAACTTCCCTTTCCACCCCCCTTTATTTAAATTAAATCCTCCAATTTAACATACAGCTTGATGATTCTATACCGCTAAACCACTTTAAGTCCAAAATTCAATGCGTGTGTTTTGCTTTTTTTATTAAATCCATGTCCGTGTGCCCTTTTTAATTGTCTGGATCATCGTTGTAGTTATGGTGTTGTGGTATTTTTTTTTTCTTTGTTTTTTGCCAATGGGTTTTTTGCTTGTTTTTTTTGGCAGTATTTGCCACTTGCATGACTTCTCTGAGATGTAATTTGCTTAGAAATGTTCTGCCTTTCTGTCCAAAGTCTCTCTTGGAAAAAGTCTTTCCCGGTAAAGGAAAGATTAAATTAAAAAAAAAGAAAAAATGAATTTGACTTTGTGGTTTTGATTAAATTTCATTTTTATTTATTTATTTATTTATTTATTTATTTTTATTTTGATTTTATTTTTTTTGGGGGGGGGGGGGGGGTTACTGTTCAGTGGTGGTGCCGCATTAACGTTATTTTCACTCTGGCTCTTAAGATGAGTTGGCAGTTTTGACTGAGGCCGAGAGACGGCACAGGCAGGGAGATGATTCAGGGCGACTGTCAGAAAGCGTCCTTGAGGCAGTCTAACTCGGAATAACATTTACGCCCCGCTTTCCGGAAAGAAAAAGAAAAAAAAAAAAAAAGAAAACCACGCGCGCGCCGGAGTGGTCCCGGAGGAAGATGAATGGTGTTGCGCTCGGGAAGCTAAAATGCGCAGAAAAAAAAATTGCATTTGCATTACTTGTTGAGCCCGCTGCGTAGCGGACGTCCTTACCCAGAATGCCTCGCGCTGACAGTCTGAGCCGAGCGTGGTCTCACATTCCAAACGTGTCAGAAACTGAAAACAAAGACCGCCTTCACTGCCAGCAGCCGGCGATAAGTGTTACCATTTTGAATTGTTTGTTTATCGGCCCCCCTTAGTTAATTAAATAGCTCCTTTCTTGTAACATCATTCATTTATACGGCTGGTTGTTCAGTAAATGGGCGCGAATTTCGATCAAAGAAACGGGACGGTGCGGGGGTGGATCCCTTGAGATGCGACCCCGCAACCTCCTGGTTAAGTCCAATTCTCGACCTGTGCCAAAATTCGGCGTATCGTGATTTTTTGGTGGTTTTTTTTCACCGCCGTGCTCTTTCTTGTCGGCGGGTAACCCACGGCGATACGGCGAGGGGGGCGGCACGCATGCCAGTCACCCCAGGCAGAATAACTGCTGTTGCCGTCACCCCATGTCCCCGTGGAAACGGGATGCTGTTATCGTGGCGACGAGGGACGGCTCTTTCTTGACAACCTCATTGGCCTTATTTAGTGCAGGGAGGGGGCAGGGGGCGGAGGGCAATAAAACAGATGTTGTTAATGCAGGGCCTCTAGGAGATAGCTGGGCTGGGCTGGGATGGCTTGGGGGGGCGGGGGGTTCTGTCCTAGTGATTTACAGACACTATGAAAACAGCAGGTCCCAACCACACTCAGTTAATTAACACCACTTTACCCAAAGCTCAGAGGCTTATTGTGCAGGTGTTTAATGATGATGTTATATTGGCCCCGTGCTCATGACCACGCCCATCCGCCCACCCTCACATCCGCACACCCTCCCCCTTACCCTCCCATCCCCTGTTTCCCCCCCCTCCTCCCGCCCCCCCCTTACCCTCCCATCCCCTGCCCTCCCCTTACCCTCCCATCCCCTGCCCTCCCCTTACCCTCCCATCCCCTGCCATCCTCCTGCCTCCCTCCCCCCTGCCTCCCATCCCCTGCCCTCCCCTCCCTTACCCTCCCATCCCCTGCCCTCCCCTTACCCTCCCATCCCCTGCCCATCCCCTGCCCTCCCCTTACCTCCCATCCCCTGCCCTCCCCTTACCCTCCCATCCCCTGCCCTCCTCCTACCCTCCCACCCCCCCTTACCCCCCTCCCCTTGCCCTTCTCCTTACCCTCCCATCCCCTGCCCCCTCCCCCCTTACCCTCCCCTCCCCTGCCCCCCTCCATCCCCTTACCCTCCCATCCCCTGCCCCCCTTACCCCTCCCATCCCCATCCCCCTCCTTACCCTCCCCCCCCCCTTACCCTCCCTCTTACCCCCCTCCCCTGCCCTCCTCCTTACCCTCCCCCATGCCCCCTGCCCTCACCCCTCCCCTGCCCTCCCCCTTACCCTCCCATCCCCTGCCCTCCCCCCTCTTACCCTCCCATCCCCTGCCCTCCCTCCTTACCCTCCCATCCCCTGCCCTCCCCCTTACCCTCCCATCCCCTGCCCTCCCCCTTACCCTCCCATCCCCTGCCCTCCCCCCCCCCCTTACCCCCCCATCCCCTGCCCTCCCCTTACCCCCTCCCATCCCCTGCCCCCTCCTTACCCTCCCCTCCCCTGCCCTCCCCCTTACCCTCCCATCCCCTGCCCTCCCCCTTACCCTCCCATCCCCTGCCCCTCCCCCCCTTACCCTCCCATCCCCTGCCCTCCTCCTTACCCTCCCATCCCCTGCCTCCCCTCTTACCTCCCTCCCCTGCCCTCCCCCTACCCTCCCTCCCCTGCCCTCCCCCTTACCTCCCATACCCCCTGCCTCCCCTTACCCTCCCATCCCCTGCCCTCCTCCTTACCCTCCCATCCCCTCCTCCCCCCCCTTACCCTCCCATCCCCTGCCCTCCTCCTTACCCTCCCATCCCCCTGCCCCCCCCCCTTACCCTCCCATCCCCTGCCCCCCTCCTTACCCTCCCTCCCCTCCCCTGCCCTCCTCCTTACCCTCCATCCCCTGCCCCATCCCCCTTACCCCCTGACCCCTCCCCCCCCCTTACCCTCCCCTGCCCCCCCCTGCCCTCCCTCTTACCCTCCCATCCCCTGCCCTCCCTCCTTACCCTCCCTCCCCCCTTACCCTCCCCTGCCCTCCCCCTTATCCTCCCATCCCCTGCCCCCCCCTTACCCCCTCCTTACCCTCCCTCCCCCCCCTTACCCTCCCACCCCACACCCTCCCCCTTATCCTCCCACCCCCTGCCCCCCCCTTACCCCTCCCATCCCCCCCTGCCCTCCCCCTTACCCTCCCATCCCCCCTTCCCCTCCCATCCCCCTCCCCCTTACCCTCCCATCCCCCCTCCCCTTACCCTCCCTCCCCTGCCCTCCCCCTTACCCTCCCCTCCCCTGCCCTCCCCCTTACCCTCCCCCCCCTGCCCTCCTCCTTACCCTCCCATCCCCTGCCCTCCCCTACCCTCCCTTGCCCTCCCCCTTCCCCTCCCCCCCCCCCCCCCTTACCCTCCCATCCCCTGCCCTCCCCCTTACCCCCTCCCATCCCCTGCCCTCCTCCTTACCCTCCCATCCCCCCCTGCCCTCCCCTTACCCTCCCATCCCCTGCCCTCCCTCCTTACCCTCCCATCCCCTGCCCCCCCCCTTACCTCCCATCCCCTGCCCTCCCCCTTACCCTCCCATCCCCCTGGCTCCTCCTTACCCTCCCATCCCCTGCCCTCCCTCTTACCCTCCCATCCCCTGCCCTCCTCCTTACCCTCCCATCCCCCCCCTACCCTCCCATCCCTGCCCTACTCCTTACCCTCCATCCCCCCCCTTACCCTCCCATCCCCAACACATCACATATATCACCCATAGATAGGGGCAGTGGAGTGTAGTGATTAGGAACTAGGCTTGTAACTTAAAGATTGAAGGTTGATTCCCAGGTAGGACACTGCTGTTGTACCCCCTTGAGCAAGGACCTTAACCTGAATTGCTTCAGTACACATCCAGCTGTATTTACTGAGTAAAATTTTGAATTCTGTTACGCACTCTGGAATAGAGCATCTGCTAAAATAGCAGTAATGTACAGGGCCTGGAGCAGTGTTTGTTTTTCCCAGATCAGTTCCGATTCTCTTTTAATCCGTCAGGGATTTGAAGCTGGTTGCGTCGGAATTGCGTGACCTCCCCCCTTACAGAAACTAATCTGAGCTCCATGACCCCCCCACTCCCCCCCCACCAGGAGAGCTCTTCAGCTGGAACACAGCCTGTACGGTTTTTAATATTTGCTTATTAATTTAGCTGCTATTGCATCACTTTAACCCTTTGAAGAGCAGGTTTTTCTCAATGTTTTTTTCTAAATGCTCAGCCAGTGTTCTAAACCTTCATTGCTCACAACCACCAGTGATTGTGACATCAGCATTAGAATGTTCCGTTAAGAACATTCTAATCGCACATCTGTGACCTCACTCCTTAAAGGGTTTCAATAAAGAAATTCAGTTTGCCAAATGGGGGGACCGTCCCTTTAAAAAAAGCATTAGAAATGCTGCGTCACCAGGGGCAACAGGGAAGGAAAGGGGCGGCGACACCCACTACCTCGTGCCCATGCACACGTGCGCACACCCCACTGTCCTTGAGCGCCTGCAAGGCCCCCGTCACTCCCAGCAGTACCTCACCTTCGTCTCTCTCCTCAAACCCTTGGGAAATATATATCACAAAAGCTAATTCCCTGTAAAAAGTCATTTACAGCTCATTACGGAAATAACGTATGTGTGTAACGAGAAATTCATTTTTGCAGCGAATACAAACACAAGCATAAAGTCATAATTAAAAAAACTATAATTGCATTTTTCTCGCAATGAAACTATATTTATAGTAAGACAGGGCATATACTGTATGTCTTCATATGCATCATTATTAATACACACACACCATTGCTCCCAAAGTTAGTTGTTAAATAAAGTCAGGTGACTTCATCTGGATGCCTTCTCTTCCAGTATCAGAGTAAGAAGCCTACATTTGAGGTGTACTTGCAGTGCATTGGTAGCACTGAATATAATGCCTTGGGTGGGGTTTGAACCCACAATCTTCCAGTTACAATGACACACAGTAAAACAGGAGTTAATTTAACCCCAGCAGAGTTTCTATATAGCTGAAGAGGAATCAACCCATTAAGTTGTAAAATCACAAATGTGCGATTAGAATGTTCTAAATGGAACTTTCTAATGCTGATGTAACAATCGCTACTGGTGATTGAAAGCAATGGAGTTCTAGAACACTGACTTAGAATACTGAAAAAACACTCCAAAAAATCAGACCAAATCTTCAAAGGTGTAAATGCATTCTGATGCATCACAGTAAAACGGATTCTATCAGACTTGTATTAAAATCTTCTCTTATTGTGTTTTTTTCATGCTGTTATGGCCGGCTCGCAGGGCCGCAACAACTGAGTCCAAAGAACCAAAAACAAGACAGAAACCGACCTAAAAACACAAACTCAGACATTTATTCATCTAAATCTTCACAAACACCAAAAACACAAAGCGCAAATCAAACCACAAACCACACCCACAAAAGAAGCCCGACAGAAGATCTCCCCAGCCTCGTACTGCAGGGCTTATACTGGGCCACAGGCAGGTGGAGGCAATCAAGCAATTAAGCAATTAGATATTACCTCCACCTGCACCACCCAGGCAAGCAGAGGCTGGGGACGTAACAATGCCGTTTTTTTTTTTTATTACCCCTGACTGCAAACCTAATTTTTCTGCTTGTGACAAATATAGTGAACTGAACTGAACTGAACTGAACTGAACTGAACTGAACTGAACTGAACTGAACTGGACTGAACTGAACTGAACTGAACTGAACTGAATGTTACCGATTCAGTCTGTCACCTAACCCCCCCCCCCCCCCCCCCCCCCCCTCCCCCCCACGTAGCTTTAGGGATGAAACATTCCAGATTTCTCTTCAGACAAACGTTCGACTAAACGCATTCACCGAACGCCCCGAGCCGCGCAGTGAGGCCGACCGGCGGACCCCGGTGCCAAACGGCGCACGTCTCACCGCCGCCGACTACAAACCCGTCGCCGTGGCGACGGCGCCTTTGAGCCGGACCGGGCCCGGTGTGCCGGCTGGGCCTGGAGCCCGTCCGCTTCAAAACCAGCCCCGCCATCAAAAACCCGGCACTCGCGCAAAAAAGAGAAGGAACGCTTTTATTCGCCCAGGCGCCTCGCCGCGATTGTGTTTACCCGCCTCTGCGGTCTTTCAAAGAGCTCCCTTCGGCTCTCGGGTCGCCTTTCAGTGTCCTCGGCGTCTGAGGGCCCCGAGCGCCAGAGCGCGCCGTGAGCCCATTACAGAGCCACAATGGCTGACTCTGTATGAGTCAGAGAAGGGCCCCCCGCGCGGTTTAGAATGGTCATGCCGATTTAATCGTTACAGGATTCTGGGTCGGGAAAAACACGGCCGGATTTTAGTCGGGCGTGAGGGTGTTTGAGCGCAAGCAGGCGAAGGAATCGATCGGTCAACGGGTGGATAAATTTTGCCGTTCTTCGCCGCCCTAGTGATTAGCCAGCAACAAGGAGCGAGGGGAAACTTGCAAAGCATGCTGGGAACATTTGACGGACAGGAAGCAATTTCCCCTCCACAGAAGTTCGGAATTTTGCACTGACACGTAAAAAAAAAAAATTGATTCCAGTGAAAATTATGTTTAACTAGAGCTGCTGTGATCATCTTGAGG
>CM045890.1:46561904-46641904 GCA_025169545.1 Anguilla japonica | reverse complement strand
GCAACCCAGCAACCCAACAGTTCTAACAGGCCTTCAGCAGACAACATTCTACATAGCATTACATTGCATCCATTTGTACTGCTGAATATACACTCACCGGCCACTGCATTAGGTACACCTGTTCAACTGCAAACTACACCAGTTAACGCAAATATCTAATCAGCCAATTACGTGGCAGCAACTCAATGCATTTAGGCATGTAGACATGGTCAAGACGATCTGCCGAAGTTCAAACCAAGCATCAGAATGGGGAAGAAAGGTTATTTAAGTGACTTTGAACATGGTTGTTGGTGCCAGACGGGCTGGTTTGAGTATTTCAGAAACTGCTTATCTACTGGGATTTTCACACACAACCATCTCTAAGGTTTACAGAGAATGGTCCGAAAAAGAGAAAATATCCAGTGAGCGGCAGTTCTCTGGGCAAAAATGCCTTGTTGATGGCAGAAGTCAGAGGAGAATGGCCAGACTGGTTCGAGCTGATAGAAAGGCAACAATAACTCAAATAACCACTCGTTACAACCGAGGTATGCGGAAGAGCATCTCTGAACGCACACCACGTCAAACCTTGAAGAAGATGGGCTACAGCAGCAGAAGACCACACCGGGTGCCACTTCTGTCACCTAATGAAGTGGCCGGTGAGTGTATACTGAATGCAGGTTAGGTACCTTGCTCAAGGGTACAACGGCAGTGTCCTGCCTGTCAATCGAACCTGTGACCTTTAGGTTACAAGACCAGTTCCTTACCCGCTACACTACACTGCCGCCAAACCAATGACATTGCCTTGGTTGCATCTGCACACAGAAATCCATCATTATTTTTTCACAGGTGTGTAAAACCCCCATCCAAAGCCAAAGTGCCAGTTTTCTTTTCTCAAAACTTTTTTTTTTAATCAGCTCTCAGCATCGCAGGAATATTAGGTTGAAAACCGATTTGCAGTGTCACTGCGGGGCAGAGCAGAATTAGATGGGTTGTCAGACGTATCCTTAAAATGCAAATTGGGCACGCCCTTCAGAATGTTACAGAGTGGCTTCCCAACATCCTTTGCGGCCGAACATCCCTCACATCCATGCCGAGCGCGCTGATTGCCTGCCCTCCGGAGTCAACTGTTTATTTATATTTTTTATTAGATTCGTTTTTTAACAATGTGAAAATGTCAGACTAAGATGATTCACAGTTTCACTTTCATGGACTGAAAAAACCAGTCTCTGGATGACTCATTTCTCGCGCTGTGCCACGCTTATGAGGTACATCCTTGCACTGTAAAGATCAGTGCAGGTTTGTAGCGCTTTAAATATGTCTGGAGAGCTCATCCCCATTGACTGCACAAACTGCATCAGACGCGCGTGTACCATAAATATCTGCCTGCCTTTGTGTAAGCTGCAGGATGTTAGGCTCTAGAACAGAACAAAGGTTTTTTGTCCCCATCCCACCACTCTTGCAGTGTGCCTCCCCATTCTGGAACACTGTCAGTGTGTTTCTCCCCATTATAGAACGCTGCCAAAGTTTCCCTCCCCATTCTAGAACACTGTCAATGTGTGCCTCCAAGTTCTAAAACACTAGTGATGTACGCAGCCTGGTTCTAGCACAGTGGCAAAGTGTGTTCTCGCATTCTAGAAATGGTAAATGGGCTGCATTTATATAGCGCTTTTATCCAAAGCGCTTTACAATTGATGCCTCTCAATTCTAGAACACTGTCGATGCGTACCTCCCTGCTCTAGAACACTGTCAGTGTGTGACTCCCTAGAACTCATAGAACACGGTCACAGCAGAAGCGGCAGGCTCAGTAGGTTCTTTAGCAACATGTCTGTTTGACGCGTGTTCGGCGAGGGTCGATCTGGCTCCAGCGACGCGCGGTGAATAATTCATTCGCCGGCTGATTAATTGCGACACGCGTCTGGGCACCGAGCGGGCAGGGGCCCCTGGGACCCCCGGGGGTGACCCGGGGGAAACGCGCACGCTCTGGCCTGTGGCACAAACGCTCACACACACACACCACATGCACACACACGCACACACAGCCTAGGCATTGATTATGCAGAGCGTGCACAAGGGAGATGTGCACACACACAAACACGCCATCGCAGACACGCACTCCCACATGCATACACATGCAAAGCTTATGCCAGGCACATCGTTAATGCCCTTGACTTTCAATGTTATGCTGCAATTCAGAAACAACACAAACACACTGAGGAATCTTAAAGCAGGAGTCTGAGTTTGTTGCCATCGGGAATCATTTAATAAGTCTTTCATTTTATTGTCATTTGAATTTGAGGTGGGTTTATATTGCTAGACATTTCTCTGCTCCCTGCAGCTGTGCGCAGTTAATTGCACATAGTGTCGGCTCAATTGTTTGTAGTTGCTGTGTTTTCTTATTTTTATTTTTGGAATGATAACAAATGCACAACAACACTGCGCTGTTCAAACGGTAGTATTAGGTAAAGCTTTTGAAGTAAGAGTAGAACCTTCGCCGATGTGCTCCAACCGTACACTGTATAAAAATACTTCAACTTCAACTACCTAAGGATCTCGAAATGTATCTTTTAAGTGGAGGTGATGTTTTTTTTTTTTTGGGGGGGGGGGGGGGGGGGGGGGGGGGGGGGGTACATTTAGCGATAAACGAAGATTGGGATTCAGTCCTAGCTCCGTAATTGGTCGGCCGGCTTGCTCATGCAAACGAGGAAGGCGTGTCCAAGGCGAGACGCCGCCGTAGAGCCGGGGAGGTGCGTTTGCCTTTCAGTCCGATATCAGGAGCGGTCCTTCGCAGTAGTCAAACGTCTCGAGGATTACAAACCCCTTAAAGGAGCAGGGACGGGAGTCGTTTCCTCTCGCGGTTGTGACATTCCGATTGTAGCTGTTGTGGAACAATGGATTATTTCCTCGATTAAAGAAACATCAGACGACTTCAATCGGCACCAGGAATTGGATAAAAAAAGGTCAGCGATTGTTCTTGCGACATGTGAGACGTGGTGCTGTGTGTGTGATGCGCCCGTTTCCTTTTTTTGTATTGTTTTCTTTTTTGTGGAGGGGGGAAAGTCGTAATCGTCGCGCGCAATCCATTCAATGTTGTTTGTCTCTAGGACTAACTTTGCGCATGTAATGAAACTGCACGCGTTAAAGTTGCCTTTCTTGACTGGCAGCGGTGAACCTTGCACAGCACTTCGCGTGACAGACCGACGCTTACATGCACATATATGTGATGTGTGTGTAAACATTTATCAAATTCCCCCTACGGTCTTATCAGTAACATAGTCTACTATGTTGCTTGACAATGTATACGTGTCCTTTGGCTGGTTCTGACAGAAACAGGGAGCCGGTCGCGGTAAAGGTAATCATATCTCGTTCGGAACCTCTCTTACTCAAGAACACTTGTTTACTAATGGTTTTGATCTTTGTTTCTGATTTGATAGGCTCGCGTGGCGTTCCTGTCGTAGCACGGAGCGTATCGTGAGCATTGCTGGGATAAGGTATTTCACAGCAACATTTGCGAGTCTGTAAATACCTAAAAGCGCTGTTTAATTGCATGTTGCAAAAGAGATCAGCGCCAACGGCAGTTCTTAGCCAAGGACAAACTGCGGCTAATCGCCTCAAAGACATATGACTTTAAGCTCATTGGCACACATCTCGCCAGCGTTCCGCAAAAGAAGTCACGGAATGAACTTCAGATATAAGTACTGCTGCTGAATAAAGGCTGCTGTTTAATAAGCATATGTAGTACCACATGCTAACGTTGCCCCTCACCTTTCTGGAGAATAATGCTCTTGAAAACAGAAGTTGGCCTTTTTGAAACGAAACGGATCGTTTTTGTACTGTACTCTACTTAATCAGTTAAATATAAAAGCACCTCCTGATGCGAAGATTGGGAATAGGCTAAATCTTGCGGATGTGCAAATATTTCATCAAGATGTGACCGTGCTTGTAATGACAGCGCGGAGCACAACCATTCCTCACTAATCTGGGCACGAGACCTTGGTATTTACTTCGAGGGTATATGGTTCTTTAACTGAACGTCAGCGGATTTGCGTGTGAAATATTTGTCTTTCGAAAAATGTGGATAGTGGCTGACAGAACGGAGCGTGTTAAATTCTCGATTCAGGGTTGACACAGATTCGGGACTGCACTGTTGTGACCAGATACGCCATGCATTATCAATTGCGAGAGGGTAACTAATTGAGGTAATATCCAAGAATATTGAGCTTTGTCGTTTGTGTTATTCCATCAACGTTCACTCCTAAGCACGGGATATTTGCTGCGAGTTATATCAAGTCAAGATACCATATGACTTTAAAATCCAAATAGCTTTCCATCGCTTTAGTTCAAAATAGCTTGTGTTGAATGTTTTAGTTGGAGGGGGCACAGGGTGATTATAGGACGATTTATTGCATATCGTAGCGAACGAAGGCCGTGTTGTTACCTGTGGGTCGTCCTGGTTTGAGACAGAATTAAAGACGTAGCAATCTTTCTTCCATTCCATTTTCGCGTTTCACTGGTCGTCTTTTGTATTGGTTGCGCTACTTCGTGTCACAATGTACGACGAGGTTTATTTAACCAAACAGACGGACAGTCACAGGTTTTGTCGTGGTCCGTCCTATTTCAGTCCCTTTTTGCAGTTTAAAAATCCAGGGACTGGGTTAATTCTGCAGGTCGCTCCGAAACGCATTGTGCGAATGAACCAGCCACTGGGAACCGCTACAACATTCGTATTATTTCCCCGTTTCCCTGTCAGATAATATATTAGCCGTTGGGAGAACTGGGAAGGATGTCCGTAAACTTTTCTAAATTGCTCTTTCCATTGTGCATCGCGCGCATTCAATTACGTATATCACGAATAAACTGGCTTGAGCAATAATCAGCTTAGTCCACCTGTCAAATGCCACGAGCGCATCCGTTTCAAAACAGATTTCATTTGTCCGTTCTTCCCGGAGAAAGATCGGGTGTTTAGGCCAATATAAATCCCAGGCCGTTAATATTTACATTTAGGCTATTTATTTATTATTTGAATCGAGCTGTAAGTGGTGTGTGATCCGCGTTTTAAGAAGACTCCTTCATTTGTTACTGTCTGGCCTCTTGAGTCATTAAATTAGTCTGCTGTAGCCTACAGCTGATTCAGTGAGGCGTGCGTTGGTTAGGCACAATTTAAATGCATCAAGAACCGCCAAGCTCGCACTCTTCCGCGCGGCCAGATTAAACGGCAAGGACGCCAACAGAAATATTGAAGTTCCGCTCAACAGCCCCCGAAGTGGTTATGAAACCGACTTTGGCTTATGCCACGCTAATGGAGATGGAAAATGTGATATTGACCGTTCGCAATAATAAACTGCCCACTGCTACCATATTTACTAAATTCATTTCGAATTGCACACTAGCCAAAGCTCCCCTGTTGAATGGAACCGCTTAATTTAATCACCTTTTAAATTTAATTCAACAAGATCTATTCCTGCATGGCGTATTCATTTTCCCCTTTGATTATGTGCGAAATTGAAAAACTGTATTATGTTTGAATGTGAGTTTTGTTCTTGCAGTTAGATACCTACAAATGAATAACGAAACTGGGTTGTTGTGAAGATAAACCATACTATAGCCTATTTTGAGCGAGTGAACCCGCTGCCTCTGCGCGCGGTAGGTAGAGGAAGAGGTGTCATTTCGGATGAATTAATGACATGCACGCTCGACGCTTTGTGATCACAAGGACAGGCGCCGATTCATTAGAAGCGATTCATGAAGAGTCCGCATTGCAAACTGTGCATTTTCCGGCTGCTGCCAAACAAAGCTGACGGGCTTAACACGGAGAATTATCTGCCATTCAGTGCAATCTAGTAGCCTGAACATAAACGCAGAACGCTGCTTGGCTCGTTTTGGCCAATTGCATTAATTGCGCTATGTTTGGAAAGATTACTTATCGGCCTAATTTCCCTCCAAACCTCTCTCACTTTCTCTTTCTCGTCGCAGACGTACTTTACTGACATATGCTTAATTGTGCCTTTTGTGCTCAGTCGATTCATAATTAACCTGTGCCCGCTTCTTGGTGAGGACAGAGAAGCTGCTGGTGATTTTGAAGTCGGTGCGTCTGGCCAATCAGGGAAAAGTGAAGGGGAACGTTGGGTCGGTTACTGGAAAGCTGGTGATGTGTTGTACTTTTCTCGGGCGTCAGCATACTCAACGTTGACATCGGAGCCCCATGGTGGTTAGATTGAATCACTCCCCTCAGTAAGAAGGCCTCATAACAGGCCCTCATCTTCCCAGGCCTCATTACAGAAGGCTGATTTTTGAAAAAGAAGCTCCTTCACTCTTTCAAGGAACGAGGGAAGCCATTAGAAAAGATTGGGGCGAGGTGGGAGGTGGTATTTTTTCAAAATAACTTCTCGGTTGCATTTTTTAGAGGGATCTGTTGTTGCTTTTTCGCCTCTGCTGAGGTTGGGGTCATGAATTATGTAACACTAGGGAAAAGCAAATGCGGAAATGAAGCCTCTTTCTTGCTGAGAATTTCGTGCTTTGAAAAGTGTGTACTTTGTGCAGAAGGTCCTTTGGCTTACATTTTGGGATTTACAGAGGTTACAGTCTTGTCTGTTCAAAGAACACAAGACTCAGTGCTCAAGTTCCACTTCAGTGCTACATTGTGGGAGGAAGTTCCGAGGTTGAAAAACATGAATATTAAAAAAAAAAAAAAAAAAGCTTTTATTTTATACACATGTAAGTTTGTTTCAGCTGTTTGTTTTACCTGATGTTTACGGAAAACGAAAACAAACGAATGTGCAGAAACGGTTCCTCTGAACTTCTTTTTTTGCCGAAACGAAGCGCACGAGTCCCTTTGGGAGAACGGCGTTTGTTTGCATTGCATCATGGGAGCGTCTGCCCGGTTATGCCCGACGCCCACAATTAACACCTGCCGCATCTCGGCAGATTAGCCTGCCTTGAAATATGCTCTCCGAATCCCGGGCTTATTTTGTGTGTGTGTGAGCGAGGGCTGGGTGGGATTCGTTAATGAGTGAGCCTGAGGGTTGGGTGGGATTCGTTAATGAGTGAGCCTGAGGGCTGAGTGAACCTGAGGGTTGGGTGGGATTCGTTAATGAGTGAGCCTGAGGGTTGGGTGGGATTCGTTAATGAGTGAGCCTGAGGGTTGGGTGGGATTCGTTAATGAGTGAGCCTGAGGGCTGAGTGAACCTGAGGGTTGGGTGGGATTCGTTAATGAGTGAGCCTGAGGGTTGGGTGGGATTCGTTAATGAGTGAGCCTGAGGGCTGGGTGGGATTCGTTAATGAGTGAGCCTGAGGGCTGGGTGGGATTCGTTAATGAGTGAGCCTGAGGGCTGGGTGGGATTCGTTAATGAGTGAGCCTGAGGGCTGGGTGGGATTCGTTAATGAGTGAGCCTGAGGGCTTGGGTGGGATTCGTTAATGAGTGAGCCTGAGGGCTGGGTGGGATTCGTTAATGAGTGAGTCTGAGGGCTGGGTGGGATTCGTTAATGAGTGAGCCTGAGGGCTGGGTGGGATTCGTTAATGAGTGAGCCTGAGGGCTGGGTGGGATTCGTTAATGAGTGAGCCTGAGGGTTGGGTGGGATTCGTTTATGAGTGAGCCTGAGGGTTGGGTGGGATTCGTTAATGAGTGAGCCTGAGGGCGTGTCTTCAAACACAATATTTGCCTTTGTACTGAGTTTGCTTTCACCAGATGTTAAGCTTTGGAAGTGAAAGGCACACACACACACACACACACACTCGCGCGCACACACACACACACACACACTCGCGCACACACATGCACACACTCGCGCACGCACACACACACACTCGTGCACACACACACACACACACACACACACTCGCGCACACACACATGCACACACGAGCACGCACGCACATACAGGCACACACACACACACACACACACGCGCGCGCACACATGCACGCACACCAAACAAGTGCTTTGTTATCCTGAGATACACTCCTTCCTCACCCCTCATTCTGGATTCCTTTCACCCCCCCAACCCCCCCCCCCCCCCTTATACTGTATTGGCTATGGCTCCTTAAATGCGAGCTCCAACCAGCTGGTTGGTTTTTTTAGTGGGGAGATTTTAATTAGCCAGATGTTGCCCCGATGATGCAGCAATTAATTGGGGGAAAGTTCGCGGGCTTACAGGCGTAATTAACTTTACGGTAACGGCTGGAAAATCTCCCTGGCCTAGCCATGATTAAGTTATCGTGAGAATAAGGACAATGCGTACGAATGGTGATGGATGACAGCTGGTTTATTCCCAAAATGGGCCCTTTTGTTTATTTATTTATTTGAGGCATATTAGCTTCAGGTGTGCCAGACATTTTTGCATTATACTGTATTACACTGGCATTTAGCCAGCACTCTTACCCAGACCCCAACTTTTGCATTTTTTAAACAGTATGCATTTACGCAGTTTTAGGTTAAGTACCCTGCTCAAGGGTACAACGGCAGTGTCCTGCCTGCGACTCGAACCTGCAGCCTTAAGGTTGCGAGCCCAGTTCCTTGCCCTGTGACACTACACTGCTGTCTGTTTTGGCTCGTGCAGCACGGTTACGGTGTTCCGGATTGTTCCGGTCACGTAAACTGTCACAAGTCAAAGGCTGTGCCTCTGCACTGTCTCTGATCCTCCCTCCAGAGCTTCAAACGACGCGAGGTCAAAAGTGCAATGCCGTTGGTTTACACCCCTGTCCGTCATCTTCAACTGACCAGTTGGGTTAGAGGTCTGCTGTTGGTGCGGGCTTCGGCTGAGATAATTTAGAGAACATCGTTTATGCCCCTTTTTTGTGTCTTGGACTGACGGTACGCTGGTCCTGCGGTGCAACCGAGCGGGGATCCCTGGGTTCTGCTTCAGACAATTTGGTAATTGGTTTTGAATTTGGTCGGTCGGTGATGGACAATATCGGCCAAGCGTTAAAATCAGTCGATGGATACAATGTAATGTAGATGCTGTGTAAGACATTGCTCTGGATAAAAGCGTCTGCTAAATGCCTGTATAGTAATGGGTGCAGGGACCCCCTGGCTCTGGAGTGTGGGAATTGAGTCTTTTTTTCCGCCCCATCCATTCAGGCTCTTGATTGCAAGATTTGATTAGTTATTGTGCCAAATTAATGTTCAGATGCGTTAATTGAAATAAAAAATGAACGAAAGTGATCCAATTAACTGCTCTAATGGAACATGTCCCCCCCATGACACGTACTGGCCGTTTACAATGAACATGACAGCCCCCCCCCCAACCCCTCCTCCTCAGATATAAACAAACTCACCCGAGTAAATGACGAATAGTAATCAGGGTTCATTAGCGTGAGGAAGAAAGGCTTTAAGTACTTTTTTAAAGCTTAAAATGGCGTTCATGGTGAAGAACAAGAAGATTGAGAAAGAGAGCACAAATACAGAAGTCTGTCGGTCTGTCTGTTCGTCCATCTGTCTGTCCATCCATCTGCCTGCCTGTCTGTCTGTCTGCCTTCCTGTCTGTCTGCCTGTCTGTCTGTCTGTCTGTCTGTCTGTCTGCCTGCCTGTCTGCCTGTCTGTCTATCTGTCTATCTGTCTGTCTGTCTTCCTGTCTGCTTGCCTGCCTGCCTGTCTGTCTGTCTGCCTGTCTGTCTGTTCGTCCGTCTCTCTGTCCATCCATCTGCCTGCCTGTCTGTCTGCTTGTCTGCCTGCCTGTCTGCTTGCCTGCCTGTCTGTCTGCCTTCCTGTCTGTCTGCCCGTCTGCCTGTGTGCCTGCCTGCCTGTCTGTCTGTCTGTCTGCGTGTCTGCCTGCCTGTCTGTCTGTCTGCCTGTCTGTCTGCCTGCCTGTCTGTCTGTCTGTCTGCGTGTCTGCCTGCCTGTCTGTCTGCCTGTCTGCCTGTCTGTCTGCGTGTCTGCCTGCCTGTCTGTCTGTCTGCCTGTCTGTCTCAGTGGTTGTGGAAGCTGCCGGCGTCGTCGTGTTCCGCTCCTGGCGGGCATCGCGTTAATGGTACGTTCCAAACCCCGAGCAGACTCTCTTATCCGCAGCGAGGCGCCGACGCTTAGAACCTGGCAGCGCTGGCCTCAGGAACACCAAACGGTGCTTTTGCCAGGAAGCTGCCGGAAGGCTCTTTCATAATCAATAAGCGCACCGTTGACCCGGCGAACGGCGATTTGTATTGTGGCCACTGGGGGCGCCGTGTCTGCTGGCTTCCACAGTGTATCCGCTCAGCTCGGGGGCTTGTTTTAACACATTGACTGGCAGTTGATTCACAGCTTGTTTCCAAAGCCTAAATTAGCCACTGATTGAAAGCAAGTTTCGGAAACCCGCTCCCCTCCAGGATTGGAGTTAAAAGGGGGTACAGTTTACTTGGACAACAAAACAAAGGCCTGTTAAAACCCTGAATCATCCTCTCATTAGGGCCAGGCATGGCGGCCTGTGGTTACAGTAAACCCAGGGGAAGTGTTTGGTTGCCCGTGCCAGGCATGCATGAGCCTACCTTTTTCTCGTGTAAACGATCCCAAATTTTTGGGTGTTTTCAAACTCCCGGTTTCAGGCACACGTGCCTGTGAGTGGGTGGAGTAGCAGCCGGGATGGCGTCGCCCCCTTGTGGCCAGGCCAGGTCGTCGCCCCGGTCCCTCGCGGCAGCGGCTGGCGTCGCAAAGCTAGCGTTCTCCCTCCTTTTAATGAAGCTGTTTGTTGGGGTGTCGTGTCGCTAGCAGCGCGCCGGCTACTGATTTACGTTATTAATCAGTCCGCTAACGGCCGGTTTGCTGAGCTCCTGCTCGGCGCTAAAAATTTAATGGCCTCCTTGCGGGTGGGGAGGTGATGGGGACAGGGGGGGCCAGGGGACTGGAGAGGGAGGGAGGGTTTCCGTCTCCAAAAAACTCATTAACTTCTCGCAGAAAATTAATTTCACGCTCATTTAATATGCACAGGCTATTATATACGAGCCTGCGTTTAAAAAAAAAAAAAAAAAGCTTAATTGAGAGGTAAACCGCTGATCCTGTTTTTTCTTTTTAATATGAGGGGTTTTTTTTTTTGGAGAACGGCTCTCGGGTGCTCTTCAGCCGGCTCGCAGTTGTGCCTGGAGCTGATGATTCGCCCACAGGCCCTGCTATGAGCAGATTCGCGCTGCGGATGTAGGCAGTAGCCTGGCCAACGGCGAAATGCGCTTTATAACCGTAGCATCCCCCCCCCCCCCCTCCCCCCCCCCGCCGGATCCTCCCTCCCTTTCAGCCGGGCTCAGTCTCACTTTGCCACAAATTAGGGTGTTGTTTGGGGGGGGGGGGCGGGGCTCTTTTACGATTTGGGTTGGAGATTCTATCTTTCCCCCTTTCTAGTGTTATGGGGCCGTCCCGCTCTGTAAAATTTAACACTCTGTCGAACAGGCCAATTTCCTCTCAGTTCCCTCTCACTCGCCAGAGAATGCCCCCCCCCCCCCCCCCCAAATTAAAAAGGCAATACTAAAGCATACCGTGTCACCCCTGTCACCCTGCCCATGCATCAGCTATTTCAGTTATTTTCAAAGAATGTGCTAGAACTTCTGCTGGGCAGGGTCTTAAAACAAGTCCGCTCTCCACAGGAAGGAGAAACCCAGGGAAAGTTCTTGCTCGGCCAACAAGACTAAACATTTTTTTTTTTTAAAGGGAAATGTGTTCTCATGTTTTCTCCGTGCGACACAGAGAGTTGCGGGTTTGAATCCCGGATGCGACATTGCTGCTGCTGTGCCGCAGAGCGGGGCGCTTGATGATTTACCTGGGTAAATACCCAGCGCCGCAGTGAGAGTGAGCAGCATGCGAATGAACCGTGAGCTGGGCACTTTGCCCGGGGCAACCGTGTTCGGTTAGCGAATAGAGGGCGCGTTGTTCACCGTGATGCCCGCCTGCTACGATTTGGGGGGGCGGGGGGGGGGGGGGGGGGGGGGGGGGGGGGGGGGGATTCAGTTTCCCGCCAAACGTTTTCCCTCTGGGGAGGTACGGAATCTTGGCAAGGTCAAGCATTGGTTATTCATTTACTTATCTATTTATCTATCCTCAAAAACAGCAATACATTCCTTCCCGACAGCATATTCCTAAATAGAATACAAAATACTATTCATATGTAAGTATATTGCAAAGAACTATTATCATTATTATGAAGATATTACCAATGCGTCAGAATTCATATTACATTATTCTCACTTTCATATATTACACTGCTGCAGTAAGGTTTGCTGTAGTCCGTATGTTTTAATCAGTATATTTACCGAAAAGGCCGTGGGCGTAGGGGCTTCATGCTGAAGGGCAGGGGGTGGGCTCGCCCTGGGTGGGCCTGTGGCCCTCTCTGGCCTGCTCCACTGGGCCCTGTGCTCGGCCTGCGTGTAATGGGGCGAAATGGGGAATGGATTAGAGACACATCGCCATCAGTCCGGAGCGCCGCGCTTGTGGCTTCGCGGTGGGAGTGCCCAGCGGCTGATTGGCCTTGGGGAGGGAGGGGGGGTGGGGTCCGAGGGGGGGGGGGGGGGGGGCGGGAGTGAAATGTTCCGGCAAACTCGCCCCCAGTTGACCTGGACCTGCGGGGGTCCCTGATTCCATGGGCGGGCGGCCAGGTGTGTGTGTGTGTGTGTGTGTGTGTTGAGGCAGGTGAGTGATTATCTGTCAGCCCCCCGAGCGCCCGCCTCATCCATAACCCCTGGCAGATGGCTGGCAGGACTGAGGGGGGGGGGTGTGGCCTTCAGAAGCCGCCTCCTGCTGTGGGAGGGAGCGCGGACGCAGCCCCCCCCCCCCCTCACTGTATCAGCCTCGTTCTGCCTCGTTCCCCCAGCACCCCGTGGGGGGGGGGCGATCAATCCTGCCCCCGGCCCTCGCGGGTCCTGTCTGCGTCCGGCCGCGCCCGCACGCCTGGTCACGCGTGAGCGAGCTTGTGCGGTCCTGCGCGGCGCCCAGCACGTCTCACACCGCCGCGGGGGTCGAAGGTCACGCCGGAATCCAGAGGGGAATATTTCTACTAATATTTCACCCTTATATACCCGTGTATACCTTTGTCTGTGCCACTTGTAATGAGCATTGAGCTGAAGGAAAATGTCAATTTTTATTTTATGTTTAATAGACAATAAAGTTTTTTATTCTATTATATTATTTTCAGGAGAGAATATTTGAATGCTGTTGGAGGGGGTAGATTTTCGCAGTGGCACTGTGCCCGTATCTTTCGCTCGTTGTGCCTAATTTCAGGGGCTGGGGAGCACCTCTGGGGTCTCTGCTGAACGAGTGAATCTGCAGCATTGCCTAAATATTGAAGAATCGGCCTGAACGGAATCGGAAAAGTGCTCTGACTAAACCCTTGCATTGTGATGTCACAATGTATTGTTTCGACAGCTGTCTTTGAACCTTTTGAAGAGTAGTAAATCTCGGAATGCGTTTTACAAGATTCTAAATCAGCGTTCTAGAGCTCCATTTGCTTTCAATTACCAGCTGTGATTGTGACATCAGCATTAGAATGTTCACTCAAGAGCAACATTGTGATCTCACACCTTTGAAGTGTTAATGGAGGCAGGTTAACAAGGGCCATCGTCGCCTGTTTAGTGTACAATTACCGTTGTGCCGTCACGCTGGTGCGGCTGCTTGCTGGTGCCGTTCGGCCTCTTTGCCTTTCCCGGGGGCACAGTCGCGGCCGCGGAAGCGGGATTCGAGACCGCAACCCGCCGCCGCGCGCAGCGGAGAGCTTAGCGGGATCTGTGTGGGATCGTTCCGGCGGGGCAGGGCGGGCCGGGGCCGCGCGCGCGGCTCTGGCGAGCGCGCGGCTCGTTAACGAGCTCGCGGGTTTATGGGGCCGCTCGTTTCGCATCATTACGAGACGCCAAGGTCCTCGCCCGCGGTGCCAAATGATCTCCTCCTCACTTAATGGTGGGAGAAATGGGCCTGCCCGGGAGAAACGGCCTTTTCATAGCAACGGCCTGAAAACGGACTTAAAAAACGCCCCCCCATTTTCACTGCGAAAAGCCCCAGATAAACTGCTTTGTGTGCTTTTTAAATCGCGCCCGTAGGTGGATTAGGCCGAAGCGTCTAAAAGGGTGTTTTGTGGTTAGAGATGAAGATGGTGATGTATGTTTTTATAAAGCGTCTCTCGGTGTGAATACCTTTTTGCGTTTAGTGGCGTTCTCTACGCGGAAGCCTCTGCACGGTTGTGGAAAGCGGGCGGGGCCCTGTGCTGTTTTATTTTTTTTTTTTTTTTCCTGCGACGTTGCAACAGGAAGTGGAGTTCTGTCGCGGCCAGGCGCGAAGTGTGGAATTCCACCCGCCAGCGTTCTGAGAATGGGAGCGCGGGAGCGTGGGGGCTGGTGTTCTTGGAAGAGGAATTCAGGCAAATTCCTCGCTGTGCAGGAATGGTCTGTTCAGCATGTAGGGAGAGAGAGAGAGGGTGGAAAGAGAGGGAAAGAGGGGAAGAGAGGTGTAGAAGGAGAGGGAAAAGAGGAGGAGAGAGAGGTGGAAAGAGAGAGGAAAAGAGGGTAAGAGATGGGTGGAAGGGGAGGTAAAGAGGGGAAGAGATGGGTGGAAAGAGAGGGAAAGAGGGGAAGAGATGGGTGTGGAAAGAGAGGGGAAGAGGGGTGGAAAGAGGGGAAGAGAGTGATGGAAAGAGAGAGGGAAAGAGGGGAAGCAATAGCAAAACAGGGAGAGGGAGAGCCAGGGAAGAAGGGAAAGGAATGAAGGGAGAGATGGAGGGGGAAGAAACTCCCAGTGACAGAGGGATAAAGCACAATGAATTGGCAAGAGAGAGACAGACGGTGATAATGTGATAGACAAACAGAAAGTAGGAATGGTAGAGAGAGGAAGGCCAGGAGTCAGGAGAGAGAGAGAGAAAGAGACAGCTAGAGATTGTGTGTGAGTAAGAGAGACCGAGTGAGAAGGAAAAAGATTGAGTGAGAGAGTGAGAGAATTAAAAGAGAGAGAGAGAGAGAGAGAAGGCAAGAGAAGGAGGGCTGAGAGTGAGACTGGGTTGAAGACTGGATTGGTGGTAGCGTCGACACACAGAGGCAGATCCTGGTTTGTGAGCCTTTACAAGCTTCACCCCTCTCCAGCCCTGCTGAAGCGAGCCTTTTCACCAAATCTGAGACGCCAACCGAACGTTTCTCCTGCACTGTATCCAGTCTGCGTCACCTGCTAGTAACTGGAGCGTAAGGAGGTTAGGACCTCCTGGAATCCGGGGGTGGGGGGGATTTTGATCGTGCGGTACTGTGACTACATCGCTATGCGCAACAATATAATAAGCTGATGAATCATCGGTATGACTGCATCAGTTTTGATGGCTAGAATTTAATAATTGAGGTGAGGGTAAAAAAAAAAGTGATTTATAAAAGGCATGAGCATTCACTGCTGATCCGCTGCTCCATGTTTAAGTGTTTAAGTGTTTCATTATTTATTTATTTCATGAAATTGTTCCCAGCATGTTAGATAGGTGATTATTCATCACCAGCTGAAGGTTTAAAACTGATTTGTGACGCACGCCCCTGAACTTTTTTTGGAATGTTTTTCAGACCGTGTTCTAGAACTTTCGATTTCCAGTATTGATTGTGACATCATCATTGGAATGTTCAGTTGAGAACATTCTAATCGCGTATTTATGATATTTACGCCAGCATGTGTGCGCAAGGCGGTGGGTTGTTTGACACTGGAATTTGTTTTTATTGGGTCGGCCCTCGTTCCTGGTCTCCACAGGCTTCAGACGGTCCCTAAAAGGGAACGAGGGCTATTTTGAGAGCCCTTCAGCGAGGGGGCGGAGCCCTTCTGGGGGGGGAGGGACCAGCGGCACGTGAGACCGGAGCGTTGGCGTTCGGCCCGGGAGTTTGGATAAACTTCCTCTTCCATTCAGCGGTCAACTGTCACTTTTGTCCGTTGGCTCTCCTGCACAAACACGCACTTTGGGGGGTGAGCGGGAATTGGGTGGGTGGGTGGGGGGGGGGAGGCTGATATTTGGGGGTTTTAACCCCAAGCAGTGGGGTGCATTGCCTGTGAAAATGTTCACGGCAGCGGGGACGTGAGGTTGAGCTGCGTGCAAACACTCGCGTTGGGGGGTCGGCATTAACCAGTGCGTGGACTCGGACTGCCTGGCCTGTCGTCTGGAAATACGTACAGCGAGAGAAGTGGAGGGGGGGGGGGGGTCAAATTTATGTAAAACCTCCGAAATTCTTTACCTCGGATTGCCTCTCCGTCTCAGCGGGGGCCATCAGCGCCCCCCGCTCCTCCCCCCTCCCCCTCCCCCGAGTGGCAGGCAAACGCCGCTGACTAACGGACTTAGAAAAATAAAAAACGTTCGGCGAAACGGTCGGCGGTGAACTCACGCGTCTCGGCCTGCGTTAAAACGAGGGGCTGCGCTGCCCCCCCCCCCCCCCCCCCCTTTGTCACAGAGGAATTGGGCTCACTGCCGCTGAGAGGTTACCAGTTCGAATCCATATTACATTATATGTAGAAGCCTGCTGCTCACCGCCAAACTGATCCTGATAAAAAGACGTGCTCGTTTTGTGTGTCAGAGGGAAACGGGCACGTCCACACAACGCGGGCGGTGGTCAGACGAGGGAGCGGTGATTGACTTCCTGAACGCGCTTCGTGGACGTGGAACTGCCGCGTCGCTCGTCTTCCCAAAGTCGGCCCCGTCCCTCTGCACCTGCGTGCGATTCAGTGACGAGTCACGGCGGCGTCTCTCTCTGACTTCCGCGTACGGAGCGAGAAGCCGTTTCAGGGTTCGACGCGCGCCGCTCAGCTCAGCCGAGAGCGGGTCCGAACGAACGGCCGCTCGCGACTCGAACGCGCTTTCGCTATCGTTTTTAAACGACGTTCGTCTCAATAAACCGTTGGTGATAATGTCTTTGTCTGCTTTTCAGTACCCGTGTTCTTCTGATAACTGTGGCTTCACACCCTTATTGTGTGAAGCGGGCATTGAATTGCCTGCGAGTATCATTCCGTATTCAAATGCGATATACTGTATATATGTATGTAGTTTTTTGTTTTGCTAGATAAGCATGATAATACCAGTGTGGAGCGATTACTAATTAACTAATTTTTCCTGCATTGCAGTTGAGTTATTATAATACAAACGCATCACCTGGAGAAAGCATGGTCTTTGTGTGGTGTCGAGCCCCTTCCTGGCTCCCAGCGAAATTACGTGGAATTACTCTCCCGCCGCGTTAATGGCGGGAAAGGAACGTTCGGCTGCAAAATGGCCGCCTGCCGCGAACTGGGAGGTGGGCGCCACACAACGGTGCTTATGAAGGAGGGCCCCCCCCCCCCCACACATAACTCTGCAATCCGTGAATGGCACTATATAAATGCAGTTCATCAGCATTCCATTGTTCTCTGGGAGGGTGGATTGATAGCGGGGGGGGCTGGGGGGGGGGGGGGCGGAGCCGGGGGTGACGGCCCACTTCGGCACGTCCGGTACCTTTACCGAGAAACCGCAGGTATTCTCACCTTCGTCCTTCTTCCCCCCCAGGTTTCAGTCGGCAATTTAAATTCCGCTTAAATTGTAGCTGGGGTTTTTTTTCCTGCTAATCGAGCCTGTGGCGGAAACTGACATTCCCTCCGACGGAACGCCCCTCTCTCAGGACGCGTCTCTCCCGCTTCCCGCTCCGCGTATCGGCGGGAGGTTGAGCTCGTTGCCGAGCGACGCTGCGCCGGGTCCCGCGCCCCCCCGTGGGGCCGCGCAGCTCGGTCTCGTCCGCGAGTTCTGCCCGGTTTTTTATGAGTGTTGTTTTTTAGGCCGCGGGCCTTCGCCTGGGCCGCCGCCGATGTCCGCCGAGGCTCCTCCTCTCGCTCCCCTGGCAGGCACGGTTCGACCCCGACAGGCCCCGCCCGCTCTTCCGGCGCGCGGGGCGGCGGCCGCCGGCGTGGGCGAAACTCTGGGCCTCTTATCTTTCGATTTTTTTTCTTTCTTTCCCCCCCAGAAAAAGGAGAGGAGAAGGTTAGCGGTTTGGGCTGAAATCCGCTTAACGTTTCTGACGGGATGTGGATTGGCTTAGAGAGAGAGAGAGAGAGAGAGAGAGAGAGAGGGAGAGGATAACGGTGCCTCTGGCCTTTTTAAAGAAATAAAATCAAAAAGAAACTAAAGGAAAATCAAAGTAAAACCGAAATTATTAGGTAGCTTACAATGCTAAAGGGGAAGTGCAGTTTACAAGTGTGAAATTTTCTGAATTCAAATCACCGTTTTCAAATCAGGGCCTTTTTAGAAATCAGTGCTACGCAGATGCAGTCCAGATGCACTGACCCGTATATGGCCTGGATTAACCTTCTGTGCGCTAGGCGGTCCACGTGCTGTAAAGCTCGATGCCGGCTCAGCATTGATCCCTAAAATGCGACCCCCCCGTGTTGCTGCTAGCAGTCCGCCATCTCCTGGTGGCTAATGGCCCGTGCGATCGATGAGCTCTTTTCTCGCCCCTTAGATCCTCAAACCCCCGCCGGCTGTGCCCTCGCAACCCAAAATGGAAACCCGGAGCTCCTATAAATTTCCCCACCCGCCCCGCTCCCTCCCCAGGCACTGTGCGGGCGTAACACTGACAACACCGATGTGTCAGTCAGACGGAACTCTGTCCCCAGAACTCTGGACCCTCGCTGATTGTGAACCTCGGGGGAACCATCCACGAAAGAAAGATAGAAGGACTTCATTAAAAGTTGCGATTTCGTAGTACCTGTCATGGCTGTTTAGCAATAACTGCACCTGTCTTGGATTGCGCACCATATGCCACTAGTTAAACCAGTGGTCTCCAACCCTGGTCCTGGAAAGCTACAGGGTCTGCTGGTTTTTGTTTTCACCTTAAAATCAGCACCCAGTTGAGACCCAAGACACCTGGTGAGTTCAGTTAACTGTGTAATCAACTGCTCTAATTGATTCATGAAGTGCAGAGTCACCATGAAAACCAGCAGACCCTGTAGCTCTCCAGGACCAGGGCTGGAGACCACTGAGTTAAACCGAACGCTGTGACAAGCCTACTTCCTTCTTTTCTTTTTTTTCCAGCGCTAAATAATCGAAAACAACTTTGTCCAAGTCACAGAACTGTGTGGTGGAAGTTCATGCTCCTTTACCAAACTGTTGTTTTCTGTGTTTGTCGCCACTGATCGGTCCTGGAGAATCTGAATCTGCGCTCTACCCTGTCGTGGAGCGTCACTAAACGAACACTTTGAAGCCGCAACGAGAAAAGGTCTACGCACTTTTGTATACAGCTCCATGTTCAGTTGTTTGATTTTGGCCGAGTTCACTTTCTCCTGCTGCGGAGAAGCGTGAGAGGGAGAGTGAAGCGAATGGCCAATGAGTGCACAGTGTCCACACAGTGGTCATGGGAGTTGTAGTATCATGTAGTTTCACCTCAAATAGACTGAGCTATTTTCAGATGCTTTTTGTAAAACTACAATATTCCTTTTTCATAGAAAATGCTGCCGAAACATCACCGGCCAAAGAGGCTAGTGAGAGTGGAACGCCCCTGCCGAATTCTACACGCATTTGGCCAGTGGTGGGTGTTAATGTTGAGCCCTGATTGTAATATGTTTATATCTGCAACAAAGCAACTGCAACACAAATCATCTGGGGCGTGTTTAAAACGAGTTAGTGATCGTCATCGTTCCAAAAGGGCATTTTCGTCACGTTATTGTCTTCGCCGTCGTCGTCATCGGAAAACTGGGCGTTGCTGAAAAATTCCGTCATAATTTTAGTTGAGGAAAACAACACTGCTCTGAGGTATGGGGGGGGGGGGGGGGTCTTGCTCTGTCATACCGGGGCGTCCCCCCCAGGGACGTTGTTATGGGATGGGGGGATGAACTGGGTCAGGAGAATGTGGATCACTGGGTTATGGGATGATGTGACCCCCCCCCCCCCCCCCCACCATTAATGCAGGAATCACCCTGCAGCAAAGTGGCTGATGAACAGAGGGCACATTCCCCTACAGGCTACCCCCCCCCCCCCCACTAGTCCCCATCAGAAAACCCGAACACTGGCTCCTACAGAGGCGAGAAGCTTTTTTTTGTATTTTGGAGAGGGGGGGGTTAGAAAGATTTTAGTTCCCAATAACAGAGGTGGGGGGGGGGGGGGGGGGGGGGGTTAGCTGGAAGGGGGAGAACACAAAGGAATGGAAAGTGTGTAACCCACTGGGGGGAAGACATGGCACTGCTATCCCAGGATTCTCTCTCTCTCTCTCGGCTTTTTCTGGAGCACCTTATCAGGCCCTCCCCCTGACGCCCCCTCGTCCCCCCCCTCTGGGGGCCCCGTCTGCCTCCCCTCTGCCCGGCCCAGAGCGATCGCCCCCTCCCAGTCGGGTTTAAACACCGTGGCGACGGCGGTATCGCACGCGATGCCGGGCTCGTGACCTAGCGAGGCGCTCTGCTTCCGCTGTGGCTTTTCGTGTTTCGCCTCCTCTGGGCCTCTCTGGAGGCTCGCGGGAATTGTGGCTTAACCGCAGCGGCCATTTCCGCCATCAGAACAGCGGTGAGCGGGGGGTGGGGTGGGGAGGTAGGGGGTAGAGCAGGAGAGTCCTGCCTGCCTGCCTGCCTGCCTGCCTGGCACCACATTGATTTTGTGAAGGCCGGCTTGTCAAACCCGTGATCCACTGCTCCTAATACGACCCTGATCCCGTCTCCTGGCCCCTCATCCGGGATAATGAGCGGTTGCTGAGCCTCTCGGCGTGGAGACTGGTGATTAATCAAATTTCTGTTGACCTCGGTGGTGGTGGTGGTGGGGGGGGGGCGTGGGGGGTTAAGGAAAACTCAGGTCCTCGTGAGGATCTTTAACGGACCTGAACAGAGGCCGTCTAACGCTTCTTTCTGGAAATTTCCATCATGGTCTGCACTCCCTGCCGATCCAAGCCTTCGTGGAGGGCTATCTGTGCGAGTTAAACATGAACCAGCCTTGCAGTACGCAGTTATCTGCCATGCAGGAGTGCTTACAGACAGCTGCATCGGGGTAATCTGGCCTTCGAGGGCCTGGGCTTGTGACTCAGAGGTTGCTGGTTCAAATCCCAGAGCAGGGCATTTCAACTGTACCCGCACGCACAGCCCTCAACCTGAATCGCTTCGGTAAACGTCCAAGTAAATTTACATTTGTTAATGGTGAGAATGCAAGCGAGAAGCAGCAGAGTAAATGCATTAAATATGACAAGGTGACCGGACCGCACATTTGTTCATTGCATCACATTTAATGAGACTCTTTTTATCTCTCTATCTACCCTCGCTATCTCTCGCCGTTTCTCTCTATTTCTCTCTTTTTTTTTTCTCCTTCTTTCTGTTCTCCGTTTGGGCTCTGTGCTCCCCGGAGCTCTCCGGAGGTACAGTACGGCCGCCTCATGCGTTCCAGCCATTTTGCAAGGCTCGGGGTGGGACGCCCGGCTCCCCGCACGCGCAAACGCGTAAGAACCACACCCAGGTGCTCTCCCTAAACCCCTCCCCCTTCCTGTCATCTCCTGTCCAACTCTCACTTCTTCACTTTTTTTATTTTGTTTTGCACCAATCAAAACCCTGTGCTGTTCCAGTGTTGCGCGGGGCTTGTGTGTTAATGTTTCTCTGCTCAACCTCCCAGAGTGTAGCTGCAGTTAATGCTGAATTTCTCTGTGTTTTGATTAGGTTTTTTTTTTTGTTTTTTTTTTTTCCCCCATGTTGTTGACTCTGTTATTCCGTGAGTGTTCATTATGCTATTTACGTCATCCTGTTGCCGCAAAGTGTTTTTCGTTTTATTTTTGTGTTTCCTAAAGTAGTCGAGGAAGGCGTCGCTGATTGGGTCGAATTTGTTTCCCTCTTCCACCAGGTACACCAATAAACATGTTTGCCTGTGGGTGTTTTTTCTATAATTGGACAGCTGTCCTCTAAATCCTGAAATAGCCAGCGTTATAGACCACTGGCTGAGCCCGAAAGCAGAATCCGTCATCAAGCCCTGTAGCCCTCTATAATTAATAAACATATGCATTTTTTTAATTATCAGCTTGTTCAGAGGGACTCAAATAGCTTAAACTTTATGTGTCTTCCATTTATAAAGCTGGATATTTTATTGAAGCGATTCAGGTTAAGTGCCTTTTGCTCAAGGGTATGCCTTTCTGGGAATCAAACCTGCAATCTCTCAGATACAAAGCCGGTTCCCTCAGCGCTCCCCGCGAGTTTGGGTACGCTCCTGTCCCGGCCTGTCCGGGTTTTCCTGCGGGTTTTAATCCTGGCGCTGGCTTTTTTTTTCTGGCACGTTCCTTCCTTCAGGCCTGGACAAGCATCAGTGACCATTGTCACATGTCGCAGGTTTTCCTGAGGGCGTGTTGCTTTTTAAACCTGACGCTAATCGGCTAACCCGATCCCCTTCCCTAACACCCCCCCCCCCCCCCGGGCCTTCGTAAGCATTTTCTGCGGTGGTTGTGCGTGGGAAGGGGGCAAGGAGGAGGGGTGGGGGGGGGGGGGGTTCGGGGGTGTGCGTAGGTCGGTTTGGGAGGGGGTATTACCGCCGCTGGATGTATCTGCTGATCCGGCAGACAATGCGAACGTTTAACACCCGCCTGAACAAAGGGCGGATTAATCGAATCAAAACATTTAGCGCGCGGCTAATTGCATTTGGCGAAAATCAGTCGTTGGTGGTGGAGTGGGGGGGTGGTTGGGGGGGGGGGGCTGCTTTTGTGTATGAACAGGGAGCCCTGTGAGAAATCACAGGCTTAGGATTTCCTCGTCAGTCCGGAACAATCCGGCGGGTCTCGCCGCGTTCCGGGAGCGCGCGTGTTTCTGGGCGAAGAGCGGGGGGGGGGGGGGGGGGGGGGGGGGGGGGGGGGGGGGGAACGAAAAAAAAAAGTGCTGAAACTGTTCCAGGGGACTGCGGTGCGGGGGTGCGGGGGTGCAGGGCGCGCGCACGTGCTCAGACAGGATGTAGCAATTTACCCTTCCAGAAGGTTCCGAATTGATTTTTGCTTAGTTTTTATATATATATATATATATATATATATATATATATATATATATATATATAAACGAGCTGTCTTTGCTGCCAAGTAGGTTTCATTTTTTATTTATTTAATCTTTTTCGATGAATCAGGTTTGAACTACAATGTCCATGTTTGTCTATGTGAGTCTTTGTGTGTGTGTGTGTGTGTGTGTGTGTGTGTGTGTGCGTGCATGTGCGCGCGGGCGCGTGTGTCTCAGTAAATCTCTGCTTTGATGAAAGCCCTTGGTAAATACGGCCGCGGTTCTATAGGCACTTGCGAGCACAATGGCCCGCGTTGTCGTGAGGCAGAATCGACCGCCGTTTAGCCGTTTAGCCGCTGAGCTGCGCTGATTAGCCGTTTAGCCGCTGAGCAGCGCTGATTGGCCGTGCCTTCGGGCGGGAAACGCAGCCTGATCAAACGCGGGCCCGGACGGCGGTGGCCTTTCCAGACGACCTGTCAGGGTAAGGGACAAAGAAGCTGTCATAATATAAGCAAGCGTCTGCGTTCTCCTGCCGGCGGCTGGGTTGGAACCGCTGTCCGCTTCCGGCTGATTCGGCGCGGCGCGGTTGGGGGGGGAAACCGATTTCGCCGGTTTGTGTCGGTTGTGTTCTCGTCTCCCGGTTCCCCCGGCAACAAGCGCTCGTCGCCGGCATGCATGTTTATCTCGTGTGTCGAGTGAGGCGGTCCTCCCATCACCTGGACCCTTTAGACCGCCCCCTGGACCCTTTAGACCGCCCCCTGGACCCGTTAGACCGCCCCCTGGGCCCTTTAGACCGCCCCCTGGGCCCTTTAGACCGCCCCCTGGACCCATTAGACCGCCCCCTGGACCCGTTAGACCGCCCCCTGGACCCATTAGACCGCCCCCTGGACCCATTAGACCGCCCCCTGGACCCTTTAGACTGCCCCCCTGCCCCCGTTCTCTCTGCTTCACTTCACCCAAAGCTCGGTCAGGGAATGGGACTGCCGCAGGAAACGGCAAAAGAAAAACAACTTTTTGAAAAAGTATTTAATCGCCATCAGGAAGTAGACGGGGGCGGCGATATGTTTTCTGGCACCCCGAGCAAAACCTTGGTTGCGCGTCGACGAAATCTTTGCCGACTTCTAAATGGCTCGCTCTGGCCCCGAACGGCAGATGCGTTTCGTTTTTGTTCTTTCTGTGCCTTTGTACTGAGCCGCAGAAGAGGGAAAGAGAAGAGAAAAAAGAGAGAGAGAGAGGGCCGTGTCCAAATGAACCGTTTGCGGTTTTATACGATACGCTTCCAGGCTTTGTTTTTTGAGAAAGAGAGATCGGCGCTCGCAGAACGGCGGGATCCAAATGGCGGGAACCTAGGCAACCAGGAGAAGGTTGTTAGCGGCGCTTTATGCATTAACTGCAGCGGTTATTATGAGGCTCTAATAATAGCGGTATTAACCGCTCTCCCGCGAGAGCGCGGTGGAGTTAGCGGTTAGCGTGGGAGGCTGGTCCGGCTCCGGTGCGCAGGTGCCTCAGACCTCAGTCCCCCGCTGGTTTCCCTTGTCGACAGCCAATTAGGCCTCGGAAACGACGGCGTCCGGACCGGATCGATTAGACTCGGCACCGGAGTGCTGGGACCGCGTGCTGATTTAAACAGCCCCTTAGACAAAGTGGAGCGGCAGTGTAGTACAGTGGGGCGGCAGTGTAGTACAATGGGGCAGCAGTGTAGTACAGTGGGGCAGCAGTGTAGTACAGTGGGGCAGCAGTGTAGTACAATGGGGCAGCAGTGTAGTACAGTGGAGCAGCAGTGTAGTACAGTGGGGCGGCAGTGTAGTACAGTGGGGCGGCAGTGTAGTACAATGGGGCGGCAGTGTAGTACAGTGGGGCAGCAGTGTAGTACAATGGGGCAGCAGTGTAGTACAGTGGAGCAGCAGTGTAGTACAGTGGGGCGGCAGTGTAGTACAGTGGGGGGGCGGCAGTGTAGTACAATGGGGCGGCAGTGTAGTACAGTGGGGCAGCAGTGTAGTACAATGGGGCAGCAGTGTAGTACAGTGGGGCAGCAGTGTAGTACAGTGGGGCAGCAGTGTAGTACAATGGGGCAGCAGTGTAGTACAGTGGAGCAGCAGTGTAGTACAGTGGGGCGGCAGTGTAGTACAATGGGGCGGCAGTGTAGTACAATGGGGCGGCAGTGTAGTACAGTGGGGCAGCAGTGTAGTACAATGGGGAAGCAGTGTAGTACAGTGGGGCAGCAGTGTAGTACAGTGGGGCGGCAGTGTAGTACAGTGGGGCGGCAGTGTAGTACAGTGGGGCGGCAGTGTAGTACAGTGGGGCGGCAGTGTAGTACAGTGGGGCGGCAGTGTAGTACAATGGGGCAGCAGTGTAGTACAGTGGGGCAGCAGTGTAGTACAATGGGGCGGCAGTGTAGTACAGTGGGGCAGCAGTGTAGTACAGTGGGGCGGCAGTGTAGTACAGTGGGGCGGCAGTGTAGTACAGTGGGGCGGCAGTGTAGTACAGTGGGGCGGCAGTGTAGTACAGTGGGGCAGCAGTGTAGTACAATGGGGCGGCAGTGTAGTACAATGTGGCAGCAGTGTAGTACAGTGGGGCAGCAGTGTAGTACAGTGGGGCAGCAGTGTAGTACAGTGGGGCGGCAGTGTAGTACAATGGGGCAGCAGTGTAGTACAGTGGGGCAGCAGTGTAGTACAATGGGGCGGCAGTGTAGTACAGTGGGGCAGCAGTGTAGTACAGTGGGGCGGCAGTGTAGTACAACGGGGCAGCAGTGTAGTACAGTGGGGCAGCAGTGTAGTACAGTGGGGCGGCAGTGTAGTACAATGGGGCAGCAGTGTAGTACAGTGGAGCAGCAGTGTAGTACAGTGGGGCAGCAGTGTAGTACAGTGGGGCAGCAGTGTAGTACAGTGGGGCAGCAGTGTAGTACAGTGGGGCAGCAGTGTAGTACAGTGGGGCAGCAGTGTAGTACAGTGGGGCAGCAGTGTAATACAACGGGGAAGGAGCTGGTCTTGTAACCTACAGGTTCGATTCCCAGGTAGGACACTGCCGTTGTACCCTTGAGCAAGGTGCTTAACCTGCATTGCATCAGTATATGTCCATATGTCCAGCTGTGTAAATGGATGCAGCGTAAACGCTCTGTAAAAAAGTGTGTAAGTCGCTCTGGATCAGCGCTTCCCAAACGGTGTGTCGCGGCACTCTGGTGTGCCGTCAGGCGAGGTCAGGTGTGCCGTGTGAAAAGTCCTTTAAAAAAAAAAGAAATCTTTAAATGAATTAAAAAAACTTAAATGAACAAATCCCATTCACAGAAGCCAAAATAAATGTCATTAAAATGCATGTCGCTTAATTAAAACCCCAAAAGAACATTTGGGCCTGCTGCTGGCGCGTCACATCAACGTCAGCACGTCACATCAACGTCAGCACGCCGCTCGCGGTTCTGTTCTGTTGAGAGCGGTGTGCCGTGAGATTCTGTACATTTGGAAAGCGTGCCGCGGAAGGAAGAAGGAAAAAGGGGAACGTGTAAGTTTAAAGTCTGACGCGGGTCCAGAGCGCGCTCTGGCGAGGACGGGCGTGTCGTCCTTTCGTCCGGCGCGGTAAACTGCTGGCGTTCTTATTCGTTTATTTCGTTTCGGAGCGCCGACGCTGCGGTGCTTTCAACCGTTTCGCTCCCCGGATCTTTCAGTCGCACGAGCTCGCTCCGCCGCGGAGATGGGTCACATGGTGTAGTCCCCGACCCCCCCCCCCCCCCCCCCCCCCACATGTCGAGCCACATCACGCGTGACCACAAGCCTGTAATTCCTAATTCTGCGGTTTCTTTTCTTCTTCTCTCTCCCCCCGCAGAGCGAATTGGGGGAGTTTGTGATTTAAATGCCCCCCGGGCCGTTCCCTCCAATCTCATCGTCGTCCCCCCCGCGACACGGAACAGCCGCGTGGAACGCTGCGATCTGATTGGCCGGAGGCACCAGGTAGGAAAACTGTGCAGACGTGAAGATGAAAACTGATGTTTTGAGGGGGGGACTGGATGGTGGTGGGGGTGTTTGGCATACACCAAGCAGAGAGCCCTGTGAATGCTAATGACGTGTATATGGGTTTGGGTGCGGGGGGTGTGGTGGGGGGCTCGGGGCTTTGGAATCGATACCGCAGACATCCTCTTGGCTTCCGCGGCGGCGTCCTGGACGTCAGCTTGATGGATGTCCTGCGGTCCCGGCTCAACTCAGCCCGTTTATTCCTCCAGGCCCTGTAATGCAGGGGATGTGCTCGGGAGGAGGGGTACTCAAAACAGCTAACACAAAGAAACACACACACACACACACACACACACACACACTCTCTCTCTATGACACGGGCACACACACACACGCCCACACACGCACGCACACACACACACACACACTCTCTCTATGACACGGGCACACACACACACGCCCACACACGCACGCACACACACACACACACACTCTGACACAGGCACACACACACACACACACTCTCTCTCTATGACACGGGCACACACACACACGCCCACACACGCACGCACACACACACACACTCTCTTTGACACACACACACACACACACTGTGCACTCTCTTTAACACACACACACTTTCTATAACACACACACACACACACTCTCTATGACACGCAAACACGCACACACACACACACACACACACACACACACACACACACACACACACTCTCTCTATGACACGGGCACACACACACACACACAGCCACGCACGCACGCACGCACACACACACACACACACACACAAACACACTCGCCTTCTACCATCAGTGGTGAATTTACCCGCTGTTAAAGCCATTTTATTTGTGTTAGCCTACGTGGTTGCCCTGGCAACACTTTGCCCAGGTTGCCGGAAGCTGGGATGAAAATTGGCTGGGCGGGGAGGGGGGGTGGAAGGGAGGTGGGGGAGGGCGGGGTCAGGTTCACTGGACTCCTCAGGATTCGTGAGTGGGGTTGGTAGTCGTGAGGAACCTTCACTTTGGGACGAGAGTAGCGAGGGGCCGGTTTGGTAATATAACTCTGGGCCCGTTGTTTGTGTGCAGCTGGGCTGTGGCAGTTGAGTCATCGCTGCCCATGTTCCTGTTATCGCCACAAAAAGCCCCGTCAGTCTGGTCCAGGGATTTGGCTGTGCCCCCGATACAGGGACTGAGTGCTGTTCATTATGTCTGCTGTGGTTGCGATCGATGGAACTGCTCGCTCTGCCTCTCCCTCTCTCTCTCTCTGTCTCCCTCTTTCTGTCTCTGTCTGACTCTCCATCTCCCTCTCTCTGTCTCTCTCTGTCTGTCTTGCTCTCTGTGTGTCTCTCTCCATCTCCCTCTCTCTCTGCCTCTCTTTGTCTCTCTCTCCCTCTCTCCCTCTCTTCCTCTCCCTCCCTCTCTAGTCCTGCTGGCTGGTTCTGTGCTCATTAATCTGCTTTCTGGAAGTTTCTAGGGAATACATTTTTATTATTGAAATTTTTCATTATTTTCTTGTAACAAAATCAGGGATACAAATGCCATCCGTGAAACTTCTAGTCGGTGTCGGCTCGGAGGGAAATGCATTATGGGTAGCGACGAGCAGCCCTAGGCTAATCTTGATGCAACATGACAGGGCAGCAATAGATCTGTTCTAATAACGATAAAAACAACAATTAGAAAGATAAATAAATAAATTTAAACGGCCTCGAGAGAATGAGAGGGAAGAGCTGTGGTCTCAATTCAATTAAATTTGGCTTCCTCTCAGTCTGTCCCTGGGGAGGAAGTCTCATTAATAGGACTGTGTCATTAAAAATTACACGCAAACACAGACAAATTATTCTCAGCAAACACACCTGCATATATAATAAATGAAGACACGTGTTGATGCATAAAAAAAACAATAAATAAATAATGAATTAATTAAAAAGCTGACCCATTGATCCTTCTATCAGAAGCCGGGTCTAATTGGGTAATCTGTCCAGAAGGTGGAAATTGGAGGAGGAGGAAGAGGTGTGTTGGGTGAATAATTGGGGTGCAGGGAATCCTTAGGGGAGGAGTAGAGATGAGTAGGGAGGTGTAATGAGGAGTATGGGGGTATAGGGAGGTGTAGGGTGGAGTAGGGAGGTGTAGGGGGGTGTAATGAGGTGTAGGGAGGTGTAGGGAGGAGTAGGGGGAGTATAGGGAAGTGTAGGGTGGAGTAGGGAGGTATGGGGAGGTGTAGAAAGGAGTAGTCAGGTCTAATGAGGAATAGGGAGGTATAGGGAGGTGCAGGGAGGAGTAGGGGGGTATAGGGTGGAGTAGGGAGGTGTAGAAAGGAATAGGGAGGTGTAGAATGGAGTAGGGAGGTGTGGGGAGGTGTTATGAGGAGTAGGGAGGTATAGGGAGATGTTGGGAGGAATAGGGAGTTGTAGGGGGGTATAGAGAGGTGTAGGAGGGAGTATGGGGGTATAGGGAGGTGTAGGGGGAGTAGGGGGTATAGGGAGGTGTAGAAAGGAGTAGTCAGGTCTAATGAGGAATAGGGAGGTGTAGGGAGGAGTAGGGAGGTGCAGGGGGTAGTAGGGAGGTGTAGGGGAGTAGGGGGTTTTAGGGAGGTGTAGGGAGTTGTAGGGGGGTGTAGGGGAGAGTATGGGGGTATAGGGAGGTGTAGAGGGGTATAGAGAGGTGTATGGGGGTATAGGGAGCTGTAGGGGGGAGTAGGAGGGTATAGGGAGGTTGTAGGGGGGAGTAGGGGGGTATAGGTATAGGGATCTGTAGTAGGTGTAGGGGGAGTAGGGGGGTATAGGGAGCTGTAAGGGGGGAGTAGGGGGGGGGGGTATAGGGGAGGTGTAGGGGGGCTGTAGGGGGCTATAGTAGGGGGGTTTAGGGAGGTTTTAGGGAGGTGTAGGGGGATGTAGGGGGGAGTAGAGGGGTCTAGGGGGGGGGAGGTGTAGGGGGGAGGGGGGTAGGGGGCTATAGGGAAGTGTAGGGGGGAGTAGGGGGGTTTAGGGAGGTGTAGGGGGAGTAGGGGGGGTAGGGGGGTATAGTGTGCTGTAGGGGGGGAGGGGGGTTTAGGGAGGGGGGTCTGGGGAGGTTTAGTAGGGGGCTATAGGGAAGTGTAGGGGGGTTTAGGGAGGTGTAGGGGGGTGTAATTTAGCCGGTCTAACCTTGGTGAGTCGGGCCCTTTAGTGCATGCTCAGGAGCGTTGGTGGTGGAAGTGTGTTGGAGGCAGGTGAGGCTAATTAGGATCCCCTCCACAGTTTGGCTCTGCCTAGCTTCCTGGAGGTCGAAGGTCACAATCGCGTGGTTCATTATTCAGCACTTAATTGGTCCATTAAAGCAGTTGATTACACACTCAGTCCACCTCATCTGAACTCTCGGGTCTGAATTATTGGCCAATTTTTAAAGATTTAATTAAATTAACACTGCCTTCCAAGGACAGGAGTGAATACCGCTATTCAGGGGTGTCACAGTGGCGGGAACAGTGGAACTGATGTAGGGCCGCGGGGGGGTGGGGGCTTCACAAGGTCCGAACTAAAAAGTTTTCTTTAGGAAGTGGGGCCCCACAGAGGCTGCATATGCACACCCCTGCCACTATTCAACCGCGTCCCCAGCCCCGTCCTTCCATGAAGTAGAAGTAAAACTACGTCCGCCCACCCTCCCAGTGAGCGAGAGACGCCGTCGACCAGCGTTAGCGCCGAGAGCGCCGCCGAAGCTCCCGCTCGGGTGCGCCGGCCGCCGCAGATCACCGGTGGCGGGAAGCTGGCGGGAGCCGCTCCGAAAAGGCTCGGTTTCCGCGGCCCCGCCGTCGGCCCGACGGACCGATTAGCTGCGCGCTAATCCGCTCCATTACCCATCAGCCTTTGTGTCTGTAAATGTTTCGACTCCGCTGCTTATGATGTCAGCCGCGCATCCGCTACTACAAGAACCTCCCCTGCCCCCCCTGCCCCCCCACCACAGTGTGTTTTATGGCCCGAGGTGGTCATTACCCAGGAGTGCCGAGACTGAGGGCTCTCTCAACAGTGCGTAGAAACAAAGACCAAACGCTTTGCGCCGTACCCACGGATAGGATTTTTTAAAAAGCCTGTAGGTTTGTTGGTTTGTTTCCTCGTTTGCCATCATCGCCCGTATCCTCAGGAAGGAGTGCAGGGCCAGCGGATGGCTGTGTGTGTCCTTCCCTCTCGCCCGTGAGAGAGAGCGCGCTCGCACGCCTGTTAAAACAGGGCACGGACTCGGCGAACTCCGCCGTCGCGTGACAAATCGGGCCCAGCTCGCCAAAAAGCCGCTCGGTGCCCCGCTTGAGCTGCCGAACCTTCGCAGAGGTCTGTTGACAAACTGGCGTCAGAAAAGGGAGGGAGGGAGGGAGCTTGGAACGTCCTCGTCTGACACCAATCTCGGAGAGCGTTGCTTTCCTCTTTTCCCTTTTTTTTCTTCACGCCGTTCACATCAAAGGAAGCGCACCTCCGCGCTCGGAGGAGCCGCGAGCGCCTGCTTCCTGTCGCCGGGGTGTTTATCGCCAAGCAGCGCTCCCCGGGGCCCGAGCCGCGGCTCCTCCCACCCAAGGCAGCGCAGCCAATGGCAGCTCAGAGGAGGTCAGGAGGCAGGGCAACAGGGTTGGTCATGTCTCCTCTTTTCACTTCAAGTGAGGAGGACGAGGAAGAGGAGGAAGGGGATTGAAGTGGTGCAGTTCGCTACCCACCCCCTTACTAAACCTCACATTACATGGTTCCTTATACAGGATGTTCGTGAGTGTGTGTGTGTGCGTGTGTGAGTGTGTAAATGTGTGTGTGTGTGTGTGTGAGTGTGTGCATATGTGTGTGTAAATGTGTGTGCGTGTGTGTGCATATGTGTGTGTGTGAGTGTGTGTAGCAGGAGGCTAAATCTGAAGCAGAGCAAGACTTACAGACTCCTGGAGGAGACAGGGGTCTCAGTCTGGCTCCAGATTAGCCCCCCCCCCACCCCCGGGGAACACCCTAAACCCCCCTCCCTGATCCCCACCTGACAGACGGTCTTCGCCCATGTGAGGGCATTTCGTTTAATTCAACGTGGCACTGTTAAGATGAGGAGCGTAATCTGGGTCAGAGTCGGGGGTGAGGGTGGTTTGGGCAAAGAGGACAAAGAACTGGAAATGGGACAGAGATATCACAGCCCCTCCCGTGTACTCAGGTAACCCCCAACCCAAAAAGAAAGACCCATTTATAGTGGCTCAGTCGCCTGCCGAGTTACTATAAATATCCGCCATTTTATTTTCAGTCCTAGTTCCTGCCAGGACCGAGGCGGCTTCTTGTCTTTTTATTATTTATTTTTGGTTCAGTCTTTCTCGTTTCGGTCTTTTGTGTTTTCGGCTTTCTGGGCCACGTCCGCCTCGAGGAAGAGACGGCCGTCTCAACAGGGGCTCGAACCCGCGACGGATAAATGCTAAACAAATCATGAATAAAAATTAATTGAACTCCAGTCACATAAGCTGGAGAATCATCCCCCCGTGGAGCATCAGGGGCATATTTCAGGTCACAAGCTGAAGTTTCAATTAACTTCCCGAGTCGGGTGAACCGAAATGGGAGTTGACCCCCCGACCACCCCCCCCCCTTCCCCCCCCCTCCCCCCAGCCTTCAAAAAACATGCCTGAAGCCAGCATCTGGTACGCCTCTCGCACCTGTGCACCGCCGTCCCCGTGCGCTGGAAACAGCTGTCGGGTGGATCCGCGACACGGCCTACGCCATCTCCGACCGCAGCACGCAAAAAAAATAAAATAAAAATAAATAATAAAATAAATAAATGAATAAATCTGAGGGGAGCATATTGCATTTTTCCCTTTTAGCTCACCGAGGCTTTGATATTGCGGGGCGTGCGTGTGTTGTGATGACTCAGAGAAGAAGCCGAATTCACTTTCTCCACGAGCGCGTGGCTCTAAAAATACGCCCTCGATCCCCGGGCTTTGTTGCGTTTGCGTTCTACTCTCGTGGCGTTTCGGCGCTCCCCTTGTTAATGAATCTCACACCCCTCTCTCTCTCTCTCTCTCTTTTTCAATTTGTGTTTTTGTTCTCCAATAAGTTGTTTGGATTTTCGTTGTTGTTGTTGTTGCACTGATTCAAGGACCACGGTGGAAATAAGTCCAGGACTTTTTCGTGTTATCCTTGACAATTTCTTCACATGCAAGTCTTTTGATACATGCGTTTTAATTTAGTCAAATAAACTAAACTAAAATAAACTAAGATTAAGGACAGCTTATGTTTGCGGGCAGCTGTTATGGTCGAGGTAAATAGCGTAGTTTCTCTGGGATTTGGGTTAGCTGGAGAAGATATCTCAGTTTGGCTTGCGCTTAATGTCAGCTTGTTTCAGTATGCTATACTGTAGGTCAGGTGGTGTTCATTGTATTTGAAACATAAATAGGAAATGCAGCAATAGCTAGGTTAGCCTCCTGCTTCTTCTGTCTGGTACAATTTACAATGGGGAGCCACCTCAGATGGCGGCCATGTGCAATTCCCTCCATTTAACTATGACTTCTGATTTCTGCATAACACCTATAACCTGGACACTCAAATAAATATAACCAACATGCTATGAAGCATATTGAGGGAAGTGTGCAGTGGTGGATCCATGTTAGGAGGGGATTCCCTGTAAGAATCTACACAAGTTCTGTGCGGCATTTGTGTATCTGTAATGTCCTATATGTTTGCATGTACTGTTTGTTGCCCGAATACATGTGAGTGTATGACTCAATTTTTCCAATATGGGAGCAATAAAGTATTACTAATGCTACTACTGCTGCTGCTGCTACTACTACTACTAATAGGGTGTCTGATTTGGCAGTGTAGTGTAGAGGCTGGGGAACTGGGTTTGTAACTCTGTGGTTTTGGGTTTGAATCACAGGTGTGAACCCTGCTGTTTGTACCCAACAGCAAAAGCACTTAACATGATGTGCTTCAGCAACAAAAAAAAAAAAAGAAAAGAAATGGATCGTACGGAAAAAATGTGGTCCGTGTGAGTTTCACTCCACATGAATGTAATTTAGCGCTAAAAATGTTGCCAGTGCTTCTCTGTGGGGGGTTAAGGATACGTCACTGGATGGTAATTAGTCTGTCCTCGGGTCCACCCTGTCTCACTGCCGCGCGAAGTGACCTTTTTGTTCTCACCGAACGGCATCGGTCCGGTGGCGCCCCCCGCCCTGAACGCGGCACCTGCCGGCTGATTGGCTCGGCTGCCAAGACTCAGCCTGATGACTAAGAACAACAAAGAGCCGCCTCGTCGCCCGTTAGGTCCCCATCCGCCCCGCACCCGTCCCGCAATTAGCCTGATTGGGTACCGCGAACTGGCAGGACTCCACATCTATCCTGCTTCCAGATTTGTGTGTTTGTGTGTGTGTGTGTGTTGTGTGTGTGTGTGTGTGTGTGTGTGTGTGTGTGTGTGTGTGTGTGTGTGTGTGTGTGTGTGTGTGTGTGTGTGTGTGTGTGTGTGTGTGTGTGTGTGTGTATGTGTGTGCTTGTGTGTGTGTGTGTGTGTATGTGTGTGCTTGTATGTGTGTGTGTGTGCTTGTATGCGTGTGTGTGTGTGTGTGTGCTTGTGTGTGGGTGTGTGTGTGTGTGTGTGTGCTTGTGTGTGGGTGTGTGTCTGTGTGTGTGTGTGTAAGTATGAGTGTGTGTGTGTGTGTGTGCATGTGCTCAGTACGTTTACCGAATGAACCGCCCAGCAGCACAGCTGTCACTAATAAGGAAGCACTAGAAATAGTGAAGGCGAGTAAAAGGCCATTCGGCCCATTTTAAGCAGCCGATTGGCTGTAAAAGAGCACGCGGGTGGCTAGCATAGTTAGCGTGCGCGTGCTGCGGCGATGTAGCATGTCTGCCCGCTGCTCTGGGGTTATCGCCAGCCGAGTCTGCCGCTGCCGCGCGCGGAACTCGGGTGGGTGCGCCTCCCGTTCCCTCGCTTCAGAAGCCCTTCTGGACGAGCGAGTCTGCTCGGGGGAAGGTAGCGTAGCGTACCGAAGGGAGGAGTGTGTCGAGCGTGGCCTCTTAGCGGTTTGTCCACAGGCGCTGCGCATCCCAGCTTGTTTGCGCTGCTTTGCATATTCATCAGGATCAAAATCGCAGGTATGGGAAGAAAGGTGCGACCCAACGGAATGCCACAGTAGGTTTGGGCTTCAATTAAATGTCAGCTTGTTTTGAGCAGCACGTAGACTATTAAAAAAATAAAATAAAATACATGGATTTGTTTTAAAGAGAGCACGCGCACAATGGGCACTTTTAGTAGAAAGTCGTGTGGGGTGCACCTGTCCTAGCTGTGAGACCGCTTCCCGTTGTTCAGAATCACGAGCGTAGCCTGCTAGTTCCAGTTAATGAGGCCTTCCGCTTTGTTTCAGAAACCAAGCGCGTTTCTGTCACAGCCTGAAGAAAAGCAGCCTGGCCCACCTCCTTGAATAGCATTTGCAGTAATTGGTTTCATTTCAGTTCATTTTTTAGACAGTACCACCGTTGACAACAGGTTGGTTGTCGACAGTCGAAGAGCAGATTTTGCCTAAAAGGTCAAACGTAAATCTCAGCAGGCTGATCTCTGATCGCGCTTCGCACATTCAGAAAATATAATCGTGACGCGTGTTGTAAAGCGAAAACTGTTCGCTGCCACTGAATTGCAAAATGGCGGAAAAACAGTATTGATCTTACAGGAGTAATATCCATGTCTTCAGAACGACTGTTTTATTGGCCGGCCTGTTTACGAGTCGATTTCCGCCTGAGTTAATTTCACTGGCCCGGCTCCTGAGGTCCTGCACGCCAATCTTCTTCATCACAGCGGAGTTAAGACTTACGATTTCTATTTTTTTGCGCATTTTCCCCCCCCCCCCCCGATTTAATTTGTCCCTGGCCGGTTATTCCGCGCCTCCGCTTTAATTAAATCGGCCTCGTTCGCCGGCCCGCGCCATGGTAACGGCTTGTTCATTAAGGCGCCGAGCGCGGCAGGGCGGCTGGCGCTCACAATGCGGCCGCACGGGCGTGCTAATTTGTCTAATGGAAGCTTAGCGCGTCCCAAAGAAGCCGCTCATTAGCCGGAGCGATCTCCCCGCCTTCGCGGCCCTCGTTTAATTCCTCCCTGGCTAACGGAGCCCCCGTGCGGTGGGCCGCCCTGCGGGGGGGGGGGGGCGTCCGCGGCGCTGCCCGACGGACCCTCGCCTCCCCGCCCGCCTCGGCATTTCACCGAAACGCGGCAACAGCGAAGGGAGGCTGGCCCACTTTCACACAGCCCCGTTGCGGCGTTGCGAAAAAGGTTAATATTGCATAGCAACCGCGCCCGGCAACGGCAACTGTATTTATTTACTCTCCCGATTCAGAGGCCTTTGTACAACACAGGTTTTCCGACAGCCGCTTTCAAAACAAGTCAGGAGTTTGACTCCTACAAAAAGAGGGGAACTTTTTTGGACGACAGTCTTTCACCACCAAGTTTTAACAAATGAAATTGATATCAATATCAGTTTTTTTTCTGCCGATAGGCTACCCTGAAATCATGGTTGCATATTCATCTCAACGTTTCATCTTCTAATTAGGCTTCAGCTTTTTTTTTCCTCCGTCTTTTTTGTTCTCCGTTTTTTGTTTTCGGCAAAGCTGGGTAAACAACCTCGTTCAGCTGAAACGTGACGTACGTGACTGCACTTAGTCCGTCCGCACGCAATTAAGATCGCTCTGGATAAAAGCGCGTGCTAAATGAATTCAGCGCAGCTTAACAGCCAGCCGAAACAACACGCTCTTACTTTGCAGAAAAATAACGGTCTTTGGTACGGCTTGAAACGTTAATCCCGCCTTCTTGGCTGGGAGATTGGGGCAGACGGCTCTTGCTCGGTGTGAGACGCGTCGGCCACTGCGAATCAGAGGCTGGCCTGTGTCATGTGGAAAAGCTGGTTCGATCAGCGGGTACTGATGGAACAGGGAAGTCTGCATGATTTATGGAGCTTTAGTTTGTCGTTTTTAAACGTGTGTGTGTGTGTTTCACCCTCCCTTGGGTTTGGGGTGGGGGGGGGCTGGGGGGGGGGGGTGTCAGAGGTGACGGACTGCTTCCTGGAGTCGGTCAAATATTTGACCTGCCACAAATTTGTAGCTTTGAAATTTTGTATGTTGCATTTCTTTTATACCGGAAATGCATTTTGGCCAAAACTGTTTCTGAAAAGACAAAAACAAATGCATATAGCTTAATTGCCTTCTCTCAGAGATAAAAACAAGCACTGATTTAAATTCAGGCTTTAACATTCATTTGCCAAACGCTTCGTCAGGGGTTACTGGCTTCCTGTAAATGGACTGCATTTATATAGCGCTTTTATCCAAAGCGCTTTACAATTGATGCCTCTCATTCGCCAGAGCAGTTAGAGGTTAGGGGTTAGGTGTCTTGCTCAAGGACACTTCGACATGCCCAGGGCGGGGTTTGAACCGGCAACCCTCCGACTGCCAGACAATCGGTCTTACCTCCTGAGCTATATCGTGTCCTGTGATGTAGCCCCGCCCCTCTGTTGACCGCTCCACTCAGGAGCCTGAAACCTCGCGAGTGTCGATGAGGCAAACGGATTATCTGTCGTGTACATTAATATAACCCCCCCTCCCTGGGGTCTGGGGACGATTCTGTTATCTCCCAAAGTCGGGGTGGTGTATTTGTTCACTTCGAAGCCGGTTCGGCGTTGCTGTGGTTACAGTGTTTACAGAAGAGGTGTGAAAATTAAATGTGGAAGCGAGGCGGGGGATGTGCTCGCTGGAAGTGATTTAGATTGAACAGGGAGGGGGGCAGGCTGTTTGTTTGGATGATGGGGTTTTTGTGAGCCGGCGAAGGCCGAGGCTCGGGTCCTTTCGCTCGTTCGCTACGCCGCGTGTCGGCGGAACGCGTCGTCGGTTTCTCCGGCTCGTCCGTTTGCGCCCGTCTCCGTAATTCGATAACCCCCCTGGGAAGCACGGCACCTGGATTAAGGCGCTAATTCCTGGAAACGGCTAAAGCAGAACAGAAGCCTCGACCGCCAACGGCTAATAGGCGAGCGCGCGATTAGTGGATTTAATGAGCAGAAATGAGGAGGGGGGGGGGGGGGGTGTATAGTTTTGCTTTTTTCTGTAATGAACACGTTCCAGGAAGCAGAAAAGAGAAGCGGTTTTTGAGCATGTGGCTGGTGGAAACGCGGTAATGCTATTCCCGGTCCTGTCTGTTTTTAAAACAATGATTTTAATGAGTGGAGACTTTTGAGGTCGTTTAGTTGGGAGAACCGGGCCTTTTCCAGAGAGCCGAGACGGCTGCAGAACCAGGACGCGCGGGGTGTGCGGTCGCCGTGACGACCCAGCCTCCCTCCCCCCCCCCCCCCCCCAGGGTTGGTGGGGCGGGGGACGCTTTTTAGCGAATGAATCCCGCTCCGCGCGCCCTCTCTGCTCGATAATATTGAGCGGCCGGCGCCTCGGACCCGTCTGCGTGTGGGCGAGTCGTACATCTTTATACATCTTCATCGGGAGCTTCCCCCCTCATCCTCTCCCCCATCCCACCCCCACCCTCTCCCCCATCCTCTCCCCACCCTCTCCCCCATCCTCTCCCCCACCCCACCCCCACCCTCTCCCCACCCCTACCCCACACTCTCAACACACGCACACGCTCGCACTCACACACAGCAACACACTAACACACACACACACACATTAACATTCACACACTGTCACACACAAACACACAAACACCCTCAACCCCCCCCCACACTCACACACAGACGCACACACAAACATCCTGAACCCCCCCCCCCACACACACACACACACACACACAAGCACCCTCAGCACCCCCCCCCCCCCCCCCCCCCCCCACACACACACACACACACACACGCTCTCACTCTCACACTCTCAACCCCAAAGATGTGTGGCGCTTTTGGCGGCTGTGCAGCTGCTGTGCCGGGGGGGGGGGGGGAGGGGTTAAGTGTTTGTGTAAAGCGTGCTGTTATGACAGAGGAGGGGGGTAACCGGAGCGGACGGTTCGAAACGCAAGCCGCTCCAGAAACAGATGAAGAGGAAGGGGGGAGGAGGAGGAGGGAGGAGGAGGGGTGGGGGGGAGGGACGCTGGCCGCGGGTGATTTATCGCGCGGTCTAGGCGGTGCAGGGCGAGCAGCCACCCCATTTGTCCCCATCGCCTCCGAAAATTGGCCCTGCACCCCCCCTCCCACCCCCAGCGGCGGCAGTTTAATGAGCTCTTCTGTTCTTCTGATCTTTCAGTTTATTCCTACTTCTTATTCTTTCCTTCTCAAGTGCTCCTCCTCTATCTCTCTCTCTCTCTCTTTTCCATTCTCTATCTCTTTCTGTCCTTATTCTTCCTCTCTTGCATTCTTTCTCTCTCTCATTCTCTCTCTTTCTATATCCCACCCACCTCCACTCCACCACCTTTCTTCTCACTTTTTCAATTCAATTCATGACATATTTAAAAATACACTTGCTCTCTCACTCTTTCTCTCCCCCATCCTTAAACCTCCCTTCTCCCATTCTTTCCATCCTGCGCTCTCTCGCTCTCTCTCTCTTTCTCTCGCAGGTTCCTCGCTCTACCCTCCACTCTGAACCACACCCTCTTCTCCTCTCTTTCCATCCAGTTTTTCCTCCTCTTCTCCTGTGCTCTTTCGTTCTCTCGCTCACTTTTTTGCTTTCCACTTGTCGCTCCTTCCTGTCTTGTGAGCGGTGGGTCACCTCATTTATGTTTTGTAAAACTGTCACTGTAAATGTTTATTTTGTAATCAGGGCTCCTCTGAAAAAGAAACCTTGGTCTCAATGGGACTTCCCTGCAATAAAGGTTTCAAGTCAAGTCAAGTCACCGCAGATAACATTAATTATGAACACCTTAAGGTGGTCGCTATGTTGGGACTGTAACTTATTGCCTTGGCTGCCATTTTGGGAAGTAATAAAAACTAGAAGTGTAGAGATGAAAGATTAGGTCTCGTAAAAGGCTGTTCTAGTCAACAGTCCCTGGGAAACGGCCTATAGGAGGAGCCAATGCTGACCAACAGAAGGAGCATTTCAAAGCGCCCATGCCAGCCAGCAGGGGCGTAAGTAGACACTTCTGTGTTGTGTGAGGGGATTAGAAAGGCCTCTTCTACCCAGAAAAGCTTGCTAATAGATGGGCCTTCATTAGCAAACTGGAGCAAACTAGCAGCATTTGCTGCAAACAGGGTTATTATTTAGGAGGTCCTTCCGATGTTGGGCCCAAAGCTAGTCGATGTTGGGAGGAGGTCTGGCCCTGTCGCTGTTAATCCAGCCCTCAGATTCTTTTCCAAAAAGGGGGAGGGACGGAGAACTAGGTAAAAGAGGAGAGGGAAAGGGAGAGACGAGTGGAGAGAGAACTAGAGAAAGATGGGAAGAGCCGGGAGTGTGATAGAGAAAGGGTGAAAGAGGGTTAGCAGAAGAACGGCATGCTACCCATCTTTCGTCCAGACATGACTCGAGTCCAAAAATAAACGGGCTCTCGCTCGCTGCGGACTATCTGAAAGAGACAGACGTGAAATCACGACATCAACATCGCTTTGCACTGTGATAGCGAAGAAAGAAACTAGGCATGGCATTCCGAAGAGAGGAAGAGTGGGGGGAGGATGGGGGTGGGTACTGAACCTGCATCATGAATCCTAATTCTGCTTGTGATGTCACCCAGGGGGCTGAAATTCAGCACAGACTATTGCAGGAGGTACTGACCTGGAAAAAAAATGGAACTTCAATGCCGAAATAATGAAATGGGGACAGGTGAGTCACCATCATGCTCTAGAGAGGTGCCCTACCAATCACGGAGAACGTTGGTAATAAGGAACAGAACAGCGCCAGCTGTGATTGGTTGATACGTTCTGGCTTAACTGCCCAGGTGCCGTTAAAAAGGACCTCAGAAGTATAGCCAGAAGGTATCCACCAACTGTCCTGTTTCCTGTTCCCAGCGTACTCTGCCATTGGCTGAAATCGTCTCTGGTTTCCGAGCGCTAGCTGAGGACAAGAACGTTCTGTCCCTGTTTTTTTTTGCATCCCTGTTGTGTTAAAGCAGGTATGTTCCTCCCGGTTTTCGCGAGGCTGTTTCCCAGAGAACGCGAGGCTGTCGGGGTGTTCGGAATCCCGCGGGGCTCAACTGAACACCGCCGCAGCCTGAACGCCGACTCGAGACGAGAACAGCCCTCCTCTCTTCCCGTGCTCCGGGTGAAGGCTGAACTCGTTAAACTGTGCGTTTTAAAAGGAGGGAGACAGTAAAGATTGTTAAAAAATGAAAGATGTGCTGATTGAACGCGGGCCAGGTTCTCAGGCACTTGGCTGGAAGAGCGTTTAATGAGGGTGCGCAATCCCAAAACAAGGCCCCGGGCTTCCAGGCGTACCTGGGGCCAGGTAGCAGGGGCGCGCTCGTTTTGGAGGTGCAGGTCCCCCCACCCTCCTCCCCGTGGGAGCAGTGTCTTCTGAGCTTCTGTTCTCCATTTTCTTCTCAAACCTTGAATATTAATAAAACATGCTTTTATATTTCGTTTTTTGGCTTGTTATCAAATTGCCTCAAGTGAACCAACAGATTTTTGCGAACGTGTGGGACAGAGCAGGAGGGGGTCTGTGGTCTGCAGAGTTTTGCAGACGTGTGGATGCAGGGCAGGAGGGGGTCTGTGGTCTGCAGATTTTTGCAGACGTGTGGATGCAGGGCAGGAGGGGGTCTGTGGTCTGCAGATTTTTGCAGACGTGTGGATGCAGAGCAGGAGGGGGTCTGTGGTCTGCAGATTTTTGCAGACGTGTGGATGCAGGGCAGGAGGGGGTCTGTGGTCTGCAGATTTTTGTAGTTTTGTTTTAATTGGCAGCTAGACCAGATGTGTGGACTCCTCAGTGCGTTCCAGTGTGCGTTCTTTTAAAGTGCGTAAGTGCTGAAACGCACCGTAGGCCGGCAGACGCTGCGGCCCTCTGGGACAGGAGTTTGAGCGTTCAGCAATGGGACCGGAAAGACCCCTAATTCGCCCCGTCCCTTTTTGTGAGGCGCGGCCCGTTTTCGGTTGCCTATTAAACAAGGCAGCAGGGACTTGCTTGAGAAGCCACTCCGCCTAAGGTGCGTTTCTTTGACCTTTGACCTTTGACCGGCCTGCCATGCGGGGTCCTGTAACCCCTCTCCTGCAGGACCCAAGCTGTGGGTCCTGCAGTGGGTTCAGGAATCCCTGCCGAATCTACCTGTTTAAACCTCCGGAGGGCTGCTCCCATCTGTGTGCCCCCCCCCCCCCAAATCCCCACACCTGGGGCCATTTCACCTGTGAGTCTGAAAAGTTGTGACTCTGCATGAAGAGCCAGTCACATGATCAATGGGAAACAAGTAGCAGCCTTAAAGGAAAAGACAGAGAGAGAGAGAGAAGTGAACCAGAGAGAAAGAGTGTGAGAGAGAGAGACAGAGAGAGAGCCTGAGAGAAATAGCGTGTGTGTGTGAGAGAGAGAGAGAGAGAGAGAGCCTGAGAGAAAGAGTGTGTGTGAGAGAGAGACAGAGAGAGAGAGAGCCTGAGAGAAATTGTGTGTGTGTGTGTGTGTGTGTGTGTGTGTGTGTGTGTGTGAGAGAGAGAGAGAGAGAGAGAGAGAGAGAGAGAGACCCCCACTATTGACACAGAAAGGCCGCCGTGCTGCCAGAATTCATCGAGTCAACAGCGTGGGTGTCTTGGCGCCTCCCAGAAGCGCTCTGATCCTCCCATTCAGACGCTAATCCTGCCTGAGCCCCTCCGCTCTGAGCCAAACAAGTCAGCCCCTACTCCCTCTCTCTCTCTCTCTCTCTCTCTCTCATTCTCTCTCTCTATCTCTCTATCTCTTCCTTTATTTCTCTCTCTCTCTCTCCATTTATTTCACTCTCCCTCTCACTCTTTCTTCCCCTTCCTCGTTCTATCCCTCTTTTCCCTTCTTTCTTGCTCTCTCTCTCTCTCTTTCCCTCTCTCTCTCTCTCTCAAAATTTCAATTTCAAATTGCATTCTTGCCAGGACTACTATGGTCATGTTGCCAAAGCAACACACAGAACAAACCGGAATGTGGAAACCACACGTGCAACAAGCAACAAGTACGACTTACAGTGCTCAGAACAAGCATTTTAAAAACACACATAATCTCTCTCTCTCTGTCTCTCTGTCTACGGCTGTCATGCTGCTTGTCTCTCATTAATCACGCGATTGGCTCACAATGAGGAATTAAAACCTCTTTGATTCGCAGGTGAAACCGCCCCGGGTGCTGGCACAGATCTCCAAACGACCCCGGGCGTGGGCGCGGGTGGCGACAGGCCGTTGCCGTTGCCACGGTTATTATCCTTTTTTTAATGTTCCCGCTTAATCAAGGTTTACCGAAGCCTCTGTTTATGAGTGGGAGGGGCTGTGCCCTGAACAATGGGCTCTTGGGAGCCAGTTTAACGAGGCCACTTAATGAGCAACGGCATCAACTGTTACTTTCTGTGGTTTGTGTTTTTAAACTTATTTGCTACTTTGGAACAATGTCGAAACGGCTGATCTGGGGTGGCAGTGTAGTATAATGGGTAAGAAACTGGTCTTGTAACCTAAAGGTTGCACGTTCAATTCCCTGGTAGGACACTGTCGTTGTACCCTTGAGGAAGGTACTTAACCTGCATTGCTTCAGTATATATCCAGCTGTATAATTGGATACAATGTAAGTGCTATGTCTAATGTTGTGTAAGTCGCTCTCTAAAAGCACGTCTGCTAAATGCCTGTAATGTAATGTATTGTGGTCCCAACAGCCAGTTTCGGAGCCCCTGTTTCTGTCCCGACTGAGAAATACGGACGTTTTTCGTCTATTCTGCTTAGGAAGAGTGTCCGCTGGCCTTCGCTGAAGTCAAAACCACGACCGAATCAGAGTTTCACTCTCAAGTCCAGTTTAAATTCTCCCTCTTTCATGTCTGTGGCCTAAACGGCAGGGATGAGTTACACACAACAGCCTGGCGCAGCGCCCCCTGGCTTTCGACTGGGGAAGAGCCGCTGGGGCCCGTGGGACGGGGGAATTTTGGGATGTGGGTGCTGGGCGGAGTTAGGTCCCCCGTTGGTCTGTGTGACAGAACACCGGGGGGGCAGGGGGGGTCTCAGAAAGCCCACCAGTATCCTTGAGGGGTCCTTAAGTTTTTATTAGAAAAAAAAGAAAAAATTATATATATATATATATATATATAAACACACTGTACATGTAATTGTATATATAAAATATGCAACAACTAAATGATAAATATATATTAAAAGTCTGAACATACTGTATTGGTAAATACATAAATGAACCACATCTTCCCTTGGCTGCGAAGGGCATGTTCATTAAATGACATCAATATATTCAGATACAGAAAAGCAGCAGCAGCAGCAGCAGCAGCTCTCAGCAGTGCATTATTTATCCCCCCGCTGGCTGTGTGTCAATAATTAATGGGCGGGGTTAAATGCCCTCTTAGCAGGGGTCTGGTGGGACTGTGTGTGTGTGAGTGTGTGTGTGAGTGTGTGAGTGTGTATGCACGCATGTGTGTGTGTGCGTGCGTGTGTGTGTGTGTGTGTGTGTGTGTGTGTGTGTGTGTGTGTGTGTGTGTGTGTGTGTGTGTGTGTGAGTGTGCGTGCGTGTGTGTGTGAGCGCCTGTTTTAATATTCCAAACTGCCGCTGCATATACATGAAAAGAGCCTCGGCTTCAGAGATGACGCCGTGTAGCCGATCCCCGGCGGCCATTTTGGGTCCATTTAAAGCTGCCGTTCGGCGTGTGTGTGGTCCCTGTGCCTGCCAGTCGTGCTTTAGGGAAGACCAGAGGTGGCGAGGCGGGGCGGGGTTTGGCAGTCCGATCAAGGAGGAAAAGGGCTGTCTTTGGCTTCTTCTGTGAAACATGACACTTTCCCCCCCTCCCCCGTAAAGAACTTTCATTAAAGTAAATGTACAGAGTAATAGGAGCCAGGGAAAAGGCCAATTAATCAGTTACTCAGACAGGCAATTATTTCTTTTACCTGCATTTACTAACAGGCTGCCTGGTTTGACGGGACCCTGACAGGTGTGCACAACTCAAAACCGAAAACCTTTCTTGACCTCGTCTTTTTTTTTTCTTCTGCTCCTGTAAAACCAGCCTCAGGTGCCTTTTTCAAGGTTTAAAAGTCTCGATTCCCCTTTAGAGAGGGGGGAGGAGGGGGGGATGGAGAAAGTTTCAACCTCTTGACTGGAGGCTGATGGATGTTTTTATAGAGGCACTTCTTCCCGGGGTTGCCAGATTGGACATGGTTCAGCGACGGCAGCGAAGTGGACTCACATCTCGCCCCCCTCGCCCCCCCTCCCTCTCTTTGGCTTCTACCCCCCCTACCCCCCACACCCCCGAATCGGCGCGTCTAATTACCTTTTCAGCCGCTCTCCGTAATTGAGTTTTAATTGTCGTTTTACACCCCGTTTTTCATATTCAAATTAGCGTCAGCCGAGAGAATGGCTGTTTCTCCCTCCTGCCCCCTCGCCGCCTTCACCCCACACACCCTTCCCCTCTCCCACCACCTCTACTCCTACCCTTAACCTGTCTCTCTACTCCTATCCTTAACCTGTCTCTCTACTCTTATTCTTAACCTGTCTCTCTTATGTAAGCCCTCTACTCCTATCCTTAACCTGTCGCTCTACTCCTATTCTTAACCTGTCTCTCTTATGTGAGCCCTCTACTCCTATCCTTAACCTGTCTCTCTTACGTGAGCCCTCTACTCCTATCCTTAACCTGTCTCTCTTATGTAAGCCCTCTACTCCTATCCTTAACCTGTCTCTCTACTCCTATCCTTAACCTGTCTCTCTTATGTGAGCCCTCTACTCCTATCCTTAACCTGTCTCTCTTATGTAAGCCCTCTACTCCTATCCTTAACCTGTCGCTCTACTCCTACCTTTAACCTGTCACTCTACTCCTATCCTTAACCTGTCCCTCTACTCCTATCCTTAACCTGTCGCTCTACTCCTATCCTTAACCTGTCCCTCTACTCCTATCCTTAACCTGTCGCTCTACTCCTATCCTTAACCTGTCTCTCTACTCCTATCCTTAACCTGTCACTCTTATGTGAGCCCTCTACTCCTATCCTTAACCTGTCTCTCTTATGTAAGCCCTCTACTCCTATACTTAACCTGTCTCTCTACTCCTATCCTTAACCTGTCTCTCTTATGTAAGCCCTCTACTCCTATCCTTAACCTGTCTCTCTTATGTAAGCCCTCTACTCCTATCCTTAACCTGTCTCTCTTATGTAAGCCCTCTACTCCTATCCTTAACCTGTCTCTCTTATGTAAGCCCTCTACTCCTATCTTTAACCTGTCTCTCTACTCCTATCCTTAACCTGTCTCTCTTATGTAAGCCCTCTACTCCTATCCTTAACCTGTCGCTCTACTCCTATCCTTAACCTGTCTCTCTACTCCTATCCTTAACCTGTCTCTCTTATGTGAGCCCTCTACTCCTATCCTTAACCTGTCTCTCTTATGTAAGCCCTCTACTCCTATCCTTAACCTGTCGCTCTACTCCTATCCTTAACCTGTCTCTCTACTCCTATCCTTAACCTGTCTCTCTTATGCGAGCCCGCTGCCGTTAATTGGCACGTTAAGTGATTGTTTATTTTCCTTGGGAAGCAGAAGCGCTGAGGACTGAGAGGCGCGGCCGGCCCAAAGGCCGCAGCTGATTGGCCGACTGATGTTTATTGAAGCCGCGGCGGCTTTGATTGAGGGCACCTCCAGCGCTCCGGGGGTCCTTCGCCTTGTTTTTCTTCCTTTTATTGCCGTTTTAGGGAGAGGGGAGGTGAGAGGAGGACAGGACGGCGTGGGGTATTCGATCAGATAAGAGGGCTGGGAATGCACAGTCAGGCCCCCCCGCCAGCCCCCCCTCCCCCTCCCTTTTGTGTAATCTTAGTCTCAGAGTCCCTCAAGGGCCCCTCTCATTGGGTGGAATGAAGACCAATGGGGAGGGGAGCGTGTAAGCCCCGCCCCTCAGAGCTACCCCTGGGTAACACGCCTATCGGTAATGCTTTCAGCGTTTTAGACGCTGGCGAAAATGTGAAAGAAAAAGAAAATGCCTCGGAGAACTTTCGACGAGACACTAACGATGCTAACGAAAAGCTGCGCATTGGGAGATGGTTGTCCTGGATACTGCTGCACAGGAGGGTTCTTTAACCCTTTAAGGCTGTGAGGTCACAGTCGCTACTGGTGGTTGAAAGCAACTGAGTTCTAGAACTCTGGCTTAGAATTTAGGAAAGAACATTCCAGTAAAACCTGCGCTTCACAGGGTTGAAGTCACCGGTAGCCTGCGGGGATTTCTCTGTTGTTCTAAAGTCGGCGTTTTCAACCGCTTTTGAGAGTTCGACCCCCACCTGGTAAGCCCAGGTTCTAAAGGAGTAAAATATTCCAAATAAGCCAGGGCCCGCCTAATCTGATCTAAAGCAGATAATAGAAACCTTCCTCCAGGGAAATATCCCCACGATCACGGGGAGCGAGAAAAGTGGTTCGGCTAGTTGTGTGCCTGTCCTCCCCCCCCCACCCCCTCCCTACCCACCCAAATACAGACATGCCTGATATTTTTTTTATGGGGGTGAAGTTTACCTTATTTTATGACTGCAGATGGCCTCCGGGTGCATTGTGGGATTGAGGAGCTGACGTACGGGCCCCTGTGATCCTTCTGGCCTTATTTTATGAGCTGATTATGCCTGTAGAAACCGCCATCTGCAGGGAGCCTGCCGGACTCTCCAGTCGCGCACATGATTTTTGATCAACTGATGTACTCCACAGAGAAATCGATTCCCTTGAGAATAAGATTACAGAAACTCAGCGCATAACTCCCTGTATTTAGGTTTCTGTTATCAGGCCATTTATGGGTTGAATGAATACATTTTTGCTTGTTATTTCATGAAATTTTTTCATCCATCTACCCACCCATCCATTAATTAGGTCATCCTTTCATTCATTCTTTCATTCATTAGTTCATTCATTCATTCCTTTATTTGCCAGATAAGCGGTTGAAAACCATGTTCTGTATCTTGACTGAACATTATAATGCTGATGTAACACTACTGGTAACTGAAAGCAACAGAGTTCTAGAACACTGACATAGAATTTTGAAAATAACATTCCAAAGCCCTACTCTTCAAAGGGTTAAGCAGGTAGGACTTTTGAGACCTCTGTCCTCGTTAGCAGCGCTGACCTGGTGTATTATCGTGTGTATCTGTGAGACCCTGTGTTTGTGGCTCTGTGCTGCTCACTGTGGTGTGAGACCCTGTGTTTGTGGCTTTGTGCTGCTCACTGTGCTGTGAGACACTGTCTTTGTGGCTCTCCTCTCTGTGCTGCTCACTGTGCTGTGGGACCCTGTGTTTGTGGCCCTGTGCTGCTCACTGTGCTGTGAGATCCTGTGTTTGTGGCTCTCCTCTCTGTGCTGCTGACTGTGCTGTGGGACCCTGTGTTTGTGGCTCTCCTCTCTGTGCTGTGAGACCCTGTGTTTGTGGCTCTCCTCTCTGTGCTGCTCACTGTGCTGTGGGAACCTGTGTTTGTGGTCTGTGCTGCTCACTGTGCTGTGAGACCCTGTGTTTGTGGCTCTCCTCTCTGTGCTGCTGACTGTGCTGTGGGACCCTGTGTTTGTGGCTCTCCTCTCTCCTCTCTGTGCTGTGAGACCCTGTGTTTGTGGCTCTCCTCTCTGTGCTGCTCACTGTGCTGTGGGAACCTGTGTTTGTGGTCTGTGCTGCTCACTGTGCTGTGAGACCCTGTGTTTGTGGCTCTCCTCTCTGTGCTGTGAAACCCTGTGTTTTTGGTGGCTCTGTCCTGCTCACTGTGCTGTGAGACCCTGTGTTTGTGGCTCTCCTCTCTGTGCTGCTCACTGTGCTGTGGGACCCTGTGTTTGTGGCTCTCCTCTCTGTGTTGCTAGCCTCGTGTTAGCGTGTATCAGGGGAGCGTGGTGAATGAGATGAGGAGGAGGTCATGGGTCAGATTTTATTTTATTATTTTTTTTGCTGGAGGCAGCAACTCTGGAAGCTGCCGGCAAAATCTGGTTAGTGTTACTGTAAGCCTGGGGCCTCACAGTCTTACAAACACACAGACGCAAGCACGCACATGCACACACACGCACACACACACGCGCACACACACGCACACACGCACACACACACACACACACACTCGCACGAACACTCGCACGCACACACACACACACACGCACACACACACGCACACGCGCACACACACGCAGGCACACACATACACACTCACACATGCACATACACGCACTCACAAACACATAAATAAATTACATTTGACAAGATATACATGTGCTTGATCTGTGAACAACACAATACATTATTTTATACGTTGTGCATTTTGAGCGATATTTACAGGTTACACAAACATTTTCCACACGTACGTATTTTACTGTAAACACGCTGATGTTGTTTATGGTTCACGGTCTCCAGCCGAGCATTCCGGAACATTCTGTTCTGGCTGAATCCCACGACGCCGATGAGCCGAGGTCAGGGGCTCAGCCAATCAGAGAGGGGCTCAGCCTATCAGAGAGGGGCTCAGCCAATCAGAGAGGGGCTCAGCCAATCGGAGAGGGGCTCAGAACAGCTCCAGCATACCCCATGTCTGGAACCACCCCCCCCCCCCCCCTCCATCTGCACCCTGTACCTATTGTCCTAATCTGGTGTGGTGCGTACCTAAACGCTTCCCTCTTATGGACTATAGGGGGCGCCAAGCGTACCCCCACCGCTCTCAGTTCAGGTTCCTGGGAGTAGCCCTGGGGCTCTTTTCCTTTAGTCCGAGAGTGTCTGATCTTATCTGAACAGCGCCGGTGTGGGGGGCGGGTTTTTGTTCTAACCCAACCCCAAGACACCTAACTGTACTTATCAAGGTTGTGACTGAAGACTATGATTAGTTAATCAGTTGCTACAGTCTGTGACTGTGTGTGTTTATGTGAGTCTGTGAGTGTGTGTGTGTGTTTGTGCTAGTCTGTGAGTGTGTGAGTGAGTCTGTGTGTGAGTGAGTTTGTGAGTCTGCGAATGTGTGTGTGTGTGTGTGAATCAGGTGTAGTAGTGCTGGGCTAAAACGAAAACCTGCACCCACCCCGGGGCTTTTTGGATAAGATTGGACCCCCCAGCTTTCCCTCCAGTTGGATGCCTTCAGCTCACTTTCACATTGCAGACATTTCCAGCAGACGCTCTTTCCCAGAGTGACTTGCACAACTTTAGATTTAAATTTTTTTTAACATAGTATCCGTTTATGCCGCTGGATATATACTGAAGCAGTTCAGGTGAAATGCCTCGCTCAAGGGTACAACAGTTGGGAATCAAACCTGCAACCTTTCAGTTACCAGCCCAGTTCCCTATTTATTATAGCGCGCTGCCGCCCGCTGTTAAGATCTGTGCCCGCAGGGTGGAGCTCAGGACGCTCGGCACCACCACGTGTGTAGCACCACCTTTCATCTCCGCAGCGCGAAATCCGAGAGGCCGCCGGCGTCGGCACGGAAACCCCGCGGCGTGTCAACCTGCCCCGCTTCACCGGAGGCTCCGCCTCCAGGGCTCTCAGCATCAAAACCTCCGCCCCTCTTCTGCTGAAGCCGAATTATTATGAGTCTTACGAGTCCTGTGGCACTGTAAGGGTAGGGGGCGGGACCAAGGGGCTTCCAGAAGCACTGGGACTTCCTGTGGCTGAGTCAGGTTTAGTTAAGGGTGGAGGGTGTACTGGAGTTGTGTATCTGGTTAGGGTGTGATAAAACATCTTGATGTTCTTATTTGGTTGTCTGGCAGCTCCCCTGCAGTGAAATCTGCTGCCGTTTCGGGGGTTTGTGCGAAAAGTTTTTTTCGGCACGATCACACACAGGGGTGTCAACACTTTTGTGTGATGTGGGTGTGGGGCATCCTTCTGAGATTTAATGAACGGAGACACACGCCTATTTATATTATTTATTGTCACTATTATTTTTAGTATTATTATTGTTATCAATACTAGTGCTATTGCACATTTTACATTTGTTATATTCTAATATTAATATTTATTGTTGTTACTACAGTTATCATTGTTGTAAATGTAATTTATTGTTACATTTTGGCAATATGTTTTTTTAAAATTATTTTATATGTCATACCAGCAAAGCATATTTGAATTTGAGCCAGAGAGAGAAAAAGAGACAGAGAGAGAGAAAGAGAAGAAGAGTGAGTGACCAGAAGAGACAGGTCAGAGTTACCAAGGAAACGGTGAATTGGTGACAATATCGAATGGTCGGGACCCATGGGTCCCACCTTGTCTCCATCCAGCCCTGTAACTCCAGAGAGGGGAGAGTGTGTGTGTGTGCGTGTGTGTGTGCGTTTATGGTGTGTGTGTGTGTGTGTGTACGTGTGTGCATGCGTGTGCGCTTGTATATGTATGCATATGCATGTATGTGTATGTGTGTGTCTCTCTATGGGGTGTGTATTTGTGTGTGTGTCTCTCTCTCTCTATGGGGTGTATGTGTGTGTGTGTGTGTGTGTGTGTGTGTGTGTGTGTGTATGTGTGTGTCTCTCTCTCTCTCTATGGGGTGTATGTGCATGTGTGTGTGTGTGTGTGTGTGTCTCTCTCTCTCTCTCTGGGGTGTCTGTGTGTGTGTGTGTGTGTGTGTGTGTATGTGTGTGTGTCTCTCTCTCTCTCTATGGGGTGTCTGTGTGTGTGTGTGTGTGTGTGTGTGTGTGTGTGTGTCTAATGCCCCCCACCCCTCCACCAAAAGTGTTCATTTCCTGTACCTTCTGGACTGTGCTCTATCACCTCCGGGCATGTTTCCCAGCAACCGCAGGCCCGCATCACCATGATCCCCGTACGCCTGTGGGGAGGGGGGGGGGGGGAGGGAGGCAGTTTGGCATAGTACTACCAGTCGTAGCCATGGCGATGCCTTTCGCTCAGGCTCAGCGGCTTGGCGAACCTGAAGGCGGGACAGCTGGGCCGTTCGACTGTCACGCTTCAGGGCCGTGGAGATCACAGCGAGGTCGGTAATTTAACCCCGCGGATCGCTCTCCAGCTCAAGGTGTGGAATGTATCCCTTCAAAAAGCAGGTTTTTTGGAATGATTTCTCTTTTCAGCATTCTAATTAAATGTTCTAGAACTCCATTGTTTTCCATCACCGGTAGTGATTGTGACATCAGAATTAGAATGTTCAGTTAAGAACATTCTAATTACGCATATTGTGATCTCACACCTGGTAGGGTTCTCATAGCGCTAACAGAAAGGATGCCTCTTATTTAGCACATCTTTCAGGGCTTAACAGGCAGCCGTAGCTGCGGTTGTTTATGGCAACGTCTTCTACTCATCACAGGGGGCGGCGGTGTGGTGTCATGCGTGAGGGAACTGGGGTGCGGTCATCTCGCCCTGGAGTGCGGCAGGAAACCTGATCCGCCTTCATAATAAATAAAATAAATTAAAAAAATATCCGGCTGGTTAAATGGACGGTGTGCAGAAGTGCACGGTGTGCGAGTCTCCCTGAGTTAAAGGATGAGAAATGAATAAAACGGGATCAATTGAATAAAAAAAATAAATAAAAGCAGATTAACAATGAAAGGAGGCCAAATGAACTGAAAGCTAAATGTGGAAAAATGTGTTTTCAATTGACTTGTAATAAGGAGCTTCTGCTGGTGCCTGGCTGACCTGCAGATACTGCCTGCTCTACAGTCTGGGAGAATAAAGGCCAACGGAAGCTCCGCCAGCTCCTTTGTGGAGGAGCTTTTTATTGCGCGGAGAAGTCCAGCGAGCGCGGAATGCAGGGCGTGCTGTGGCCGATGTTCTTCCTAACAGTTCAGAAATGTATTTTTGCTGCCAAGCCTTTTCAGGGGGCTTTAAAAGCAACTAGAAAAAAGAAGAGAGAAAAGTTTTTAAACACATTCTGAAATGAACGAGCAGCCAGTGCAGAGATACAAGTAGCGGAGTAATGATAGGGCTCCTTTTCATTTCAGCCGGTAGGCGTACGGCACTATGTTGACTCCGCCGTAGTCTTTCTGCGCGGTGCTTTCGGTGAGATTGGCTGAATGTACGCGTAAAACAATCAACGAAACATTCACACCGGACAGGTGCTGGTGAGGACTGTCGCTTTACAGTCAGGACGACCTGGATCTGTCTGGAGCATGGCGGCTCACCTGCAACAGCTGTCAGGGGTGTGTCCTCTGGCCCACTAACAGCTGTCAGGTGTGTGTCCTCAGGCCAGATAACAGGTGTCAGGTGTGTGTCCTCTGGCCAGGTAAGGGCAGTCAGGTGTGTGTCCTCTGGCCAGGTAATGGCAGTCAGGTGTGTGTCCTCTGGCCAGGTAACGGCTGTCAGGTGTGTGTCCTCAGGCCAGGTAATGGCAGTCAGGTGTGTGTCCTCAGGCCCGGTAACAGCTGTCAGGTGTGTGTCCTCTGGCCAGGTAACGGCTGTCAGGTGTGTGTCCTCTGGCCAGGTAACAGGTGTCAGGTGTGTGTCCTCTGGCCAGGTAACAGCTGTCAGGTGTGTGTCCTCTGGCCAGGTAATGGCAGTCAGGTGTGTGTCCTCAGGCCCGGTAACAGCTGTCAGGTGTGTGTCCTCTGGCCAGGTAACAGCTGTCAGGAGTGTGTCCTCAGGCCCGGTAACAGCTGTCAGGTGTGTCCTCAGGCCAGGTAATGGCAGTCAGGTGTGTGTCCTCTGGCCAGGTAAGGGCTGTCAGGTGTGTCCTCTGGCCAGGTAACAGCTGTCAGGTGTGTCTCCTCTGGCCAGGTAACAGCTGTCAGGTGTGTGTCCTCTGGCCAGGTAACAGCTGTCAGGTGTGTCTCCTCTGGCCAGGTAGGAGCTGTCAGGTGTGTGTCCTCAGGCCAGGTAATGGCAGTCAGGTGTGTGTCCTCTGGCCAGGTAACAGCTGTCGTGTGTGTCCTCAGGCCAGGTAACAGCTGTCATGTGTGTGTTCTCTGGATTGGCCAGGGAGTCATTCCACTGCTTTCTCCATTATTGCAATGTCCCTGTGACAGATTTTAAGGAGCATTTATGATGGGGGGGGGGGGGGACCTTATCATCCTAAGACCTGAAACTTGAGTTAAGTACAGGTGCCCACATCGAGATGCAAAAATGTATTATTTCTTTTATCAAGATTTTGTTTTCGCGCTGCAGATCTTTTGAAGTTGTGTTGCTTCTTTGAGGAAGATAAGAGCTGCTGTGAGCGAGCGAGGGAGGGAGGGAGGGAGCGCGCGTGTTTGGTTAATGCCTCCCTAATGCGCCACGGATCAGCGCCGCCGCCGCCGCCGCCGGAGGAGCCAAACGCATTAGCGCCATCGCGCTCGTCTCCCGGAAACAAATAACCAAAAACAACAACGACAGGGCTGAGACCCTTTACCCCAAACCTCGGAGGCCTGTGGAACCTCCGCTTGGCTTTTCTGTTTGAGAGCAGCTGACTTAGAGGCTGTTGATCAGAGAGATAAGCCCCGATTCCTCTCTTTCTTTCTTTCTCACTCTCACCCTCCTCCCTCCCCCTCCCCCCCTCTCTCTTTCTCACCCTTTCCCCTCCCTCTCTTTTTCTCTCCCCTTCTGTCCCTCCCTCTGTCCCCTCCTTTCTCCCTCCCTCTCTCTCTTTCTCTCTCCCTCCCTCTTTCTTTCTACCTCTCTCCTCTCCCTTCCTCTTTCTCCCTTCCTCCCTTCTCTCTATCTCTTCTCTCTCTCCCTCTTTCTCCATCCCTCTCTGTCTCTCTGTTTTCTCACTGTCTCATCACATCGCCCTGCCTGCTCAAAGGCAGACTATGCAGCATTTTTAATACTTTGAAAATATTATAAAATAACCATGCTCAGGCATATCTGTAATGCGCTGCCAATCTCTGTATTTGCGCACATTTCCCAAAACTGCTTCTCTACCTGTATTCGCTGTTCTAAGATGTGTTGGAGACACAGAGTCAGCCTTGGAATTCTTTTTCTTTTTTCCTCCTTGACTATCGAAAAACTGAGATTAAAAAAAAAAAAACGGTATAAAAACGGATACAAAATATAAAAACGGAGGTGCGTGGGCGGGGTTGAGGACGGAGGAGGAGACTTCTTTGACTGTAAACACAGGGTCACAAAAAGGCTAAATATACTGCATAGCATGCCATTAAGCCCAAGGACCTGACTAACCGAGAGAATCCTGAAACAAGGTAGAATGGCTACTTGCCCCGAGAGCGGCGATCCTAAATTTCACCCTCTGTTTTCTGCACTCCCCCCCCCCCTCCCCCCCAGCCACCTTGACAGCGAGATTGACATAGATGGAGAGAGTGAGCTAGATGGAGAGAGAGAGAGAGGCAGAGAGAGAAAGAGATGGATGGAGAGGATGAGGCAGAGATGGATGAAGAGAAAGGCAGAGAGGGAAGAGGGAAAGAGATGGATAGAGTGGGATGGAGAGAAAGAAGGAGATTTAATGCACTGGAGACACTCCCTTACAGACGAGGGGTCGTATATTTCACAGATCCACACAGGCTGGCCTTAAGATCCGGAATCTTCCTTCAATATTAAACAGCCTGCCATTTTAAACAGCTGGCTGTTACCCCCCTCTCTGAATCCCTGAATGCTGACTTCTTGAATCTCAGCTGTATGGGGATGGTCCTCTGGTCATGGGGAGGGTTTGGGGATGGGGGGGCGGAGCTCAGGGCCTCTGTTAAGGGTCAGGGCCAGCTGTCGTCAGAGCGGAAACAGGCAGGTCTGTGGCCACGCCCACTTCCTCTTAGGATTGTCGGTTACTCCCTTTTTGATGGTATTTTATTTGATAGTACATGCATAATTTTATTTCATAGCATTGTGTGCAGTGGTAGAAAATCTGGATGTAAAAATGTTCAAAGCCCTTTGAGTCTTTCAAAACACTGTCATCCCATAAATATCTCTGTGTTCTTGTTCTCTTGTGTTAGGAGCAATCGCTTTGACAGTTCCTTTTGGAACGTTTGGAGAATGTGCCAGAGGTTTAAAAACCCTCAGTTACCTCATGTATTGTGGGGTGACAGCAGGCAGTCTTACAGTGCTGCTCATTTCCATGCATTATACACTGTTGGAGCTGCCCACTTGGCTGGCGCGCTGATTAAATGGGCCCCCCCCCCCCCCACTGCCTGCTCTCCTCAGTTCCTGTTTAAGGTTAATGAGCAGCATCGAGTGGGTTGCCAGGTCCTCTGCTTCCATCAGCCGCTGCGGTTGAAATGATGCTCTGCTCGTCCGTCTGTCTGTCTGTCGACCCCCCTCCTGGTGATCTGGTGACATCCCATGCTTGGTTATTCTGTAGTTCGCTGTATTTCAGGGGAATACGGTAATTAATGCCAGTGTTATTTCATTATTTACACAAAATAGAAATGTGTGAAATGATGGGAAGAGTCGACCTAGAACCATCATTCTGCCTGATGTCTAGAGTAATCAGGGTTGCTTTAGAGTCTGGTGTTGAAAAGCCCGCGGGCATGTATGTCAGAATATCATAATTATTACATGTCATTACAGCTGTTAGCAGGTGCTGTTAGCCAGAGCGCCTTAAAATGCAATGACAAGTTAGCGATTTCAGTTAGCGCTGTCGTATTACTGTAGCAGCTGTCGTGCATACGTGCCCGTGTGTCTCTGTGTGCATGTATGTGTGGCATGTGTATGTGTGTCTGTCTGCCTGTCTGTGTGTCTGTCTGTGTGTGCGTGTGTGTGCGTGTGTGTGTGTGCCTGTGTATGCATGTGTGATGTGTGTGCGTGCGTGTGTGTGCACATGTGTGGTGTGTGTGTGTGTGCGTGCAAGATGGCGCCTGGAGCCTAGCTGCAGGTGCAAGCATGCGTGCCTTTGCTCTAAACATCTAAACTAAACATCTAACTCCACACTATCACGCACCCGTCGTAACTGCTGCCGTTACTGTAGTCAGCTGCAAAAAGATGTTCTGTGTGTGTGTGTGTGTGTGTGCACATGTGTAGTGTGTGTGTGCGTGTGTGTGTGTGTGTGTGCACGTGCACGTGTTTGTGTCGGAATGTACTTTGGCCTTTTTTTTTTGACCTTATTTATGTAAAAGTGGGGGACCATGTATATATTTATAATAAGCAGGCGGTGTTTCTCTCGACGGTGATTCTGAAGGGTTCGTGTTCTCGGCTGTGCAGGGGCTGAACATATGCGGCACGTGCAGTGTGTTTTGACATATGCTAATAACACACGACTTTGATTTGATTTATTATTTAAGTATACGCTACATCTCAAGGGAATGCCTCAGCATATATTAAAATATACGCAATATATCAGTCAACCCCCCTGTAGAAGGTTGCCGGCGAGTGATGGGGTCTGGCGTAGGCTGTGACAGATGGAGCTGTCCCGGGACGGGGGGAGATGAATTTGGCGCCGCAGGTGCTCCTCTCCGTTATGTTAAAGAGCCACGGTGCGTTTCTGTCAGACGGGGACGTGGGGGGGGGGGGGGTTCTTAATTTCACCTGGAGAGACCCGAGTGAGTCAGAAATCAGGCTCGTTTCTCGGTGTTTTTTGTTGCCGTTTTACAGGGTTTTTTCAGTGTTTTGCTGGATTTTTCTGTGTTTTACAGGGTTTTTCAGTGTTTTGCAGGATTTTTCTGTGTTTTACAGGGTTTTTCAGTGTTTTGCAGGATTTTTCAGTGTTTTTCAGTGTTTTACAGGGGTTTTCAGTGTTTTACAGGGCTTTTCAGTGTTTTACAGGGTTTTTGCCAGTTTTCTCAGTGCTTGTTGAGCAGTGGTGGGATCCTGCATTGTCTCCTGGATAAAATGACAATACGTGTGAAATCACACATGCTTTTGTACACTCACACAAATAGCCTCCATTCTCACAGTATGCACATGCACACTCCAAATACATGTCTCTCTCTCTCTCTCACACACACACACACACACACACACACAGACGTGCAAATGTCTTCATAAGGGATCGTGTCTAATACTTCTTTGTTCTTCCTTCACAGGAGCTGTGGACGAGACCCCGCCTTCCCTTTACAGGTACGTTTCACCTTCTGATCTGAGATCTCCCGCTGTCTGCACCGCGTATCGCAGTCTGTGAGCATGCTGCGTGCTGGGGGGCATGGAGGGGGGCCATGGGGGGGGGGGGGGGGGGGGGGGGGGGTAGCGGTACCGAGCTCCCGTCGCTTTTCCCAGGCTCCCTGCTGAGGGGGTTTGATCTGGAATCCAAACCACGCTGTGGTTTTCTCCCACTGTGGGTCACCTTCAGTAGACTGCTTAAACCCCACCCTCCCTGTGGACTCAACCCTGCTGCTTTACTCTTACATGAGTCATGAGAGAGAGGGAGGGAGGGGGAGAGAGGGAGAAGAGGGTAGAAGAGAGGGAGTGGGGTAGAGAGAGAGAGAGAGAGAGGGAGGGAAGGAGAGGCGTAGAGAGAGGGGGAGACAGGTGGGAGAGAAAGGGAGAGAGAGGGGGAGAGAGAGGGGGGGAAGAAAGGGAGAGGGGTAGAGAAGGAGAGAGAGGGGGGAAGAGAGGGAGAGATGTTGAGAGGGAGGGAGAGGGGTAGAGAGGGAGTGAGAGGGGGGGAAGAGAGGGAGATGGTATAGAGAGGGAGAGAAGAAGAGGCATAGAAAGAGGTGTGAGGGAAAGGGAGATAGAGGGGGAGAGAAAGGGAGAGGGGGTGATAGAAATAGAAGAATAATTACACTAATAATTACAGAGGCATTTGTGTAAGCAGTAATCTGGGGACGTTATTTTGCAGCATCCTTAATACAAGACTTTTCAACTTAGACTTCCTTAACGAGCACAATGTCAGAGTCAGATTTACCAGTTTACCAAACCACCATACCTCTTACCATATTTACAGAGAGAGAGAAGAATAGACTGACATAGAGAGAGAGAGAGAGAGAAGAGAGAGAGAGAGAGAGTGAGACGGAGAGAGAGAGAGAGAGAGAGAGAGAGAGAGAGAGCGCTCTTATGCATTGGGTAGGGAAGGGAAGCGGATGTTTTCTGTGTGCCTCACAGAGAGGGCAACGTTATTCACACCGCTGACACATCGGTCAGGAACCTTCCTCTGCTCCCCCAAAATGACCCCCCGCCCCCAGCTACACCCCAGAACCAGCTTTCAGCTGTCTCCCTTGGTTACTCACACATTACTGAGTGAGTGTGTGTGTGTGTGTGGTGTACTTTTGTTTCAGATGGCTATGGGGGTCCCATAGTGTGAGCAACACTGTCCTTGTGGGGTATGTGTGTGTGTGTGCGTATATGCGTGTGTGTGTGTGTGTGTGTGTAGAGGAATGTAGGACCCCCCTCAGCATGAGTCAGGTCTGCTGTGTGTACTTCCTCCACGGGGGGTAAGAGCGGTTCCAGCTGCTGCACCAGATAATAACCCCCCCCCCCCCCCCCCCTCGCGCACACACACACACACACGCACACGCGTGCACACACACACACACACACCTCTTACTCAGCTGTCAGCAGAAGTGCCGGTGCTGTCGCTGCGAGCTCTTGCAGGGTCTGCAGGTTTGTGCTGTGATGCTGGGCCTTGTCACTCTGTTAAGGGGGTAGTTGGGGTGAAAGAAGGATTTTCCGGCCGGGGAAAAAAAACCTTCTTTTTTTCCCCCAAATCTTATCCCGCTGCCCTAGAAACTTTTCCCGTCAGATTCCCAGGATTAGCCTGGGCTCCGTGAGCGTGGATTTGAGCCTCCCTTACCCCATGCTGAAAAAAATAATAATCATTTTACTGGCCTGCCAGAGCTGTGCTGTATAAGTAACAGTAACTATATGCTAAGCCTAAAGCAGCAGGCTATTTATCAAGCAAATGTTGAATGTATTTCAGCGCTTCACCACGAATAATACAATTATTCGCTGTTCGCTTTGTTTATTGTTAAATTCACAGACATTTTTTTTTTTTTTTACACAGTGCGTGCTCTGCATTTTTGATTGTGGGACGGCCCCAAAATGCAGTCTGTGCTGGAGCTCGTTGCTGCCTTTTGTAACGGGGTGTCTCTACCCCTGTGACTGGAGATCCAGGGGACCGTGGCTGCTATTGCTGTTGCTCTGCCCTTGATTCACCGGTTAGAGCAGCTGATTGCACAGTTTAACTGGGCCCTGTTCCGCGGAGCAGGATTACTGTGTTAGCTGGATAAAACCCAGAACCCTCCTGAATCTGCAACATGGACTGAAGTAAAAAGAGCTGTTCTGGGTTTTACTCAGCATTTATCCAGTTCACTCAGTAATCCTGCTTCATCCTGGGTCCCCCCCCCCCCCAATTTTGCAAAAATGCATTCAGGCCCTGTGGGTCTCCAGGACCAGGGTTGGGTTGGCCTACCAAGCCACCAGAGTTGGGTTGTCCTCCAGGGCCTCCAGCATTGGTGTTGTCTTCCAGGGCCTCCAGGGTTGGGTTGTGTGCCAGGACCTCCAGGGTTGGGTTGTCCTCCAGGGCCTCCAGGGTTGGGTTGTCCTCCAGGGCCTCCAGGGTTGGGTTGTCCTCCAGGGCCTCCAGGGTTGGGTTGTCCTCCAGGTCCTCCAGGGTTGGGTTGTCCTCCAGGTCCTCCAGGGTCAGTCTGTTTTAAAACCAGGTGGCCTCCTGCTTTCACGCCTGCCTGCCTTTTAATGTGGGAGATCTCGATTGGGAACCGGAGATTCTGACGTCCCGTTAAAGGTTATGGATATTTATTGACAGGTGCACCCAAGGACAGAGCATCCACTGCCAAGTTACCGTCCTTCCTCACCCCCTTTGTGTTATTATTTATAAGATGCATCAAAACCGGAAAGCGTTGGCTTCTGAAGAATGATCCGCAGGGAGAGACAGGACGTTCTCCGTTAAGGACAGGGAGATGACCGTCTTGGTTAGTCTAGAGCAGGGGTCTTGAATTCCAGTCCCATAGGGTCGCTGTGTCCTCAGGTTCTAGCGGTTGACTTTTAGTTAGCGGCCATTTTAGGACTTTTAATTGAGGTGTGCGGACCGTTGTAGCCAAATCGGTGACATCTTAAATGAATCCCTTCATTTCTGAAACGCCCAGAAATAAAACTGGCAGACACTGCGGCCTTCCGGGATGGCAGATTTAGGTCCCTTGTTCAGGAGAAAGTGAATATTTCTGCCCACGCAGTATCCAGGGTACACACCGAGTTTGTGGCTGATTGCTGCAGAAGTGGAGGTTTACTGGAGGAATGGCTGCTCAGGTCCTTGGGGAAAATGAGGTGTGAAATTAGTAAATCGCCCGGTCTGGCGGGTGGCGTGGGGGGCGAGAATGTTCAGCCGCACTCTTCCATGGTCCCAGCCCTCCCACTGCAGGCGCCAGTATATTCGAAACGGAATCTAAGTTTTGGTCAAAACGACACCTTTTTTTCGAGAGACGGACAGAAAGAGGCGGACAAAAAGATCGATGTAGTGTTTTGGGTTTGAACGTTGCGGTGTGTGCGCATGCCCCAGCGCAGACTGTAGGAAAGCAGTTTGCAAGTTTGCGGGCTTCACAAGAAGATCACGTGGTTGGTTGTGTCGCATTTGTCCAGCCGGGGCAGAGGTCAACTTCCTCTCTGGTGTGAGCATCGTCCAAGTAGGTGGGTTGGGCAGGGTTTAGTGGCCCTGCATGCTCAGTGGTCTCCCACAAAACTGGGTTGGTGTAGTGCTACAAGTGCTACAAGTCCCTTCAAGACCATGGTTATATAACTCTTCAGGCACTGTGGCCCTTTAAAATCAGGGTTAAGTAGCCCTACAGACATGTTGGTCCTCTAGGATCAGGGTTATGTAGCCCTACATGCACTGTTGCTCTCCAGGGCCAGGGTTGAGTAGCCCTACAGGCACTGGAACCCTCTTGGGCTAGGATTGAGTAACCCTACAGGCACTGTAACCCTCTTGGGCTAGGGTTGAGTAGCCCTACAGGCACTGTAACCCTCTTGGGCTAGGGTTGAGTAGCCCTACAGGCACTGTAACCCTCTTGGGCTAGGGTTGAGTAGCCCTACAGGCAGTGTAACCCTCTTGGGCTAGGGTTGAGTAGCCCTACAGGCAGTGTAACCCTCTTGGGCTAGGGTTGAGTAGCCCTGCAGGCACTGTAACCCTCTTGGGCTAGGGTTGAGTAGCCCTGCAGGCACTGTAACCCTCTTTGCTTGGGTTGAGTAGCCCTACAGGCACTGTAACCCTCTTGGGCTAGGGTTGAGTAGCCCTGCAGGCACTGTTGCCCTTGAGGGGATGAATACCTATCCCTCTGAAGCTGAGCAGGTGGACAGTAAACCTCACACTGGCTTCCACAGAGGCAGAGTAATCCTGGAGCAGCAGGTGACAGCCTCACCCCCCTGCCCCCCCCCCACCCCCGACCTGCGGTTAGCCGCACTCTCTCTTTTTTCCCCGCTGTCGAGCTCCACGGTACGAGCCAACGCTTTGAAGCCCATGGAGAGAGCCCAGCCCGATCAGACAATCGACGTGGGGGGTGGATCGGGAGGGGGAACTCTGAGTCGGCCCTTGGATGTACAGAGCCGGGCCCCGGTGTGGCACGCGTCAGATGTAATCAATGCCCCCCTGCCACTCGCGGTCACCCCCCCATCACCTTGCCAACCCCGTCCGCCCCCCTCCCCTCCCCCAACTTCCCTCTCTCTCAATAAATATTGACTCTTTCTTGGCTCCCACCTGAGTCTGCTCTGGTGTGATGCCGCTGCGTAGCGATTCTTCCTGTTTTCTTTTCTTTCTTTCTTTCTCTCTCCTCTCTCGTCATTTTTCATTTCGTACTTAACTCATTTTTGACGCGTATGCCGATGGGCACGTGAAACACGGAAGGCGCAATATTGCACCAGAGCACAGGCACTGCAGGCGACGACTGTGTCTATAAATAAATGCGATTTTTGTATTTAACGTGCCGCTAATGCTGTAAGACGTGAACGTGAATACGGGCTGTCATAATAACAATTACATATCACTCTTCTCCTCCGTCGGTCTGTCACCCCATGTGCCTGAACACCATTCATTTGCTCTCTCTACTCTCTCTCTCGCGCTCTTGCGAAACATGTTATTTTAAGAAAGAATTTCGCTCGTTCTTGCAAACTACCCAGTTTTTTTTTTTTTTTTTTCTGTGAGGCAGAAGCCAAACAGGATATGCAGGCTGAAGGGATATGTACAGTGGTGGAGGTGTTGTGATTCAAAGCTAAGTTGGCGCTCATCAGTGCTAGAACCATTCCGGAGCCTGAGGCCTTTAGCTCCCTGTAAATGTAGATCAGGAGGGTAGTTGGTGACGCATGGTAAAGAGAAACCAGCGTCCTAACGACTGGTACGCAAGGCCAGTTTAGCTTACGCTAGTCCTCATCATTTCTTTCTCATAAAGAAAACTTTTACAGCACTGCTTTCTTTTTTAAGTGCTTTATTCAAAAGGTCTTTGGCAATAGTCTTTTTCATTGAAATACATTTCTTCCACAAGCTTTCTCAAATGATTTTTTAAGATTCTAAATCGATGTTCTAGAACTCCATCAGAATTTTAATTTTCAATTAAGAACATTCTTATCACAAAAATGTGATCCCAACCTTTCAGGGTTAAAAACGACATTGAAATGGTTGAGAGTAAAATGGAGGTTTTAAACTTCTAGGTGTTCTGTCTTTTTTAAATTATTTTTACCTGATTAACAAGTCTGCTGATTTAAATAAAGATCACAGCAGCAGCTCATTCTAGCCTCTTCACTTGATTGGATGTAGGCTGGTAAATTAACACTGTCCCCTCAGATGATTTTACAGATTGGGTTTCATTCAGCAACGTTGATGATGACAAAGAGGATGGATGAGCCTTGACTATGAAGCCCATTTTGTTTGTTTTGTTTGTTTTGATTACAGTCTTTATATCAGCTGATGCAGCCTTGTTTATAAATGAACAAGGAAATGGATGGGCGAAGCCCGTTTCCAATGACGCGTGTTAATTAAGAGCGCAAAGCGATCAAGAGCAGTCTTGGGATGATTGGCAGTTTAAAAGCTCGTTGTTGAGTCGGGCTCCTTCCTATGACTTGACTGCTGTGGCTGTGATTAATTGCTTTCGATTGCACTTCTATTTTGTCGTTACATTGTTTGCTTAAAAATAAATAAATAAATGATATATATGTTTTGCAATGCAATGTTTTGCTGAGTTCTACCTATTGTACTTTGCTATTGTGTAATCCTCAAGTATCACGCCCCTAACAGGTTTAGCTAGTTTTCAGTCAATCTGAGGTTTTGACATTTGGCATTTGTGATTATGTTCCGTACCTCCCACCTCTGGGGTGACTGTTGCTTGTCTTCTTATTGTCTGGATAAGAGCGTCAGCTTTAATGTATTGTAATCTAATGCACAGTGATGCATGCTGGGTATTGTGTGGCATGATGGTAAGTTCTCTGCTTATATTGTATAAGTATTTCAACAAGTCTAGTGATTTGTGTAAAAAAAAAATAAAGCCCTAATATTGACATTTCCAGAGTCAAAGCTGATTGGTCGACAGAAGAAAAAAGTTGCGCAATTTTTCACAATGCTGTGTAGTGACAGCTTAGGGTCGCGAGTGTCTTCATGAATGGGAAGGCTGCAGCACCTGAGCCTTTATCGCACGGGTCAATGACAGGAGCACGCTGATGGGGAATGTCCTAGCTTCCCCATCCTGAGGGAGATTGTGGAGGGAGATTTACCCAGAGCAGGATATTGGTTGGTTAGTTTTCGATCCACCAACTTTACCGTTTTGGTGAACAGGTTCGCAACTAACACACCCTGCTCAGTCAGTGAGCGGGAGAACGCATGCTGGTCAGTCCTTCCCTCGGGGATGTATGGAATGATTTAAGCCTTTTTTAACACCCCCTGATGCTTTGCGTTTGCGTGATGTGGCCGGATGTGAGACATTATCAGACTTAACGCCTCGCAGGGCTTCAGCTGACCGACCGGTCTTAGCTGCATAGCCAAGCTGCATTGGGAGAAACTCTGGATCACTGGTTGTGTGTCATTTTTTGAAACTGGACCTGGAAGAGCAGGCTAACCAATCGGAGCAGGTTCCCAGGTTAGACGGTGTATCCCGATTGGCTGGCCGAGTGTCCCTGGTGCTGTGAATGGAAAGCCTTAAACATACTGTTTTAGCTGATAGAGAAAAAAAATCCTCTCCCCCCCACCCCCCCACCCCCCCCTCCTGCTGAGAGCAGGAAAACAATGAGTCAGGAAGAGAGGGAAAGAGAGAGAGAGAGAGAGAGAGAGAGAGAGCGAGGAAAAACATGAGCTAAACCCGGAGGCCACTTCCAGGGCCGTGGAGATCTGTCAGCGCCAAGTGTTAAACAGCCAATAAATCTGCTGCTATCTCAGGCCCGCTAGGGTACAGAGACAGCCACCGGCTTTCCGCTAGGTGTGCTACCGTGCCTTCAGCGTTACCAGCCCAATAGAGCTCCCACCATTATCACCATGAGCTATGCTAGGCTACTAGTGCTATTAGCAGCACTAGGCCGTTAGCATTGCTTAGGCGTTAGTGACGCTAGGCTGTAAGCATTGCTAGGCCGTTAGCGTTGCTAGCCTGTTAGCGTGCTAGGCCGTTAGCATTGCTAGGCTTTTGCCGATGCTAAGTTGTTAGCACTGCCACCATTAGCAGTTATAGACCATTAGTATTGATTCTACTGCAGAGGGGGAGCTGCCTACTGCGCTGCTCAAATCTCGCTTCACTGCAAAAGCTCATCCCAATCTCTCTCATCGGGGGACTCCAAGGAAAATAAATAAAAACAAGTGGAATCTCGACCATAACCTGGGCACAAGAAGGGATAGTTGGTATATTTTGCGGTGGCTTTCGAGCTGTCCTGCTCACTGCTGGTGAAGATTGTCTTAAGTAGCGGTGGCTCGGGGGTGTCAGCTCCCTACAGGGTGCTGGGAAAAGCGTCAGGCCAGTTCCCGCCGTCTAGCTGTATGTTTTCGCTGCGGCGAAACGGCACGCTTTTGGAATTTTAAGTGGGGAGAGAGGAAAAAAGGAAAGGAAAGGGAGCCTTAGCCTGAGACCGGAGCCACGGCACCGTGAGAAGAGGCCGCCCGCCCGGGCGTGCTGTCGCGAGCGCGTTTCAGCCGCACTTCCTGTCCCGCGCTTGTTTACTGCTGCCGCCGATAAGTGACCCGCTCAGCACGTCCCACACGCGGAAAGGGGAACGCTGGCTGGGGTTTTTTTTTTTTTTTTAATCCTCCCTTTTCCCTAAAGAACGAGGCCATTTTTTTCTGCTGTGCGTCTCCAGACAGGAAGTGTGCATTACCTGCAGGAAGTTCCTGGTGTTTGTTTAGCTGTCTGGCTCTGTCGGAGCCCTTCACACCTGTAACCGCGCCGGTGACGTCACTGGGCCCCCGGAGGCTCGCCGCTGTGCGGGCGTGTTGAGGTAGAGTGTTCAGATGTGGATGCACGAAGGGTGACTCAGTAGCGTGGTCCACTTTACCCCCTCCCACGCCCCAAACCACTCCCCCCCCCCCCCCCACCACCCCTCACCCTACCCGCTCAGTTCTGTTAACAAATGGCGGATGTTTGACCTCTATTTACGACCGCATTCCAAAACCCCAGGACCGGCTTGTGGTTTTACACCCAAGAGAGGGTTGGTGGGGGGGAGGAAGGGGGGTTATGGGTTTTTGGGATAATTTACACTCCAGCTCACTGAATGGCACATGGCCCATTAAGTGGACTCTCCCAAAAAACCTGGCTGGAGGGTGACCTTTCACCCCTAGGCAGAAAGTGACCTTTCACCCTGGGGTAAGAAGCTACAGTCTCACTGAGACTCTTAAAGCTGTTATTATCATATTGTGGGTTAAACAAGGGACGACTGCTGCAAAACAAAAACAAAACAATACATCGGCAGACGGCAGACTTTCAGACACGTTGACTCTGTTATGCCAGAGTTTAAAACCTGACAGACTTCTCCCTCTTGAGCAGCCAATCACTGACCTGTATGGGAGGGGAGGGGAGGGATTCCGTCTGCCGCAAAGCTGCATGTTTGTAAATAAAGGAAGAGGAAGAAGACACAGACACCTTTTTGAAAAACAGGATTGGTGTTGTTTTTTTTTTTTCTTCTGTGTTTTTTTTTGTGTTGGGCTATGGTTTGTCAGGCTATTAATGACCGTGTCAATCTGATAACGTCTTTCACATTCCGCACAAATGGTGCGTGTGGAGTTCCAGCCAGTCTGAGCAGGCCAGCGGTTCAAAGGCAGCTCGTAATCAGCTGTAAGAATGCGTCTGCAAATGCTACAGTTATGGCAACTTCGCTTGGCGTAGTTGCACTGTTAGCCAGCTGGGAATTTTCACGTGTCCCATCGCAGATTTTGGATGATATTCTGGGTGTTCTTGTTTTTTTTTTTTGGTCGAGTGGCGCTCGCAGTAGCAGCAGCTGTTTTCCAGGGCGATGAATTGAGGGGGAAACAGAGACAGAGAGGGGGGCAGCGGTGCACAGCATTGCTAACTGAGGTCGGCCTGTTCCTTTTAAGCACTTTATTTTGTTCTCCGGAAGAATCTGTGATCAAAGAGCCAGCCTGCAAGTGATGGCTGTGCTGCCTGTGCGCCAGGCAATATTAGCGGATAGAGTTAGCACCGGCTAGCGGATAACTATATGAATTCATGTTCATAACTGGGACATTTACATTACATTACATTAGCATATCCAGACTGACTTACACAAGTTTTACATACAGCATTTGCATTGCATCCATTTATACAGCTGGATATGTACCGTGCAGGTTAAGTGTCTTGCTCAAGGGTACAACAGCGGTGCCCTACCTGGGAATCAAACCTGTGACCTTTAGGTTACAAGACCAGTTCCTTACCCATTATACTGCCTGTGGTAGCCAGTGTTTGTGACCAAAGGAACCCAAAGGTAACCTCACCACGCACTCCCAGGCAAAGGCAGTTGAGGACCGAGCGGAAACGTGAGCCTCAGGCATATAGGGCCCGGCCTGCCTTTGCAGACCAAGCCGCTCGGTTTCTGTTTCTATTCCTCTTGGGACTGCCGTTGCCGATAGCAACATCATACCTGGGCGCTGTCGGAGCTCACCTGGGCCAGCTGGTTTGGGGAAAGGTCGAAAGGGGGGGGGGGGGGGGGGGGGGGGGGTTGGGACATCCCACTCGCATGCGCAGGTGACTGGAATGTAGCGACTGTTTACCTGCCATCCAGGTGCACCTCCCCGGGACCCCGCCCTGGCCGCACCCCCTCATCCAGATAAGCCTCAGAAGGTTTTTTTTCGCGGGTGTTTGTGAGCAGGTACTGGACAGCTCTAAAAAGCACAGCTGCTCTAGAAGAGCGGGGGCGGGCTGGGGGGCGGTGGGTGGGGGGGGGGGGGGGGGGGGGGGGGGGGGGGGGGGTGTTCTGGGTTATTTCCAGCAGTCTCAGAACGTCCTGCTCAGCACCCTGTGACCTCCTGCTCTTTATTTCCTTCACGTCTGCCGCTGTACCAGCACCTGGGGAGGGAGAGAGAGAGGGGGGGAGTGGAGGGGGGGGTGGGGGAGAGAGAGAGGGGGGAGAGAGGGAGGGAGTGGATTAGAGGGGGAGAGAGGGAGAGGAGAGGAGAGAGAGGGAGGGAGGGAGTAAGGGAGCAAGAGAGAGTGATTGAGTGAGAGGGAAGGGAAGGAGAGAAAGAGATTGAGTGAGAGGGAAAAGAGAAAGAGAGATTGAGTGAGAGGGAAGGACAGGTAGGGAGGGAGACAGAAAGAGGGGGGGAGAGATTGACTGAGAGGGAAGGAGAAGGAGAAAGAAAGATAGAAAGCAAGAGAGAGGGGAATAGAGTGTTTGAGTGAGAGGGAAGGAGAGAAAGAATATTTATGTCCGCAGTGCCCTTACCTGGAGGAAGGGAAAGACGGTGTGAAAGAGAGAACGTGCGTATCTATTCTACCATCAGAGCAAAAGAGACAAACAGTGAACAACCGTATCTACGACACTATCAACCTGAGAGAGACAGAGTGAATATATACACACTTGAGAGAGAGAGAGAGACAGAGAGAGACAGAGTGAATATATACACACTTGAGAGAGAGAGAGAGAGAGAGAGAGACAGAGTGAATATATACACACTTGAGAGAGAGAGACAGAGAGAGAGACAGAGTGAATATATACAGCTACACTTAACAGAGGGAGAGACAGAGAGAGTGTGAATATATACGGCTACACTTAACATGGAGAGAGAGAGAGAGACAGAGAGAGAGTGAATATATACAGCTACACTTAACAGAGAGAGAGAGAGAGAGAGATACATAAAGAAGACAGACAGAGAGAGAGAGAGATGGAGAGAGACGAAGAACGAGAGACGGAGACAATTAGAATTTTGAAAGTACCTTATAATTAAAAACATCTTCCTTAGGTTGAGGTCAAACTCGCGTTTGTAAAAATACATTCTGAAATGAAATGACATCAGCGTGCTCTCGCAGAACGAAAGAGAAGAAATGCGCGTACATGGGGGAAGAAACAGAGGGAGAGGGAGGGACGTTTGACAGGCTGCTGTGTGGAACTTGTCAAAACATCGCAGGACTTGGCCGTCTCACCGGTTCCTGATGGGCGCTGAAATGCTGACGGCTCGCGGGCCGCTGTTCGGAGACGCGTTCGCCGGCGACGTTTCGGCGTCACTCCTGTCCTCCACCCACCTCTACAGCCGTGGGTGGGGCAGTCCCGCCTGCCTGTCCTCCACCCGCCTCTACAGCCGTGGGTGGGCCATCACCCCATTACATTACATTACATTACATTTATTTGGCAGACGCTTTTATCCAAAGCGACGTACAAAAAAAGTGCATTATCATGGTCATAGACAACTGCTAAACACAGGTTCAGTAAGGTACAATACTTATTTTGTACAGCTATTTCTAGCCAAGACACAGTTTAGTTCACACACAACACCCTCTGCCTGTCCTCCACCCACCTCTACAGCCGTGGGTGGGGCGGCAGCCGGTCGTCCCCTTCAGTGGAGACGAGACCACGTGCGGGAAGAAAAAAACAAACCGTTCGACGACACTGGGGCGAAAACAAGCCGAGGCTTTCGCCTGTGCCTCCGGAGAAACCCGCTGTCTCTCTCAGAAAGCGTGCGGGGGCGAGATAACTCCGCGCCCGAGGGCGTGTCGGCGCAGCGAACCCGAGCGCGCTCAGACCAAACGCGGCGGGGGGGGGGCGGACTTCCCCCGCTCTGCCCCCTCCGCCACGCGGCGGCCCGTCGTCCGGTGGCGCTGCTCGCGGCCGCGGCGGGAAGCATCGGCCGCGCGGCTCCTGAAGGTCGAGCGATCCGCGGGGGTCTGAACGCGGCGGGGGATCGGCGGCCTCCTTTCCTCTCCCCGCCGTTAAATCCCTGGCATTGTGAATTTCAGCACTGACCGTTTTCACCCAGTGAATCGTTCTTTTGCGTTTATGTCTCCTGAATTCATATTTTGCTTGGATCTTACCAAAAAAAAAAAAACCTTTGCATGGGTGTTTTTTATGGCTTTTCAGGCTCAGGAAAGAGCCCCATTCACTCCGATTTGGTTCCAAAACACAGGAGACACCCTTTTTCATGTCCCCCGATTTTTATTATTAGCTACGACCGCAGCTCTGTAGCGGTTTGTCGGTCTGTCGGTCGGTTGGGTGGTCGGTTGGTCCACAAAAGTGTCCCACCCCGTAGCAGCCACAGTTTTTGCCCCAGGAGGCTGAAATTTGACATGGAGGTTGGTCATGACCGAAGGTAGAGCTGAGTACCTTTCAGCGATGGGCGTGGCCTATCACAAAAAGGCGCATAACTCCCGAGTGGATTCACAGACACATACACATACACACACACACACACACACCCAAACACACATTGCGTCAGTGCGTCACATACACAGTGGCCCCTGTGATGTAGATAGAACCCCCCCCCCCCCCCCCCACCCCTTTTCTCTAACCCCTCCCCTTCAATTAAAACATTCTGTCACGAGCTCTGGATCGGTGATGGGTACGGCTGGCTGTCACTTTGTCCAAAAACTGATTGCAAACAAATCTCATTAGTAAGAGAATTTTTTTAAAAAATTTTGTTCAGATTTTCTTCCTTCTAAATTTCAGTAAATCATTGCCGAAGTGTTTAATTATTATGGCCGTGTTTTAATTTCCTGTTCAACCTGTAGCTAAACAGTTTAAACACGCTTTGCTATAACAAAGAAATAATGACTTATTCTCTGAAAAAGTGGTCCTCAGTTCGCCTGACAACACAGTGAGCTCAAGACAACAACCTTTTGCGAGCTGTCTGACCACGTCGTTATTTCAGTGAAAACTCCCAGGGGATCGGCAAGGAGGTTTTTCAAATAAGCTATCAGTAATTTCGGATACAAATTGACGTGGTTCCAGTCGGTTGGGACTCTGGCATTAATTAGAAACTTGGTTCAAAAACCATTTGGGGGGCACATGAAAATTAACCACTGGGGAAAATTGGTGCTTGACAAGTCACTCGTAAAGCAAGAAGGCAATTTTCAGACAAAACAGTGTTATTTATGTAATACTTTTTTCATCCAACCAAATGTTCTACCTTAGTTTTTTTGAAGCACACGGTGCCTTTATTAATAACTGCAGAAAGAGACATTTAATTAGCTTAATTAGTTCCCTAGTTCTAGGTCTTAATTGACCTTTTATTCAACCCTTAACTCCTCCATCAGTCTTTGAGTTCTGTTCAATCTGGACGGAGAAAAGGAGAAGGGAAATAATTGGGCGATTCTTCAGACACGAGGAACTGATGTAATTATCAGAAGGGTGGCCCATCATCCCCTTGCTTCTTATTTGGAAGCGCGGTCTTTCTTGGGGGGGGGGGGGGGGGGGGGGGGCAACAAGAAAGCTCTGCCCCAACAAGACATCGGCCCTGATCCTCCATCTTGTGTAGCGATGAGCCGCGATGGTGCTTGTGAGTGTGTGGGTGTGTGTGAGTGTGCGTGTGAGAGTGTGGGTGTGTGTGCGTGTGTGTGTGTGTGCGCGAGTGTGAGTGTGCGTGTGTGTGTGACTGTGTGTGTGTGTGTGTGTGTGTGTGCGCGAGTGTGAGTGTGCGTGTATGTGTGACTGTGTGTGTGTGTGTGTGTGTGTGTGTGTGCAAGTGTGTGTGAGTGTGCGTGTAGTTTTGCGTGCCTGTGTGCGTGCGAGTGTGTGTGTGAGAGTGAGTGTGTGGGAGTGAGTGTGTGGGAGTATGTGCATGTAGTTTTGTGTGTGTGTGTGTGGGAGTGTGTGTGTGTGAGAGGCAGAGACAGAGTGACATTGAGAAAGTGGGGGGGGGGGGGGCGGATGAAAGAGAGAGAGAGAGTGAGTGGGGAGGCACAGAGAGAGGAATCATTTGAATCTCCATGGTCTTTAGTCCAGGCGGCCTGGAAATTTATACCTAGCAGGACCACCGTCATCCGTGCCACCATCACGATCAGGCTGACATGTTGGCCAAGCTGTGCCTCGAGGCCCACTGAGGGGCTAGGCCGTTTGTGAGACGTGAGATTATTATATTTAATAAAAAAACTCAACATTTACAACTTAATAAGGGTTGGAGAGTCACAGACTCACCTAAATATTCTAACTGCTAAAATGGATCTTGGACCCAGAAGGTTCCAGAACCAATGCAGAGATCATTCTGGAATGTTACACTGAGAATATCTGCTTTTGAAGATTCTGTGAGCTACAGGGAAGGTTCATTGCGGCATGTTGAACAAAGACAACTTCCTAAAGTCATGATGGACCTAGGGCATTTTTAGGCTTCATTACCTTCAATGAATCTAAAGAAAATAAACAACAAAAGCAAATGCAAGGTTAGTCTCACAACCCTGTCCTACGAGTGAACTCCCAAAAAAATGATACCGATGAAATTGCTCTGTTTCACGTTTTTTGCTGCCTTTTTAGCGCTGACTGTACTTCTTGATTAAAAAGGTCTTCTGGTTCTTAGCGATGGTTATCTCCCTGCAGCGTCCCCCATGGTTTTGGATTATTGTTTTCATACACCCGAATAATACCGGCTAATAAGGCGTTCTGAGTAATGATTCGTGTTCACGCGGCGAGGGTAACCGTGGAGATTGATGTGTTCCAGCGACGGCGGCGGTGGGATTTGGCTCCAGTCGCGGCGTAGCCGGGCGTGAGGCCTCTCGCCGGCGCTGCCGTCATCCTCCTGTCTCCACGGAGCACGCTCTGTCCGTCCCCCGCCTCTACCGCACGCGCGCTGGGTTTTACACCGGTCCTTAAAGACACTTTTCTTTCGTCTTGTCGCGTTTATACGGAGACCCCTAAAGAAATTAAATATTATTGTGGGTTCCCTCGCAATACTTCTGCGAGGGAACAATGTAATATTTATAAAAATTTCTCACCCACGTCCCTTTAGGTGCTTCGTACGTTTATTAGCAGGTGCGCTTCGTTTCATTTTATTTCTCACCTTTTCGTCTTTTTTAAAAAAAAAACACATGTAATTGGCATCAAGGCGAGCTCTTTCTACGGAAATCACGCCCGCGTCCCGAAAAGCGAGGCCGCGACGCCGGCGCCAGCTGGGGTTCCTGTTAAAAAAAAAAAAGACGTCCGTCCGTCGCTCGCCCGTGCGTCGCCGTGGGAGACGGGAACGCGGGGGAAGGGCGAATTAGCGGCGCGCTCACCCCTCCGCCGGAGCCACGGAAACGCGATCACGGAAACGCGCTTTTAAGCGAAACACGCTGGCGGCGCGAAACGAGCCGCTCCGGCCCAGCGTGACGCCTGACTCCCGTCCGCACCGTCGCCCGATTAACCGCCTTTTACGAAGTACCGGAATCAGCCGTTTCGGGGAACATAATGACCGGTAGCGTTTTGTTTTGTTTTTTTTTTTTTTTGCTTGTTTTGTTTTGTCTCTGTTCCATTTTCAAGTTAATTGGACCGTTTGTGTTCCGCTTTATTTGATTACACGTTTGAATCGGGTGGCCTGAAACGCAGCGGAAGTTATTTTGTGTTTGTTTCTCTTTTTTTTGTGTGCATTTAATTTGAAAATAGGGTTTTATCTCTTCTGTGGGATGAGTTCATATGCCACTGTGGCGTATTCTTCTCTTAATTAAATGAAATGCGTTCCTCAGTGGATTATTTTCTTGTTGTCAGCTTGTAATGTTTTCTTTTTTGGGGGGGGCGGGGTGCCTAAAAAAAAGCTTAACATCATTTAAAAGTGCGCTGCATCTGGGTTTATTGTTTATCTGCTAAGCATGGTCTCCTGGCAACCATTGTCTTTATCAATCCCCATCAACAAAAAGGTTGTTTCGGAACCCCTGAGTGTAAAGTGGGGGGGGGGGGGGGGGGGGGGCAGATAAGGCAAAATAGAAATCTTAATCAGCGCGGGATATATCATTGGCAGCACTTCATCCTGCGAGCGTTCTTATTTTACATATTTCAGGTGGAGAAGGAATGATTAAAAAAGTAGGCCTAGTAAATTGTGGAAGATAAAGTCTTTCTCTATAAATCACTGTTTCTCCCTCTCATGCTGGCAATAGTGGGGGGAGGAGGTGAAAAGGGGGGGTATACCCCCCATTAATAAGCAGCCTGATTACATTAATCATAACTAATTTTACCGACACACTTTTCCTGACCTCAGATAACCTTTCTCGCCCCAACTCGAACCTGCTGAGCCCCCTTTCCCCCCCCCATACCTGGATAATCAGGGGCATGCTCCTCCCCCTCCTTCCACAGCTGAACTCACGCAGCTTTGCAGGTTACACAATCTTTAAGACGCCTGTCGCATTCCAACTGATTACACTCTGATGGTTTGAGAACAAGCATTTTCAAATGTTGCCACCAATTAACAAAGAAAAGTCTTTCATACGATATGATTCATCGTACAGTTAGTAACTGATTAGTAGTAAGTTAGTACTGGAACTAGTTGGCCATTTGGTTAGTGGGGGATCATTTTTTTGGTCAGTGGGGGATAATTTTCTTCCCACTGGGGAGTTTTTTCTTGCCACTATTTTCTTCCCACTAGATTTTTTAACCCTGCTTGCTTTTTTTTAGGGGGGGGGGGGGGGGGGGGGGGGGGGGGGGGGGGGGGTCAGGCTCGGTTTTACCTCATTTTTCTCCATTTCCTGTTTCTAAAAAGCAGCTTTTCATGGCGGTTTATCAGTAGAAAGCGAATGAAAGAAAGAATGAAAGAGTTGGATGTTTCTCTGATGTGTTTTGCCCCAGGCCTGAGGCCTGTGCGCTAGTCGTCCTCACCGGCTCTCTGAAGCTATCCCCTGTCCTGCAGTCGTCCCACAGGTTAAGCACCCGGCCCAGAGGAATTATGGGAAGGGTTTAGGCTTCCTGAATGGGGATTTTAGGGGTTAGGGGCTCCGGGTGTGGGACAGCATCAGAACTTAGGGTGCTTCTGTCGAGGGGAAGCTTTGAGATTGGGGTCAGAGGTCGCGGTGGCGACAGCTGCTGATCCGTCGCTGTAATCCTGTCAACGCTTTAAGGAATGAACCCAGCGACCCTGAGACCTAGTCACCACTGCCACCATGAAGGCCGTGTCCTCACTGAGCAGGAGGGAGAGGAGTGAGAACACAGGGGGTTTAGAGGGTGTTGCCCCCCCCCCCCCACACACACGCACAAACAAACACACGTACGCACTCACAAAACACACACACACACACACACACACACACTCACACACACACAAAACATGTACGCACTCACACATGCACATACACACACTCACGCACAAGCACACGCACGCACGCACACACAAACACATGCATACTCACACACACACCATTCCAACCACCATTACACCAGGCTCCTGCAAGTTACCAGTTGGTATCATTAAGAGTTACTGGTCATTGGTGTTTCTCTATCTTCTATCTAGTACTGGGTGTGGCTTGTAGGGTGTAAAATAGTAACTGGCTCTCCCGCAGTACTGTGTAGTCTGCAGTGTGTAAAATAGTCACTGGCTCTCCTGTAGTACTGTGTGTGGCCTGTAGGTTGTAAAATAGTCACTGGCTCTCCTGTAATACTGTGTGTGGCCTGTAGGGTGTGAAGTAGTCACTGGCTCTCCTGTAATACTCTGTGGCCTGAAGGGTATAAAATGAGTACAGAGGGGTAGGATGTCGGGATGTCTGGGATTTCCTACTCAGTATTCATTGAGGTAATAGTGGTTTGGCATCTTCATGAGCCATGTAGTTACATGGTTATTATATGGTTATTACCTGTTTATAAGCACTGAACCTGGCCGCTTGTGAAAGTGCGTATAATAGCTTTTGTTATGTTTGAATTGGCAGCTCGCTGAGGGATCGGCAGTCTCTCATTTACCTCAGCGAGCAGCAATAAAATCCGTCCCTCGCGCGCGACCAGAATACCCAGCACACATTAGGAGGGAGCCGGCCTCGTGGGACGTCAGGAAAGATTTGGTCTTTTTTTTTTATTTTTCAAATCATGAGTGAATGAATAATTAATTCCTCCTGGTGGTGGCGATTTATCCATTTAGGAGCGCGATTAAAGGCCGGCCTCCGGCTCCCACCCCATCAGGATAATTTGAGGATGGCGGTTATTGGCGGTTCTAATCAACCCGCTGCGGGGGTGGGCGTTCCCATGGCCACAGGGCAGGGCAGGGCGGAGGGGGAGGGGGGGGTTATAATGTGGCAATGTTGTGATACAAAAACAGCAAATATAGATAAGACTGCTCCAGGGGACAGTTTTGAGCGGAGGGGAGGAAGAAGGGAGCAAGGGAGAGGAGAGGAGAAGAGAAGAAAACAGGAAAGGAACAGGAGGATGGCGCATGAGAAGGAAAGGAAGAAATGGGGAATAAATCAAAGTGAGATGAAGAGAAATAAAGGGGGTGAGCAGGGCAGGACTCAATGCAAGGGAAAAAAGAAACCTAGAGAAATGCAGAAAAGGAGTGAGAGAGATGAGAGAAGGAGAGTGAGGTAGGAGAAGAACAGAGGGAGAGGGAGACAGAGAGGCTGGAGAAGGAGAGGTAGAGAGAGAGAAACGCAGGCGAAGGAGAGTGAAAGAGAGAGAGAGATGCGATAGACGGAGGAGAGGGAAGAGTGCAGAGATCGTTAAGTCAATGAGCCGCATCTGAACGACCGCACGGCTCGTTAAGGTAAGACGTATTTTAGGAAGACCGTGTCCTGGGGGGGGGGAGTGGGTTGGGCGCGTAAATGAACTAATAAAGCCCCCGCGAAAAGACATTCGCGGGTATTAAAATCCGCTCATCGCCGGCCTCCCGCTCGTACCCCGCCCCCCCTCCGCTCCCCCCCCCCCAGGGCCAGATGGCGGTGTCGGCGTCGGCTGAGCCTTTAATCACCGATGTCCGCACTGCCGCGCTTTTTCAGAGCGTCCACACCCCCGACTCTTTCTCCTTTTATGATCCTTTCCTGTGTGTCTTCTCACGGTTCGTGGTCGTTTTATTGCGCGTTTTAGTGCTGTTTCTTCTACTTCCTCTTCATCCTCTTCCTCCTGCTCAGCACATGAAGTGGGGAAAGGACAGTAAGTGCCTGTGCTCATGTGTGCGAAGCGTAGAAGTCTGGGTACGGACTGTTCCGGAACTTCAAACCATTTTTTTTCACACCGAGCTCACGTGTTGAAAAGTTTCTTCGGTGGAAAAGCAGCAAGAGGGCAAGAAAGCGGGTACCCGCTGGGCAATGGAGTCCATTTGTGTGACGCGTCAATGGGTGGGCTCACTTGAGTCAATCGCTAGGGACTACAATGCAGTGACTGTTGTGGGAATGAGAGAAATAAGATCTCACTGCACGCATACAGCTCATGAGAAGTAGCTGAATGGTAGTAGAAGTGCCGGCTCTCGTATGAGCAAAACGTAGAAGTCTGCATACCGATCTGTTCCGGCCTGTTTCGAGCTCCTACTCTTCTTCTTCATCATCATCCTTTTATGTTTATCTTCATGTATCTTTTTCATCTTCGTCATTGTTTTCTTATTATACCATGGTAATAGCCAGAGTAATAATTGTAATTACCAGGCACAGATGGAAGTGAATAGAACATGCCTGATAGCAGTTTTGGCTCTGTACCTACATTGCTATTACATGCTTATTATACGGTTATAAGCGCACAGTGACTCTGACTGGGAGTAGTGATGTCAGCAGCAGGCCTCGTTACATCTGCGTCTGGAGATTATTCGGGCTGTCAGATACCCCCCCCCCCCCCCCCCCCCCCCCCCCCCCCAGCCCTACAGTCAGGGACATCACAGGGACGTGAGAGTCTGCCAGAAGGGAGCTGTCGGCCGATTGGTCACGGCTTGTCCGGAACATTCTTGGAAAAGCAAAGCAGAAGTCCCGTTTCAGAAGGAGCCGCTCTGCGGCTATAATGGCGATGGCGTGTTTCACTAGTCGATAACGCGGGCGATGCTAATTCTAACGCCACCGTGAATAATGGCTTCATTTATAAGCTTCTTTCAATGCATGGTTCTCACAGAACTTTTAATATAATGCAAAGAAGTCAACCATAAAGATAAGCAATGGAAGTTTAAGCACACATACAAAAACTCCAAAGATAAAGCAGACCTTGGGGAACAGCAGTCAAGGTCATAAATTAAAGACAATAATCAAGCAGTCGATCAATAGGACTTCATTACTCCCGAGGGGAAGTTTGGTTGCAGCCGACTTAAAAGGCGAACAAGACTGCGCCTGTTACAACGATAAACATGGAAAGAGAAATTCTGATTTAAATATACGATAGTTAAAGATGTTATACACCTCCAATAGAAAATTACATTCAGGAAAAGTAATATTTACAATAAGCAAGTCTTCAGAACAGAGTCTTTGCAGTTCTGATAGCTCCAGGCTTGGAGACTTTTTTTTATCCAGGTGGTTGTTGGTCAGAATCCCACTTGGCCGTGAGGTGTGAGAGTTCTGGCACTCAGGTTGTTCCGAGATGGACATCAGGATGATATCCTCCTTAGACCAGGCAATTCATTTTTGTCCTCTGTAGGGGATATGTGTTTCTGGTCTTAATGTCAAGAACCATATAAGTATTCAAGTGTGCACGGGACGTTCAATAAAAAAGAAAATAAATAATATGTTTGAAAATATTATTATTATTAAATCCCAACATGTTTTTTTCATCCATGACACTTGTGCTATGTCAAAAGAAATTTCAATATATAAACTTTTTTCTGCTGGATCTCAGGGCGATGTGTAAGTGAGTGTCTTTCAGGAATAAGTAAGAGATGGGATGGGGGGAGGACAGGGGGCTGAGGGGGGTGGGGAGGGGGCTGTTGAGTCACCTGCGTGTTTGGGATTCCTGCAGATGGGAATTGTTTAAAGCTGAGCTGCACTCATCAGTCAGGATGGCAGGCTGCAGATATCGCTGAGGGGGTCTTTTACTGCCCCGTTCCTGCTTCATGAGTTACTGGGCGGTCACGGCTCTTCGGACAGTTTTTTTGTTTTTTGTGGAGCCGTGACAGGGTGTCGGGCCTCCCTCCTCTGCGGTTTGGATGATGTGGCTGTGCGTCTTTTTGATGTCGGGGGGGGCGGAACCTGGAATTTGTTTTAATTTGTTTCTTTTCTGGGTTTTTTTGCAGGACCACTGACTGAATCTGACCTCTTCTGTGGGGGTCCAACCCCCCCTCCCCCACAAACCCAACTGCTACCACCTCAGCTCCACCCTACAGCCACGCCCATCCCCCACCGCCCTATGAGACTCCGAGGGAATCTGAGAGCAGCTGTCTGATTGGACAACGTCACCTTCCATCACATCTGACAGACTTGTACAGTGAGTATGGCCCAAATGTGTTAAAAATGGCTCTGAGCATCGTTGGGATAGATATAGGTACGATATACGGCCGAGGGGGAGGGGGCGGGGGGGGGGGCTGACGGTATTACAGCTCGGAGAGCGACGTGGGACTGTGGGAAGGATTTCGAAAAGGGATTCAGACGAGCGAGTCTGAAAGCGAAAGGACAAACACAGAAATAAAGAGAAGTGAAAAGAACGCAGAGGGAGAGAGAGGAAGAGAAATAGAGAGAGAAGGACAGCAAAGAAGAGAGAGGGGGGAGAGGAAAAGAGAGAAAAGGAGAGAGAGATGGAGAGAGAATGAGAGCAAGAAAAAGAGAGGGAGGGAGAGAGATATACATAGAGAGTGGAGGTGGGATAGATATAGGTACGGCTTTTGGAGCAATCAGGCTGTTCATTGCTTGACAATGACGGCGCTCTCCGAGCTGTAATACCGTCTGTGAGCCGGCCTGTCTGCGAGCCGGACTACCTGTGAGCCGGGCTGTCTGTGAGCCGTGTCAGTGACTGGAACATGCTGATCTTTCATGTGCTAGTGGACCAGGTCTGAGCATGTGCAGAACCGGTTTGTTTTGCGAAGACCAATATTTCTGCCGGTTTCCATTGGTCACGAAATAGTTTTCCATGTGACAGAACCTTTTTCACAGAACCTCCCTCCCTCCCTCTATCCCTCCCTCTCTTTCTCCCCTTCCCTCCCTCTAACCCTCCCTCTCTTTCTCTCCCTCCCTCCCTCTCTCTTTCTCCACCTCCCTCCCTCTCTCTATCGCTCTCTCCCCCTCCCTCTATCCCTCTCTCTCCCCCTCCCTCCCTCTATCCCTCCCTCTCTCTCTCCCCCTCCCTCCCTCTATCCATCCCTCC
>CM045890.1:46409404-46556904 GCA_025169545.1 Anguilla japonica | reverse complement strand
GGGGGAAATGCCTCTGAGATGGGATTGGAGCATGTTCACCCTTTATAAACGGCCCTGCCGCCACCTCTGCTCACCTGTCGCAGGTGCGATCAAACCGCCGGGTCAAAGAGACGGTCTGCCTCCTGAGAAACACACCGTTCTCTCTCTCTCTTTTTCTCCCTCTTTTCACACACTCTGTCTCTCATCTCCCTGTCACTCAGAGAGAATCTCAGTGTTCATTTGTTTTCATTTCCATCGCTGATAGGGCTAATTAGCATGTGTGTGGTGTATTTTCCCTCTGGCTTTCATTTCCCTGTCTGTCTGTCCGTCCGTCCGTCCCCACGGCTCAGGCCTCTGATGTCTCCCCAGTGTGTATTTTAGAAAGGCGGGTAGATGTCTCCCCTGTGTGTATTTTAGGAAGGTGGGTAGATGTCCTGTGTGTATTTTAGAAAGGCGGGTAGATGTCTCCCCCGTGTGCATTTTAGAAAGGCGGGTAGATGTCCCGTGTGTATTTTAGAAAGTGGGTAGATGTCTCCCCCGTGTGTATTTTAGAAAGGTGGGTAGATGTCTCCCCCGTGTGCATTTTAGAAAGGCGGGTAGATGTCCCGTGTGTATTTTAGAAAGGCGGGTAGATGTCCTGTGTGTATTTTAGAAAGGCGGGTAGATGTCTCCCCCGTGTGTATTTTAGAAAGGCGGGTAGATGTCTCCCCCGTGTGTATTTTAGAAAGGCGGGTAGATGTCTCCTGTGTGTATTTTAGAAAGGCGGGTAGATGTCTGTGTGTCCCCGGGTAGATGTGTATTTTAGAAAGGCGGGTAGATGTCCCGTGTGTATTTTAGAAAGGCGGGTAGATGTCCTGTGTGTATTTTAGAAAGGCGGGTAGATGTCTCCCCCGTGTGTATTTTAGAAAGGCGGGTAGATGTCCCGTGTGTATTTTAGAAAGGCGGGTAGATGTCCCGTGTGTATTTTAGAAAGGCGGGTAGATGTCCCGTGTGTATTTTAGAAAGGCGGATAGATGTCTCCCCAGTGTGTATTTTAGAAAGACGGGTAGATGTCTCCCCCGTGTGTATTTTAGAAAGGCGGATAGATGTCTCCCCCGTGTGTATTTTAGAAAGGCGGGTAGATGTCCCGTGTGTATTTTAGAAAGGCGGGTAGATGTCCTGTGTGTATTTTAGAAAGGCGGATAGATGTCTCCCCCGTGTGTATTTTAGAAAGGCGGATAGATGTCTCCCCAGTGTGTATTTTAGAAAGACGGGTAGATGTCTCCCCCGTGTGTATTTTAGAAAGGCGGATAGATGTCTCCCCCGTGTGTATTTTAGAAAGGCGGGTAGATGTCTGCCGGTGTTTTCCTCATTAAGGCCTCGTATCGCCGCTCTTCCTCTGCTCCAGTTCTCTCCTGTACCCGGGGGGGGGGGGGACCATGGCGCATTTTGCGATCGCTTCATCGCCTCAGAACCGCCGACCAGATCAGGCACCGCGAAGGCGGGTCGAGTGATTTAGCTGCACAATTAGCTGCTCTAATTGGTCAATTAAGTGGGGAGAGCCGACAAGAACCTAAACGCCCTGCGGCTCTCCCGAGCATGAGAGCGAGCTCCCCCACTCAGCCCTACGCCACTTCTGCGGGGTTTGTTCCCTTTAAGGTGTGAGCGTGTGATTAGAATGTTCCTAACTGAACATTCTAATGCTGATGTCACAATCACTGACTGTGGACTGAAAGCAACGGAGTTCTAGAACAGTGACTTAGAATTTTGGAGGAAAAAACCTACTGTTCACAGGGTTAAGGGATTGTCTGCATTCCCTCGCAGTTTGGTCTGCCTGTAAGGGACCGTCCTGGTATGGGTTCCCCTCCCCCTCAGAGGAAGAAGGGATGAGGAGGCCAAATGACCGAAACCCCGCTTAGATCCGGGACTTAGCAAGACTGGGACCCTTAATCGGTTCAGGGATTTATCCGGGACGGGGATTATCCAGTCCGAGGGAAGGAGGATCTGTGAAATCCACCCTGTGGCCTGGTCCCCCTTAATGAGCAGGGTCTGGCTGCGGATGCGACGATTGGCCTAAAGAGACGATATCGCCCGAAACGGTCCTGTCCCACGATGAGGTATGTCACAACCTTGAGCCAGCAGGAAGTCGTCACCAAAATGTAGGATCACTGGTAGCCTGGAAACAGCACTGCGGGGGGGGGGGGGGTGAACAGGACACTCACAAAGGTGAGTCCGTAAAACGACCGAGAGGTTGCTCCTCGGCAGAATACTTGCCGTGACTTTGTGTCCGTCAGACCGGGGACATTTTGCGTCCCAGGCTTACTCCCGGACCGTCTGAAGCCTCCGGATTTGGCCGAGTTCAGACAAAATGTCGTGTTTTCCAACAGCCAGAGAATGAACCGCTGTCTCTGTTCTGATTCATGTTGGCACCGGGCAAAGGTTTTTATGGACAAGCACCATGGAAACAAAAGGCCTGAGACAGAACAGAGCTGGTGAATGCCCATTGTGTTGTCATCAGCATGAGACGCCCTGTCACAGCTCACCAGGGGCCATTGTTGCCTCACGGGTATCACGGCAACAAAGTCTGACTAGGCAGTGGTCATCAACCCCGTTGTGATGTCGTTAGCATGAGACACAGAGGCTCACTCACGCGAACCCATCCTAAATGAGGACTAGACAGGAAAGGGGACACGGTATTCCATTATACCCCACTGTATTTGGTAGTTCCGCAAGTGGCGCCTTCGCAAGATGGCTGCAACGGCCCAGAGAGATGATGTCATCAGCATGAGTTCAGTGTGGGAGTCACCAGAGGCCACTGAGAATACCTCAGGCGACTGTGGTCCAGGTGTCTCGGTATATTTACAGCGGTGTCTCGTCTAGGCGGCTCACCGTGTGGTATCCGGTGATGATTCGGCCACATACACATGCTGGAGCTGGGGGGGGGGGGGGGGGGGGCGGGGAGCGGGGGAGAAGGATGTAGCTCTCGGCAGTAAACAGCCCGCCATGTCGCTTCCTTTTGAAAGCGCACGTGTGCGTCCCTGCCTCGCCACGGAAGTCACAATGATGAAGCATTCGTTTTCCCGGGGAATTGTGGGGCGGGCGAGCATGGTGGTGGCGTCGCGCCGAAAACCACCCCCCCCTCTCTCCTCCTCCCCCCTTCTTTCCCAGCCCCCCCCCCCCCCCCCCCAGGGGGTGTTGTGTTCCCATTGATTTATAGGTGGGCGCATTTGCTCAGGCTGAGCCAACTAGAGAAATCACTCGTTGAGAGAGACTGACGGTGGCCAACTTCTCAGGATGAGAACAAAGGCTTGTGTCACTTCTTACTGCATATCGCTTTCTTTCTCCCTTTATTCTTTTCTTCTTTTCTATTTCTCTCTTTATCTGTCTGTCTTACTCCCTTTCCCTCCTCGCCACTCACTGTCTCTCTTTCTCTGTCTCTCTCTCTCTCTCTCTCTCCCTTTCTCTCGTCTCTGTCCTTTTCTCTATCGAGTCTTTCTCTCTCTCCCTCTCTCTCTCATTCTCTTTCTCCTTCCCCTCCCCTGTTAGCTCTGAATAATGTATTGAAGACTGTTCCTGGTGTTCACAGCAATTAAATTCTGCGCAGCTTCTCTTTTCCAGAAAATGTCAGAAAAAATGGTCTGTGTTCTTTGTTGTTGTTGGTTTTTTTTGTACATCAGTGGGTATGTCTCCGCTTCTCGGCACCGCGCTGATACACTCTTATCACAAAGTGACGCTAATGGCGGCAAAGAAAAGGTCAGAATTGCCTTGCAGCTCGTCGATTGAGCGGGTGACTCCAGATTGAACAGGCGGCTGCAAATGACATGAAAAGCAGTCAGGGGGGCAACTGAGTGGTACATCCCATTAAGGAACTAGTGCATATTGCACTTGGGGCATCTCGTTAGGGAACTAGTGCATATTGCACATGGCACATCTCGTTAAGGAGCTAGTGCATATTGCGCATGGTGCATCCCATTAAGGAACTAGTGCATATTGCACCTGGTGCATCCCATTAGGGAACTAGTGCATATTGCACTTGGTGCATCCCATTAGGGAACTAGTGCATATTGCACTTGGTGCATCCCATTAGGGAACTAGTGCATATTGCACTTGGTGCATCCCATTAGGGAACTAGTGCATATTGCGCATGGTGCATCCCATTAGGGAACTAGTGCATATTGCACTTGGTGCATCCCATTAGGGAACTAGTGCATATTGCACTTGGTGCATCCCATTAGGGAACTAGTGCATATTGCACTTGGTGCATCCCATTAGGGAACTAGTGCATATTGCACTTGGTGCATCTCATTAGGGAACTAGTGCATATTGCACATGGTGCATCTCATTAGGGAACTAGTGCATATTGCACTTGGTGCATCTCATTAGGGAACTAGTGCATATTGCACTTGGTGCATCTCATTAGGGAACTAGTGCATATTGCACTTGGTGCATCCCATTAGGGAACTAGTGCATATTGCACTTGGTGCATCTCATTAGGGAACTAGTGCATATTGCACATGGTGCATCTCATTAGGGAACTAGTGCATATTGCACATGGTGCATCCAGATAGGGAACTAGTGCATATTGCACATGGTGCATCCAGATAGGGAACTAGTGCATATTGCAGGTGAGAGCGATAAGAGAGACAGATCAAGAGAGCAAAGGAGGTGTTAAGAAAAAAAGGAGAGATGGACAGATGGAGACACAGACAGGGAGGTGTCTGTCGTCCCCTCCTTCCTTTTGCAGTTGTTAGAGGGCTACGATGGAGAGGAGGGAGGATAAACAATGGGTGGGGTCACCTCAGGACAGTCATGTCCACTCCCGCTCTTACCTCCACTTTTGCCCCGCCCCCAGCATGCAGCAGAGGGACGTGGGGGGGGGGGGGGGGGGCGGTTAATGAAAACCCGCGGTTCCTAATTCTGAGCGATCGTCCGCGAGATGAACAGTGACAGCGCTCGCTGCTTTTCCAGCCCTTCATCAACCTCCCACAGGTCCTCCTCCTCCTCCTCCTCCTCCCCCGCCCTTCCTCCTGGCAGCTTGTCGATCCGCGGAGCCGTTTCTCGCCCCAGCAGGGGGGCTGTGGGCATCACTTGCTCGTGTGACTCACCCCCCTCACCCTCCTCCCCGTCCCGTTGAAATCACCCCCCCCCCCCCCCCCCCCCAGAGACACTAAGCAGTGGTGAGACGTTGGCAGGCCCCATGCACAGCTTACCGCATTCTGCATTCTGCATTCCGTCTTCAGCATTCTGTGTTCAGCATTCTGTTCCAGTGTGGGGCTGCACTGAGCCTCTGCACAGTGCTGAGCTGCTAGAAGAGACGCTGCGTGGTACAGGCTTAAACATTTACACACACACACACTCACACACACACACACACACACACACACACACACACACACACACACACACACCACACACACACACACACACACACACAGCTGGACCAGGTTAGAATTATCAGGCTTTGGGGTGACCCTCAGTGGGCCCTGCAAGGGGATTGGTGCACAGAGTTTCCTCCCTGTAAGGGGATTGGTGCACAGAGTTTCCTCACTGCAAGGGGATTGGTGCACAGAGTTTCCTCCCTGTAAGGGGATTGGTGCACAGAGTTTCCTCACTGCAAGGGGATTGATGCAGAGTTTCCTCACTGCAAGGGGATTGGTGCACAGAGTTTCCTCACTGTAAGGGGATTGGTGCACAGAGTTTCCTCCCTGTAAGGGGATTGGTGCACAGAGTTTCCTCACTGTAAGGGGATTGGTGCACAGAGTTTCCTCACTGCAAGGGGATTGGTGCACAGAGTTTCCTCACTGCAAGGGGATTGTTGCACAGAGTTTCCTCACTGTAAGGGGATTGGTGCACAGAGTTTCCTCACTGCAAGGGGATTGGTGCACAGAGTTTCCTCACTGTAAGGGGATTGGTGCACAGATTGTCCTCACTGCAAGGGGATTGGTGCACAGAGTTTCCTCACTGTAAGGGGATTGGTGCACAGAGTTTCCTCGCTGCAAGGGGATTGGTGCACAGAGTTTCCTCGCTGCAAGGGGATTGTTGCACAGAGTTTCCTCGCTGCAAGGGGATTGGTGCACAGAGTTTCCTCGCTGCAAGGGGATTGGTGCACAGAGTTTCCTCGCTGCAAGGGGATTGGTGCAGAGTTTCCTCACTGCAAGGGGATTGGTGTGCGGGTTTTTGACAGGTCCGTCAGTTTGTGAGCAGAAGCACTTGAAGCCCTTGTCAGTTTTGGGGCGGTTCAGGGCGTTCCTCCCCGGCGCGGTCTCTGGGCAGGCCCTGCGTTTTCTAACGATGGGCACCGCGGCGCGGAGAACGAGAACGGCAGGTGCCCGTCGGCGGTGGAACCCAATTAAAAGCCCTGCCGGCGCGAGGAGCGGCGGCGTGAAGCCTTCGCCGCCGTTTTCCAGTCCCTCCCGCCGAGACGTCTGCCGCCGCAGAGGAGCCCCGCCGGCCGCGCTAATTAGCGACTCGGCCGGGATTGGCTGGCCGCCACTCTTTCGGGCTCCACCCACCGTCTGTCGCCGGTGGCAACAGCCGCAGCAGTGCTGGCGAAGTTGACCCAAGGCGCAGCACGTGCCCCTCCCCCCCCCTCGTGTTAGCCAATGGTGGCGGCAGTGGGTGGCAGGGGTGAACTTTATTGGACTGCCTGTCGCTGTCACCCCTGCTGCCGTCAGTTCAGGGAAGTGGGGGGGGGGGGGGAGCAGGGGGGCAGTGGGGGGGGGGGGGGGGGGCAGATGGCGAGGGCAGGTGCACCAGTAATCCCGCCAAAGGTGCTGAGTTTGGCCTGCAGAGGCAAAAGCACCGTCTGATAACACACAGTTGGAGAGCAGAGGGGGGTGGGGGGGAGCGAGGGGGTAGAGAGTAAGATAGAGAGGGGAGAGAGCAAGGGAGAGAGAGGGGAGAGAGCAAGAGAGAGAAAAGGGGGAGGAGAGACAAAGAGAGAGAGAGAGGGGAGGGAGAAAAAAGGGAGAGAGGGAGGGAGAGAGAGAGAGAGAGAAGCAGATTGCTTTTTGCCAGTTGCTTCTATTGATCTGATTCTTGGACTTTCTTTCCTCTGTCAAACATACACTGCCCGCACACACTCTCTCCCTCCCTCTCTCCCTCACTCCCTCTCTCTCTCTCTGTCTCTCTCTGTCCTTCTATCCCCCTCTCTCTCTCTCTCTGTCCCTGCCTCCCTCTCTCTCTCTCTCTCTTTCCCTCTGTCCCCCTCTCTCTCTCGCTCACTCACTCTCTCAATTAACTTCAATTCAATAATGCTTTATTGGCATGACTGTATATAACAATATTGCCAAAGCAATTCACAATACAATTAAACAATTAACAATAACGAATATTATTATGTCTATAACAATCTCTATCTGTCCCTCTGTCCCCCTCTCTCTCTCTCTCTCTCTCTCTCGCTCACACTGTCCCTCCCTCTCTCTTTTTCTCGCTCACTCTCTCTGGCTCTGTCCCTTTCTCCCTCTCTCTTTCTCTCGCTCACTCTCTCTGGCTCTGTCCCTTTCTCCCTCTCTCTCGCTCTCTCTCTCCATCGCTTTCTCCCTCCCTCCCGCTCTTTATGTCCCCTGGGGGTGTGAGGTGATTGTGAGTGACTGCTTTGTTTGGTTGTCAGCGTTTTTGAAATCTCTTCCCTATAAAACGTGTTGATGGTTTGTGACAGAATGACCCCTTTGGGAGGGGGGCATACTGACATATCACATTATTTGATTACTGAGCACATTCTGAACGTGCGTTCAGGCTGAACAGTGTTCGCTACCATCTTCTGTTCATACCACTGGGGTTTACACAGGTGCAAGAGAGGTAGAGTACCTGTCCCACAGGTACGTTAGCAGCGGCCCTGCCTGAACGCAGGCATGGAATCCGGGGCCCGAATTCCTGCACCACCCATTTGCAGCTTTGCACTGTCTAGGGGAAGGCTCTATACACTAAAGGGATTCTCGTGTAGTCCACATTGTAGTTCTGAGATCAGAATTAAACTACATATCCCATGCTTCCTGCAGGAGCCTGAGCCTGTTGATGGGGATTTCTGTGAGAATGTAGTACATGCGGAACTGAGCTTTGATAACGTGGTCTTCCTGAGCGGGAGTCCTTTGTGGCACGTCCAGCTATGCAGCTAGTTTTTGGGTGCAGAGATGTGCCCTATGATTCAAAACTTTATCTTGGTTGTCCCATGCTAACAGCAGCCCAGGGCTAATGAACTGGGGGTAGGAGGGACAAGTCTTCACTCTGCATAGAAACCAGAGAGAAGCTCCACCAATCACAGAGTATGTTATTGATAAGAAATGCAACAACCTCTATAGAGATTGGTGGATACTTTCCTGAAGGGATCCTGTGAATGTGTATTCCCCCTACCCAACATGGTGGCACGACCCTGAAAGCAATCTTGCAGTCTTTGCAGTGTCTCAACTCCGATGTCTATAAATCCTGGTAAATCTTTACACCGGTAGTCTTTTCCATTGCTGAGAGAACCCAATGTGGAATTAATCCCACTGGTGAGAGGAGTAAAGTTTGATAGTGTGACTGTGACCAGTCGGAAGCCGTGTTTAGTATTGAGAGCGGTGTTCCTTGGCTGTCTGTCCTGTAGACCCCTTGCATCTTTTTTTTTAAATTCTGAGCTATTAACCAAACATCATTCTGGATCCGGGAAACTTTTTGTCATTCTTCTGTGCTTTTGTGTGGAAAAATATGCAGCCGCCGTGTAAAAAGTCTCCTCTGTACTTTGAACTTATTTTTTGCTTCACTTCGGCCAGTAAAAAAAAAATATATAAAAAATTAATGCAGATAAGACAGGAAGAAAAGGTCAGTTTTTCAATAAATTGTTACCGGGGCCCAAAATAATTAACTGAAGCATAAATTATCTCAACGGAGACAGAGGCACAAGGCCGGCTCACTGAAAGGGCAGGTTTTCACTGAAATAAGTTCAGTAAATGGGTTTACATCTATCCTCTTTGTTAACACAAATTCTCCTCCAACCGATGCATAAACAAGGGTTGATGACAGGTGTCTGTTAGAAGTGAAAACCAGAGGGGAATAGAATAGAGTCTTTATTAAGAACTTTTCATTCTCCATTCAAAATGTAACGGAAATCTCCCTTCAGGATCTTGCCATTCAGCTGCTGGACCTCTTTGCAGTCCAGTTTTTAAACCATCTGTACAGTGCGTACCATAAATATGATGCCAAATGCACGATGCACAAATTATCTGGGCAGAGCGAATGTGAGAGAAGGAAAAATCTTTGATATGAGGACCATCAGCAAACAGGAAATTTTCTTAGGATACTTTTTTTTTTGGGGGGGGGGGGGGGGCATTAACAGTACCACCCAGTACAACATGACAATATTGGAGATAACTTAGCATTATAACCCCACACACCACACTGATAGTATCTGTGTTCTTCACAGTGATGTATCTGTGTTCCTCTTGTAGGAAGAAGAAATGACTAAACTATGCAGTTAGCTGTGAGATAGATGAGCTAACACAAGCTCTTGGCTGTGAGCACCTGCCCCCCCCCACCCTGTGCCCGCCCCCACCCCTCCGCCCCCCACCTGATGTGGCGAGCCCGGCGCTGTACTGGCGGGTTTAGCCGTGCAGCGGCATCGACCGCATTAAACCGCCGGTTTGTTCGGCTAACTTCACTCGCTGAGTCATAATGGGCCCTCCACACCTTCTGGGCCATATGGGCCATTTTAGTGTTCCTGAGACTAACACCGATGTTAAGGCTGAAAATGTGGGTGTTGAAGGACCCTGGGCAGAGGGGGGTCAGGAGGCTTGGGTCCGGGTGGTGGTGGGGGGGGGGGGGGTGATTTCCTCCAAAGAGACCCGACTCCAGGTGTCTTTGATCTGGAGAACAATGCAAGCTTTTGCACCCCCGGGGTCAGGGGTCACGGGCGGCATGTGCTTCCTGTTTTGGTTCCTTCTTTCCTCACTCTGGTGTTCTTGCTGTAGCCTCCTACAGTTGGGTTGCATGATGTTCTTGTTCTCAGTTGCCCCAAATTTTTAGGACACACGGACAATGTCTGATCCTGCAGAACTAGGCTAGCTTTGCGTGAGCTTCTGCATCAGTCTCTAAATGTGATTAAGCATACACATACACACACACACACACACACACACATGCATACATACACACACACATACACACACACACACACACATACACATGCATACGCACACACACATACACACACACACACACACACACACACACATGCATACGCACACACACACACACATACACACACACACACACACATACGCACACACACACACATCCACATGCACACACACACACACACACACACACACAGACTCCTCCACTGAAATCTGCCCTTTTGAGGTTGTTACACACCCTCAGGAATTCACACAACTCCTCCAGTAAGTAGAACTGTTTGTTTGTGCAGCTATGACACCGTTTGCATTGTTTTTTTTAAGGTCAATAACTATAAAATGAGCTTTAAAAAAAAAAAAACAGACAGTCAAACACAAATAAGCAGTTCGGGAACACACACACTTCTCACTGCCTGGTACCTGCAGGAGAGAGGGAGGTGGGGGAGTTAAGCTGCCTCCTGCACCTCCTCCTGCTTCTCTATGGCTGTGCTCACCGTCCCGTTGCCCCCCCCCTCCTCTCTCAGACGGGGGGGGGCAGGGAGAGGTTAATGGGGCGTGGTGTCCGGGGCTAATGCGCCTAATCGAGTTTGAAACTACGGAGGAGTGCATAGGCATTATTTAGGGTAATCAGTGGAAGGAAATGGGGTGTGCAGGGGGAGTATGGGGGGGGGGGGTGCTGGTCATCGATTCACACTGCTGCGTGGCACTGGGGAGTCTAGCAGCTACATTAGGACGGGAGCTTGATAGCATTAAAGGTGGATCAAAGGAGCTTCTCTGGCTGGGCCATTGATCTTGGCTCGGTTAGAAAGCAACGCACACTCAAGACTCGCACTCTGTACCTGTTAATGGGTCTTATCTGATACGGGATCATTGCATTATGTCTGTGTGTTAAGCTGATGCTCTTATCCAGAGCGATTTCAGATTCACAGATTCCGATTTTTTTTCTTTTCTTACATACAATCCATTTATACAGCTGAATATTTTTTTTCCATTAAATAATTTGGGTTAAGTACACCTCTGTCAGCATACAATAGTATCTAGCCACCACCTACAGCCTTTGAGTTAGGAAGCTCAGGTCCATAACCATTTTGCTACAGGGGCACCCACTTAATGCATCATACCACAGTAACCTTGCATAAAATAGTCTGGCAAAAAATTATCCTCATTATTGTTATAGTGATTATTATTTATTAATAATACTAACCAAAACGACATCAGAGAGCAGCTCCAGCAGCAGGACAGACAGGTTACATTTTTTTGCATTTTATACCTGCTCGTGATTGGATAGGAAACGTGTTCAGAGTTCTGCTGTTCTGTCCCCCTTTCCTCTCTTTACCAAAAGGGGGAAAAAAGATGCATAATCTGGACTCCAATTCTCATGAACATTCAGCAGGTCAGGGATGAAGCCTGGTGCTCGCTGCTTCCTGTTGTCTACTTCCTGTGTTCTGCTTCCTTTTTCATACTTCCTGTCCCCTGCTTCCTGTTTCCTGCTTTCCTCTCTCCTTTCCTGTGTTCTGCTTCCTTTTCATACTTCCTGTCCCCTGCTTTCTGTTTCCCGCTTTCCTCTGTCCTTTTCCCTGTGTTCTGCTTCCTGTCTCATGCTTCCTCTCTGCTTCCTGATTCCTTTATCCTGTCCCCCTGCTTCCTGTATCCTTTTCAGTCTCCTACTTCCTGATTCCTGTGTCATTAATTGTTATGGATGGAGTTAACCAAAGTGGGCCTTAATCCTTTTAATCTGTGGCCGCAAGATTGCTTGCCTGACCCCGCCGCTAACCGCCAATGAGTCTGAACTAGGCCTCTGTGTTAATTAATATTAATGACCCATCAGTTTCTTAGTTTACTTTCATTCTGACTCCTTAAGTCCAGAATGTTAATGTGTCTGTGAGCTACATAAACACACACACACACACACCTGCGCACACACACACATAGAAAGAGAGCGGCCTCGTTCTCTGGGAGGTGGGGTCTGCCCCATTTTCTGGAACATTCTTCTCCCCTCACAAACCTGCTGGCATGGACCCCAGTCAGGACGATTTAACCTTTGCTGAAGACACTTCTGTGTCACCGTTCTGTCTCCCTCTGTTGGTGCTGGATGAGGCCCATGTTGACATTAGCATAGAAGGAGCTGAGCGGCCCTGTTTGCGGCCTCACAAGTAATTAATTATTCTGCCAAATACAGAGTTTGGGCCTGACTTTGAACAGAAAGAAGTCTGTTTTTTTTTACATTGGATAGATGTGCCTCTCCAAAAAAAAGTGTGGAATCCTTTTACCTGTTTACCTGTGCAGTTGACAAGTGCTGGTAGTAACGAGGGAATGATAGATGGTTATGTGCGGGGAGAAGAGAGCTCAGGTCTCATCGGCTGTGTATTAGAGACATTGAAGGAATCGGATCAGTGGCGACCCTTTAGATTAATCTGTGAAAGACTGCGCTTGTGTGCAGCTTACCTGTGGTGCAAGCCACTGTGAGTGTGCTAGGCAGCGATTGCCTGGCTTCACCTATGGAGAATCTACAGCCTGAGTGTTAGTAATGATTGCTCACCTGTGGCTTCACCTGTGGATGATGTGGGCTCACCTGTCTACAGCCTGAGTGTTAGTAATGATGTGGGCTCACCTGTGGAGGCTACAGCCTGAGTGTTAGTAATGATGTGGGCTCACCTGTGGAGGACCTACAGCCTGAGTGTTAGTAATGATGTGGGCTCACCTGTGGAGGACCTACAGCCTGAGTGTTAGTAATGATGTGGGCTCACCTGTGACAACCCACCTTCTGAGTATACGTGGCAGGTGTGTTTCGTGGGGTTCTGTATTGTCGTTAGGAGACAGAACTAACGCTAAATTGAGTTTGGTTAACATTTGTCCTGAACTTTGACTTAAAAGTAAATCCAAGAATTACCTCTTGTTGTGACTGTGAAGCTTGCCAAACTGTGTGAAGGAAAAAAAATTCTTGCTTTTAAGTTTCATGAGTCAAAGTTATGGACAAATGTTTGTTCAATCCCAGCTTTTTTTGCATTTTTTAAATTTTTTTAGGTGATGCTACTTTCTTTAAAGAAGACCAGGTTAAAACCTAGTATATGGCTGGACCTGACAGTGTTTCCTCTAGGATTTTTTTCAGCAGCGGGGGGAAAGGGTTTTGTTGTACCTGGGTGGTGCGCATGTGCCGCCGGCGTCGGAGTGAATATCAATAGGTCATTTAAAAATATGAAATAAAATGACACTTGCCTGCAAAACAAACATTAGAACATATTTATTGACATCTATCTATTCATACACAATGCCTCTTTGACCCAAGGGTGGAACCTGAGAAGAAAATGCTGCACTCGCTTGTTTATTTGGTTGTCATGACACACGTGATCCTGCCGACCAATGGTGTAACTTCATCACTCAGTCAGTCACTCAGTCACAGACATTCGTTTTTGTACGGCAGGCCCCACTGTTGCGGTCCAGCCAAAAAATTATTTTCTTTCTCTCTGATTTTTTTTCAGACAGCTGTCTCCGACGATGTCCTCCTGAAGTCCAGACGAGGACATCTTTTACTGCCCCCGCCCTTCCCCATCGCCCTGCCCCCTGCCCCTGGCCCCGCCCCCATCGGTTACCATGACGACCACCTCCAGCATGCAGCCGCTCCTGCTGCTCAGTATGCTCCTGGCCTCCTGCCTGCTGTCCGGCTGCTCCGTGGCCACGCCCTTTCCCAAGGACCTGGAGCCCATCAATGTCGTCACCAGGCAACGTGAGTGACGCTGCAACAACGGAGGTGGAGAGAGGCAGCGTGTGTGTGTGTGTGCATGTGTGTGTGTCTGCATGCACCTGCAAGTCTTTGTTCAGCATCCTGATGCATCCTGCAGGGGATCCTGGGTAAAAATCTTATTAATTAACGTCCTGGGCTGGGAGTGCCCTATTTGGCAACTACGTGGGATGTACGCATGGGGGGAAGGGGGAAATATATATATAATATATGAGAGAGAAAGAATTAATGGATGGAGGAGTTGAGAGGGAAGGGAAATTAAAAGCTGGAGGGTTGGGATTAAAATGGAGGGAGAAAGGGAGTAAACAAAAGAGAGGGAAGAAGAGTTGGAGTTAGGGGAAGAACAGGCCAGCCCATATCGATTTATTTAATAGAAAGAGAGAGAGAGAGGGAAATGCAGCACGTACGAGTGTACTTAAGAGAGAGAAGAGGCAGACAGGGTGAGAGAAGTCCAGTCAGGTTTATTTGGGAGGGAAACGGAAGGGGGGGGGGCGAGAGCGATGGTTCCTGGCACCCCGTCTTCCACTGCATTAATGAAGCTCAGCCGCCCTGACTGTGTGTGCCCCAGCCCATCCGCGTCCATTAGCTGGACAGATGTGTGGCTATGGTGTTTGCTTGTCACTCAAGATGCCCCACCCCCTCCTCCCATAAGGTCCAAGGGTCCTTCGATACTAGCATTTCCCAAGCTTATAACATATATATATATATATATATAACTATATGTATATACTGGCAAAATATGGCCTTGTGTGGAACTCTTTTTTTGTTATAAGGATTATATATATATATATATATATAATCCTTCTATAACACCTTTATTAACATTTTATAACACAAAATGTCCCCTAATCTCACATTAGCTTTTTGAAGTATGGTGTGAAGAATGCTGTTCACATGACACATGAGGTCCTGTCATGATGATTTTAACTCACTTCCTGACCAAAAATTCCTGTGCAAAATGCTTAGACTGATTTTTACGCTTAGGTAATCACAATACCAGAGATAATTAAGTGCTTTGTGAAAGCTTTAGTGATATGGGTCATCGTTAGCTCCCCTCTTTGTAGTATTAAATCAAACGTTAAAATTTTATTGCGAGCGTGACATAGTTTTGTGGCTTAGACACTATGTCAGAGTCCGTGACCGTGGTGTTGTGAGGTCATGACAGTCGCATGCAAACATAGGATAACCATTACTAATTTAATGGGCTCTTTACCGCTTGTGGTCGAAAGCAAGAGGAAGCAACTTCTGGGTTTCAGGACACATTTTCTGAGGCAACAGACCTCAACGTGGGTTTAATTTTAATCCAGTTTAAACTGCAAATACGGCTTTTCGGAAGATATGTGTCCGTCGAAGGGCCCCTTTCCTCTCGGGCATGCTGCGATTTCAGCCCATCTGGAGCTCACTCCAAACAGCCCCGATCCGTTTCTGTTCTACCCATCCGTCATCCGAGAGGTCACCAGCGAGCTGTAGGGGGAGAACGCGGGAGGGGGGAAAAAAAAGAAGCGGGGAGTGCTTTGAGGACAAAACGTGCCGATTAAGGCGCCGGTTCGCGAGCGACAAAAAGAAAGGTCGACAGCTGCCAAGAGGAGCCATTTTGCGGAGATGAGGTCTTTGCATTCAAAGACCGTTGCCAAGAAGTGGGGAAGGCTGTAATTACAGTTTTTTTTTGCTCCAAATTTATTCTCTTTAACCGATCGAGCGCTCGGGTTCAGACCCGCAGCGGGTGAGCTGCGGCTTCGAAATATCTCTGAAGGAGCAAGTTTATGTCTTATCGATTAATTAGAAGTTTAATGTCCAGCACAGCAACGAAGCTTTTTTTTTTGTTTGGTTTTTTTTTTTTTATTGCTTCCTTCTAAACAAGTCCTTCTGATAATTAATCCGTAGACAGGCTGGAATTTATCAGGCCTCCTTTAACTCTGCATTAAGCAAAGTTTGTCTGGGCCGAAACTTTTCCTTTTGGTTTTTTTTTTGTCTTTGAATCGAATCGGCCATTTTTCCGTTTTGTAAAAATGAAGAAGGAGAACAGCAGCAGCCTCGGCTGACGTCAGGGACACGAGCGTGTGAGAGGGGGGATTCCGGACCTCTGCGCTTCGCGAGGAAAGGCGCGTGGCGTTTATCTAACCTTATTTCCCCGGTCCGATGGAGTGGTAATCCACGCCTTCGCTCTTATCGTTTCCACGGATGCGCTCACCGGGGGCGGGGGGGGGGGGGGGGGGGGGGGGGGGGGGCGGAGCCCGCCGGAGTTATTACAGGCCTCTCGGCTGACCTTTCACGGGCGAGTCAACACCCGCACACGGAGGAGGAAGTTCGGAGTCTGCTGGGGGGCGCGATCGGAATGTGAATTTTCCTCGCCCAGTGGAAAGGCAGCGTGTCTGAGAGCCCGCTTCGTGACTGTGCGTTCAGTTATTTATTCACCTGCGTCGGGCCACGGGAGCCTTAGCGTGAGCGTGTGGATGCACAGTCAAGATCCCGCTCTCGTTCTTGCTCACAGCGATAATTAATATATATATATATATATACATATTTTAATCTGAGCACCAGTTCAGTTGCCGATGCTGGAAGCTGGAGCCAAATTTTGATGTAAAAAATAAATAAATAAATAAATTTTTTTTTTTTTAATTCCAGTGAAAGAGGCTCGTGTCCTGAGAGCAGATGACTAATCATGTCTAATGGATTAAACAAACTCCATTTTTGGGGCGCAATAATTTTTAAAAAATTTTTAACAGGATGCACAGTTGAAGTTTGCACAAAAGCAAAAGTCGCTGGAGAAAATGTTTCCTTCAGTAGCTGTAACTAGAAGAAACCTTTTATTTTATCTGTTTATTGCCTCAGGGCCCATGTGTTGTTTTGTAGTACTGTTTACTTAGAGAGTCCGTGTGAGCGTGTGTGTGTGTGTGTGTGTGTGTGTGTGTGTGTGTTTGGATGTGTGTGTGTGTGTGTGTGTGTGGGTGGTGGTGCGTGTGTGTGTGTGTGTGATTGTGCGTGTTTGTGTCTGTGTGCGCATGTGTGTGTGTCTGTGTGCGGTGTGTGTGTGGGCATGTGTATGTGTGTGCTTGTGTGTTTGTGTGCGTGCGGTGTGTGTGCGCATGTGTGGGGTGTGTGTGTGTGTGTGTGTGTGTGTGTGTGGGTGCTTGCGAGTGTGTGTGCGCATGTATGGGTGTGCGCATGTCTGTGTCTGTGTGTGTGTGTGTGTGTGTGAGTGTAATACCCATAAATAGCAACCGAATGAACTTGACAGCAGGTTTAACCCGCAGCCTCTGAACACTGATAAAGAGCGGCCAGACTTCCAGCAGTGGTTTCCCACACAAGGCAGGGGTTTGATTTTAACAGCCTCCCCCCCCTCCTCCCTCCCTCCAGGGTCCCACCAGTACCCCGGGTTCCAGGGCCTCACCTCGGACAACGACACGGTGCGGCTGGGCCTGGACTTCCAGAGGATGCTGCGGGTTAATCACGTGCTCTACATCGCCGCCAGGTCAGCCAGGCCGCAGGCTCCACCGCGCCTTCCACCGCCTTCATCTCCCTTTCAACCCCTCCCTCATTCATTACATACTGTTTTCTTGGTTTTTTTAATATTTTAGATTCTTCTTCTTCTTCTTTTTCTTCTTAGTCTTATCCTTCCACGTAGTCTTCTTCTTCTTCTTCGTAGTCTTATTCTTGTGCTTCTTCGTAGTCTTTGCTGTATGATTCTCAGTGAAGCCCTGAATTAATGAAAGATCAGTTTGATTGACAGCTCCCTTCTGTAATTTCTCATTTTTCCCAGGGACCACGTGTTCGCTGTCAATCTCAGTGCCTCGACAGAGAGGATCGTTCCACAGCAGGTATGAGGAAGAGCGTGTCAGTCGGTTCCTTGTGAACCATGCAAATGCATATGGAAGACATAGCGTGCAAGATAGATTATACATTTCTTATGCAGGACAGGTTAACTATAACAACAGATCGCAGGTGCATAGAATAGATTCAGTGTTCTATACAGGAGACAGGTTATACATGGGTAAGACAGGGTTAATATACCGCAACATTAGCCAAACACATCACACGATAACATCCGTTGTGACGTATGTTGAATCTGAATGATTCATGAGTAACCGATTCCACGTCCCCCACCCCCCCTTTGGCTACCACCACAGAAGCTGACATGGAAGACGAAAGACGTGGAGAAGTGCATGGTGCGGGGGAAGAACAGCGTGAGTGCCGCCATCTCCCAATGGAAGCGATTGGTGCCAGAACGCATCTCAGAGCCGTTGCAGTTGGCAACCAGCAGGGGGTGCCAGAGAGCGAAAGCTCAGCTTGTGGGACGGGGGTTTGGGGAATAATAATTGAAGTGACATTATACAAACTGGATGTACAAGTGCAGTGTAGAATCACAGTTTGTGAACTACCAAAGGTACTGGACCTGAATGGCTTCAGTAATTAGCTTAGCTAATTGGATTGTATGTAACAGCATGCTGTGGATGTTGCTCTGGCTTGCTAATTATCTAAATGTAGAAAAGCCAATAGTAAAAATGCACCCACTGCAGACTCTTGATCACAGTCGGCTATTGACTAACTGGGCATTAACTATTAACATGGCTGCCAGTAAACTGGTGGGGAACTGTTAGCATAGCCGCTCATTAACTCACAATGAACTGTTAACCTCACTGCTAATTAACGAGCCAAATGCCTGAAATATAATTGTGAGTCACGTTTCCAAACTGCCCTTGTGCTTACAGGATGAGTGCTACAACTACATCAAGGTCCTGGTACCTCGAAACGACGAGACTCTCTTCGCCTGTGGGACTAATGCCTTCAACCCCACCTGCCGAAACTACAAGGTACCACGCCCCCCGTCCCGCGTCCTGTCATCCTGAACAGAAATCCGTGGCTTTAGCTAAGCCTCGGTGGCTATTCCCTTTTAAAAATAGCATCCCAGGGGAAGTGTGTGACTACGAGTGCCGAAGGAAAAATATCTAGCACCTCGGTCTGCCTCGCAGAAGCCATTAACTTGGAACAAGCTCCGGTTTGCCTGACTTAAGAACACTTTTCCCTGGCGTTTAATTGCAAAGTTTCGAAACCTTGAAAAAAACGGGTCCCAGCTCTGTACACATATTACAAAATGATGTTTGTTTTTTTGTGTGTGGTTGTTCATGATGGTACTGCCTGATCTAGTGTCCCTTGAAAAAGACATTGCTATCTCAGTGGGACTAATAAGAGAGAAGAATAGAGAGTAATAGAGAAATAAGCACAAATGAAATTCTGTACACGTCGATGTACCCTTGGGTTCAGTTTGGGAGCGAGGGAGCCGTTTCTGTATGAGCATACGTAATGAGGACCAGCTGAAATTCACACACACACACACACACACACACACACACACACACCTGCACACACCTGTCTGGGTCTGTGTTAGCCAGTATCAGAAAAGACTGAAGCATAACTGTCATGGTGGCGACCTGTGGCGGCGCCATAGCGACACGTTGACATGGCAACCCCAGGTCGCCGCGTCAAGGAATCCGCAAATAAGCAGCCCAACCTTCAGTTGGGTTCCCCGCTGAATACCGCCGAATGCTTTGCGGCCGGATCTGGCGCCCCGTGACGACGCTTTTTGAACCCGGGAGTTTTACAAGTTTGTAAATTCTCCCCGGCGTCGGGAGTTTCGACGTTTCGACGCGGTGGCCTTTCTTCGGTTGCCGTGCAGCGGGGACAGACGAGGTCGCCGGTGCTTGATTTCCGGTAATAGCCGGTTCTTTCTGGACCTGCGGAAGGAGAGTCTGTAAAAGCTGTCGAGCAGGAGTCCCAGCACAATGGCTTATCCAGGACACAGGCCTCTCCACTGCCTGCTGCCAAACTGACTCTTTCAGGCCAAAGCAAGAAGCCCCAGATGATTCAACATGCAGAGCACGTTTTCTCTCTCTCTCTCTTTCTCTCTCGCTGTCTCTCTCTCTGATACTCTCACCCTCTGTCTCTCTCTCTCTCTCTCATACTCTCACCCTCTCTCTCACACACATTCTTATTTTTATCTTTTATATTCTTGAATTGACAGTTGATTATTGAGTAATGAATTGACAGTGATGTTCCAATAAATGGGCATCAAAATCAAGTCTCTTTCTCTCTCTGTTTCTCTCACTCTCTCTCTCTCTCATTCGCTCTCTTTCTATTTCATATTTCTATCAGATTTTTATCTTCTATTCTAGTGAATTGACAATGATGTTCAAATAAAGGAGCATCAAGGTTAAGTCTTTCTTTCTTACTCTTTCTCCCTTGCTCTCTCTCATTCTCTCTCTGATACTTTCCGGCTGTCTCTGTCATACTCTCTCTCTTTCCCTCTCTGTTTCTCCTACTCTCATGCTCTCTCTCATTCTCTCTCTCTCTCTCTGTCTGTTAATATTCTTCCCAGCTTGCATTGTGCCGACAGTAACCTGAGGTTTTGGGTTTGAGTTTGTAATAGCTGTACTTTTTTGTTTTTTTTTATCATATCTTCCCCATGAGCTTTTGGCAGGAGCTGAAGGAAGTTAATGTGAAGAGGTTAGTGTGTCAAGAACAGGTTTGAGTCCCTGGAGAACGGTGATATGGGGTTGAAATTTGTGTATTGGAGAACAGCTGTCTCCAGCTGTTGCCAACCCCCCCAACCCCACCGCCGTGTTCACGTTAACCCCCTGCCCTGCTGGAATTTCTGCACGGTTGCCGTGGAGATTTACGGCATGCCGCCCACGGCTAATGACCCATTCAGAACCAGCTGCTGAACGGGACACGGTTTGGGGAGATGGCGGGGTGGGGGGTGGGGGGTGGGAGGGGGGGGGAGGGAGGGAGGGGTGGGGGGGTGGGGGGGGGGGGGGGGGGGCGTGAGTTCAGGTTTCTTGCAACATGTGTAACTCATTCATTTTTTTGACTGCTGTGGAGTTCAGGGAACTGCACTTGGAACCAGGAAGCTGTCGGGTTGAATCCCAGGCGGGTCACTGCAGTTGTGTCCCTGAGAAAGATATAGCTTTGCTGAAATATCCCCTGGATGATCTCTTCAAAGACAATGTCCAGAGGTTATATTTAAATGAACTGTAACGGACCTTAGTTAAAGACAGCATGCTAAAAAAAATCCAGAAACCAATAGTTGCACTGATGGGATCAACTCTATCAGGGCAATGCATTATTGGAGAGCAATGATGTCATTGAATTCACAGCAATTGTTCTTTATTTAGAATGGTTAGGTAAATCTTGGGAAATAAGAGTCACAATAATAATAATAATAATAAAATAAAGGACAAAAATAGAAATGCTCCCATCAGCCAGTGGTTCCCAATTTTTTTTAAAGTAACCCCCACCTCCCCAAATACACACATCCTACACTGTGCCTTTTTCTTTCAACCCCCACCATACTCCTCTCCCCCCCCCCCGCCCTTTCCCTGGGGGCACAGCTCCCACTTTGGGAGCCACGGCCTTACACCAGCAGAATCTGAAGGCCCGGCCTATCTTCACACACACGTTCACACCCGAGTTTTCGGAGAGAACACACAGGTTTGTGAGGACCCGGTGTTCCCCCTCTCCTTCCAGATGTCCACACTGGAGCAGGAGGGCGAGGAGGTGGTGGGCCAGGCACGCTGTCCCTTCGAGTCCCACCAGTCCAACGTGGGTCTCTTCGCCGGTGAGTCCCGGGAGTTCATTAATGGATTTGTTTGTTTATTTGTTTATTACTTAATTAAAAAGTTCCAGTGTTGCACATAAACCTCACATCTCAAAAAAAAATGTTATTCTCAGGAATGGCAAAAAACCTGCTTCTGTTTTTCCCTGTACCGATAAGCATTGGGCTTTTCACCATATGGGGTTTTGAACCGACTGTACTAGTTCTTGAGTCAAATGAGAATTTTCAGTGTGTGATTTATAAAATAAATAAATAAAAAATGACCAAACAAATTGAGATCTTGTACGTCATCGCCCTCAGTCCTCATCCAGTAAAGTGATTGTATGGATTGTACGGGCCATGACCCTTTTTGTCATGCACCGTGGTAGAAGTAGCAGGGTAGCGTGCCAGAAAATGATTTCTCCTGAAATTATCGTATGGAATGGGTCTATCCTAATTGTGTTAGAAGTATGTATCATATATTTTCACCCACACTTCTAGGAGCATGGGTAAAAAGGGAAAAGTGTGTCTGGCATGTTTAGGCAGCCAGACACACTCTTGTCCTTATAAAGGAGGCCTTGGGTGCAGATTTTAGGGCCTGAATGGATTTTAGGGCCGAATGGATTTTAGGACTGAATGGCTTTAGCGCCATTAGCACGTTATTTAAACGGACGTTTGCGTCCCCCGCAGGGGGCGATTTCTACTCGGCCACCATGACGGACTTCCTGGCGAGCGACGCGGTGATCTACCGCAGCCTGGGCGAGGGCAGCCCCGTCCTGCGCACCGTCAAGTACGACTCCAAGTGGCTCCGGGGTGAGTCACGTGACGCGGGGCCGTCCAATGAGAGACCGCGGCGGCAGGAGGCGGGAGGGTCAGGCTCGAGGGCCGTCAGAGCTTTCGGGAAGGTTCCGTGATCAGGACCAATCACAGGGAATTTCCTGCACACGACAAAAAATTTAGATTGGTTGACATTTGATTGGTTCACATCTGTCAGCGATTGACAGGAAGTGCAAGCTAAGAACGTGCTCGAGCAATGCTACACATACCACTGACAATATTGACTTTTTTTTTTCCTGTACAAGATGAATAGCCTGTTCTTGTCATTGTGCTGTTCATTCTTGCGTTTATTCTTGTTCTGCATTACCACTTCCCTGTTAATAAACTGGAAGAGAAAACAATCTGTGCAGCGCCGGTCACGCGTGATGTCATCATCTCAAACTCTTGCTCGTGTGTTTGCTCCAGAGCCTCGCTTCCTGCACGCGATAGAGTACGGGAACTACGTCTACTTCTTCCTGAGCGAGATCGCGGTGGAGTACACCACCCTCGGCAAGGTGAGCGCACGCCGGGCCCACCTGACCACACCCCCCAGCGACCCAGCCCCTCGGGAAAAGTGTTCTGATGGGTCGATTCATATTGTGAGAGAAAAAGTTGGTGACAGAACCTCCAGGGAATGTGTTCTGATTGGTCGATTGACACTGTTAGGGAACAAGTAGGTGACGAAAACTCCAGGGAATGTGTTTCGATTGGTTGATTCACATTGTGAGGGAACAAGTAGGTGACGGAAGCTCCAGGGAATGTGTTCTGATTGGCTGATTCACACTGTGAGGGAACAAGTTGCTAATGGAACTCACAAGTGTTCTGATTGGTCGAATCAAGGAAGCAGCCATATTAACAGCCCCTGAGCTGGTATGAGCCTTCATCTGGAGTCTTTATTTGCTTGTTTATTTTTTTTTAAAATATGGAACTAAACGAGAATTTCACACCTCAGTGAGTATGCATCCATCTGAATGATCTTCAGCAGCGTGTTCAGCAGTGTGTTGCATTTCTGTACACTTCTGATGCACAAGAATTTCCCTAGAATCAAATCAAATATTTACATGCGTGCAAACTTGCAGTAGTGTGTCGTCATATTTATATTAGATGAATACCCGCAGGTATATGCAATGTCATATCTCGATTCGACCGCCCCCCCAATCTCCTGTCCCATCATGCCCCTGTGCAGGTGGTGTTCTCGCGGGTGGCGCGCGTGTGCAAGAACGACAACGGCGGCTCGCCGCGGGTCCTGGAGCGCTACTGGACCTCCTTCCTGAAGGCGCGGCTCAACTGCTCCGTCCCCGGCGACTCCTTCTTCTACTTCGACGTGCTGCAGTCGCTGACCAACGTGCTGCAGATCAACGGCAGGCCCGCCGTCCTGGGCGTGTTCACCACCAGGCCAACAGGTCAGCTGACCCAGGGGGCCCCAACCCCGAACGCTGGATACCGAACCCTAAACCCTGAATCTCTTCTTCTTAACTGAACATTCTAATGCTGATGTAACAATCACTACTGGTGACTGAAAGCAGTGGAGCTCTAGAACACTGACTTGGTATGCTGAAAAAACATTCTTAAAAAACCTATTCGAAAGGGTTAAACTGTGCCTGTCTGTTTGTCCGTCCGTCCCCCAGCATCACCGGCTCGGCCGTTTGCGCCTTCTACATGGACGACGTCGAGAGGGTCTTCAACGGAAAGTTCAAGGAGCAGAGGAGCAGCGAGTCGGCCTGGACGCCGGTACCCGAAGACCAGGTCCCCAAGCCCAGGTGAGCACGCCAGGGTTATGGGTAGCGGGCGCCGGCCTAGATTAGCCTAATGTACACAACCTCAACTCAAACTTCTCTTTTCATCCTTGTTCTACACTGACACTTTCTTCCTTTATCTCAACAGCAGATTAAGTTAGACAAGCTAAGACTCTTTCTCAGGGTCCCCTAGAATTACCTCTGGTTCAGGACCAAATCCCCCCCCCCCCAATAATGGGTTGTTAACATTTCGACACCTTCATCCAACGCTCTCTCCAGGCTACAGACCAGTGGCATTTTAACAGCACAGTACAAGGACACGCATCTAAATCATCATGTTGCTATATTATGGAACCACTGTGCATGAGACATGGAGCTGTTTACCACAGTGTAAACATTTAATAATTCAAATGGCCATAACATTAAGACTGCTGAAGTAAACCCGCGATGGTTTATTTTATCTGAAGGCCCGACAGATGCAGTTTATGAAATATGGAATATAAACAAAACTGGAATTGTAAACAAAATATTCTTCAAACCAAACAGTTTTTTTTTCTTTGTTTTGCTGAAGAGTCCCCTGGAGCTTTTAACTTTGGACCAAATTTAAAGTGTTTTAGGTTACATGTGCCTGTAGTTCAGTGTACTGCTTAAATATTTTAGTGATATCTGGTCAATTATTAATATCCAACCGACTATAGTAACAGTGGCTGATCATAAGCAAAGGTGGAAAATCCAGGTTCAGAATCTATAAGTCCTCCACAGTATTTTTTTTCTAATCACCTGGATTTGCTAATTAGCGCAATTCTTCATCCAGGTGGTGGAGCTGATTAGTGAGTTCATGGGTGGAAGAAAAACATGGCAGGATTTTTACTGTCTGACCCTTGGACTTTCCACCTCTGATTGTAGGAGACTTTTTGCCTCATTACCTGCGGGTGTGTCGATACCAGAAGTGGTTTGAGGGTTTTTTTGGGATGGTGTACGGCGGGGGGGTTAATCTTCACGTTCCTCCCGCAGGCCAGGGACCTGCGCGGGAGATGGTCCCGCCTCCTCCTACAAGTCGTCCACCACCTTCCCTGACGACATGCTGGCCTTCATCAAGTCCTACCCGCTGATGGACGAGGCCGTTCCCTCCATCGGCGACCAGCCCTGCTTCACCCGCACCACCAGCAGGTATCCCGATGTGCGAACACCCTCTGCCCCCAGGCCTACGAGCCGATGTGCGAACACCGTCTGCCCCCAGGCCTACGAGCCGATATCCGAATACCCTCTGCCCTCCTTTCGTGCGTTGCGCAGAAGTGGAAAATCCAAGTTCGGAAAGTGAAAGTCCTCCCCCAGTATTTTGTTCCAACCACCTGGATTTGCCAATGAGCGCAGTTCTTCAGCCAGGAGGTGGAACTCATTGGTGAAATCTGCTGGCTGAGTATGTGAGCGGGAGAACCACACGGCAGGACATTTACTCTCTGACCCCTGGACTTTCCTCCTTTGGCATTACGTGACATTACTGGCATGTACCAGACGCTGTTATCCCAAGCGACTTTCACAGTTATTTTTTTTTGCATTTGAACGTAGTATCAATTTATGCTGCAGGATATATGCTGAAGTAATGCAGGTCAGTTCACCTTGCTCAAGGGTACTACAGCAGTGGCCCTAATATCCCAAACCATTATACTACACTGCCGCCCTGTGTGATCATCTATGCTTCATGGTCAGTCCTGTTAATTTGTGGGATTAGTCATGGCTCAATGATAGGCCTAAATACTGCTAATCAAAGTCCAATCATTTTCGCTCCTCTAAATGAATTAGTCGCATTTTTGTACAAGCCAGTTGTTCGTTTTGTTTCATAATGTTTGTTTAACAGAGACGGTGCACAGTTAACTTCTGCAGTTGCTTGTATGTAAGATTGTTCCCGATTAGGCTGAAAAAACAGCTTGTTTTTATGCACAGTCCCTGAGCAGGTAATATTGCTGATGTCACCCTCCCCTTCCATAGCAGCATTAACCACGCTCAGTTGTAAGATCTGTGAGCGGATTGGCCGACGATGACCATAGGCAATCCCTTCTCCCGTAGCCGGCTTAGCCGTGTTTCACTGGCAGGCTGGCGAGCAGATGGCCGAAGTCAGTCTCCCCTCCTGTAGTGGGATTAGCCACGCTTCATCGGCAGGCCTACGAGCCGATGGCCGAATTTGTGCCGCGCTGAGCGGGCTAATCCTCACAGCTGTGGTGATCTGGTCAGGCCTATTGCGGGGGAAAACTAGTTGGGGGGGGTCGTGGGCAGAGTGCTCGCCTGCCTGTACGAGCCGACGCACCTGCCCGTCGTCACCGAGTGCCGCCGAGAGTCCTGACAGGCCCACAGGGAGGAGGAATGGTGACACGCATCACTTCACGCCGGTTCCAATCCACAGCAGCAAACGGTGGCAGTCAAGTATCCATGCTAACAGAAATTAACCTTCAAAAAGTCATAGCACAGAAAGCCCAGCATATTCCAGGAGGCCCAATATAGGTGTACGTTTCTGTAGCCTGGCACTGAAAACACCTCATAGAAAATTGTTCAGTGTTGGATCAACTCTTACAGAGCACATGTGGTCCCTGTTGGACTCACACACACTCTGATAGAGTTGAATTAACACTGGACATTTTACCATGCTGATTCAACTAATCGGGGTCTTGATTGAAGCTCAGGTGCTGCTCTTGGCATGACCGTGGTGTCTCTTCCCCAGGTTCAAGCTGACTCAAATCGCCGTGGATACCTCTGCCGGGCCATATAGGAACCACACAGTTCTGTTCCTGGGCTCTGAAGACGGCAACGTGCTGAAGGTTCTGGCCAACAACCACCCCAATGCCACCTTCAGCTCCCTGCTGCTGGAGGACATTGATGTCTACAACCCCTCCAAGTGAGCTCCCCTCTGACCCCTCACCCTCCGATGCTATAATGAGCCAGCCTGGTTCCAGTTGTACAGTAGGAAATGGTTATAATGAGCCAGCCTGGTTCCAGCTCTACAGTGGGAAAGGGCTATAATGAGCCAGCCTGGTTCCAGCTCTACAGTGGGAAATGGTTATAATGAGTCAGCGTGGTTCCAGCTCTACAGTGGGAATGGGCTATAATGAGCCAGCCTGGTTCCAGCTCTGCAGTGGGAAAGGGGTATAATGAGCCAGCCTGGTTCCAGCTCTGCAGTGGGAATGGGCTATAATGAGCCAGCCTGGTTCCAGCTTTACAGTGGGAATGGGCTATAATGATCCAGCCTGGTTCCAGCTGTGCAGTGGGAAAGGGCTATAATGAGCCTGCCTGGTTCCAGCTCTACAGTGGGAAAGGGCTATAATGAGCCAGCCTGGTTCAGCTCTACAGTGGGAATGGGCTATAATGAGCCAGCCAGGTTCAGCTGTACAGTGGGAAAGGGCCAGACTGTCATTTGAATCTTTCGTTCACCAGGTGTAACGTTAACGGTGAAGACAAGAGGATTTTGGGATTGGAGCTGGACAAAGAGAATCACGCCCTGTTTGTGGCCTTCTCCGGCTGTGTCATCCGCGTCCCCCTCAGCCGCTGCGCGGACTACGGCGCCTGCAAGGAGTAAGTGCCATCCCAGTGCCACGCCCATAACCCCACCCATAACCACGCCCCTTACCTTACCTGTGTTTCTGACCACACCCATAACCCCACCCATAACCACGCTTCTTACCTGTGTTTCTGACAACACCCATAACCACGCCCCTTACCTTACCTGTGCTTCTGACCACACCCATAACCCCACCAATAACCACGCCCCTTACTTTACCTGTGCTTCTGACCACACCCATAACCACGCCCCTTACTTTACCTGTGCTCCTGACCACACCCATAACCACACCCATAACCACGCCCCTTACCTTACCTGTGCTTCTGACCACACCCATAACCACGCCCCTTACCTTACCTGGGCTTCTGACCACACCCATAACCCCACCCATAACCACGCCCCTTACTTTACCTGTGCCTCTGACCACACCCATAACCACACCCATAACCACGCCCCTTATCTTACCTGTGCTTCTGACCATACCCATAACCCCACCCATAACCACACCCCTTACTTTACCTGTGCTTCTGACCACACCCATAACCCCACCCATAACCACGCCCCTTACCTTACCTGTGCTTCTGACCCCACCCATAACCCCACCCATAACCACACCCCTTACCTTACCTGTGCTTCTGACCACACCCATAACCACGCCCCTTACCTTACCTGGGCTTCTGACCACACCCATAACCCCACCAATAACCACGCCCCTTACCTTACCTGTGCTTCTGACCACACCCATAACCCCACCAATAACCACGCCCCTTACCTTACCTGTGCTTCTGACCACACCCATAACCACGCCCCTTACCTTACCTGGGCTTCTGACCACACCCATAACCACGCCCCTTACCTTACCTGGGCTTCTGACCACACCCATAACCACGCCTCTTACCTTAACTGTGCTTCTGACCACACCCATAACCACGCCTCTTACCTTAACTGTGCTTCTGACCACACTCATAACCACGCCCCTTACCTTATCTGTGCATGTGCCTACACCCATAACAACACCCCCCTAACCTTACCCGTCCATGTGATCCATGGCCATGGGCAAAGTGTGAAATTAGTGAACTGACGCATTTAAAAAGCCTGAGAGCGGGGGGGTCGGGCGCCCTCCCGAATCGATGGATGGAGCGGCAGAGTCGGGACGGGCGCACGGTTTTGTTTCTCCTCAAAAGGAACGGCAATAAAGATTCCGGAGCGACGCCGTTTCCTCGGCTTGTATTTCCTGGTGATAGCAGACCTGATGGGTGACCGACTCAAAAACACAATTTAGATAAGGACGGCAGACTCTCCACTGAACCCCTGTGCTCCCCACTCCCTGTGGAATAGCTCACACTGTCAGCCCCCGTGCTCCTCCCCCTCCCCCACCCAGGCAGAATTCTCCCCAGGCTTCTCGGGGCTGTCAGGGGAATCTGCTCACAATCTGGCGGCCCGAGCCGGTCCCGTCGACACGTCTTCTGTTCTCTGAGTTCACCGCTCGGCCAGCGAGGCTCACCAGAACAGCGCTCATAAACCACCATCTCTCCCTCTCTCTCCCTCTTAGTCTCTCTCTCTGACTCTCTCTCCCTCACCCTGACTCTCTCTCCCTCTTAGTCTCTCTCTCTGACTCTCTCTCCCTCTCTCTCCCTCTTAGTCTCTCTCTCTGACTCTCTCTCCCTCTCTCTCCCTCTTAGTCTCTCTCTCTGACTCTCTCTCTCCCTCTCTCTCTCCATCTTAGTCTCTCTCTCTGACTCTCTATCCTCTCTTCCCTCTGAGTCTCTCTGACTCTCTCCCCCTCTTAGTCTCTCTCTCTGACTCTCTCTCCCTCTCTCTCCCTCTCCCTGTCTCTCTCTCTGACTCTCTCTCTCTCTCTCTCCCTCTTAGTCTCTCTCTCTGACTCTCTCTCCCTCTCTCTCCCTCTCCCTGTCTCTCTCTCTGACTCTGTCTCCCTCTCCCTGTCTCTCTCTCTCTCTCTCTATCTCTCTTACTCTTACTTTTTTCTTTCTCTCGTTCTCTGTATTTCTGACCATTTTTCTTTCTTAGCATTTCTTTCTCACTCTCTTTCACTCTCCCACTCTCACTCATTCTCTCTCTCTGTCTTTCCCTCTCTCAGTTCAATTCATATAAGCTTTTTTGGCATGACCGCACATCAGCATTGCCAAAGCAATTGTTCGCATAAAACAATAGTAGCAACAACGGCTATATGAGCAATAATAATGTATGATAATAATAATGTCAGAGTGCTTGGACTCTCAGTAATGGGGGTGGGGTTGGGGGGCTTTGCTAACAAATACATTAGTGGTAATTAACAGTAACCATAACTCTCTTCCTCTCTCTCTCTCTCTTTCCATCCCTCCCTCCCTCTCTCCCAGGTCTTGCCTTTCCTCCCGTGATCCGTACTGCATATGGCTGAAGACGGGCAGCTGTGCAACCAGCGCACCCGGGTTCAAGTAAGAGTCCCCCCTGCTATTTAACCCTTTAACGTGCAAAATCACACAGATTTGTGATTGGAATGTTCTTAACAGAGCATTGTAATGCTGATGTCACAGTCACTGCTGGGTACAAAACTGAAGGCAACGGAGTTCTGGAACACTGACTTAGAATTTTTTTTTTTTTTTTTTTTTGGTGGGGAGGGGGATATACGTTCCAAAAAAGCCTAGAAATTAAATCGCTGATAAGAGCAAATTACATTTTGGTTAGTAAAATAATTTGAGGGAAGTTCGCCAGCAGTGCTTTCAATTTATACCAGCATCTGAGTGCTTCACCAGTCCTGGCTATGCTTAGGGCAAGAATGCCAGCACCAAGCATCCAATCAGAATGAATGAGAGAACGTAGCATCCAATTAGGACGGGGGGGGGAGTAGGTCCAGTCGGGGGTTGAAATTGGTTCTTCTGTTGCACCTGTATTTGGAATTCTCACTTCATTTCTTCCCAAGTACAGAGATATATCTTTAAAGAGGATTGGAGAACAGTTTTGATCTATAGCGTTAGGGAGAGCATAAGTCAGGTCTTGTGTTAAATTGCTGTATTACTCTTAAGAGAGTCCTGTCATCAAATCATGGCCATCCCAGCCTGCCTTAGACAAGAGAAAAGATAAGGACTTTTTCTCATTAACGGATGATTTATCTTGTCATAATAACGCCTAAGAATCATCTTCTTAGATGTTCTCTCATTATCAGAAAAAGTTCGTTTGAGATTAGCTGCTTGGGTTTTTTCATTTTCTTCCCTAATTTGCGTTGGAGAAATAATGATTTCAAATTCTTTTTTTTAATTACAAAGATGTGGTGCACTTAATTTAAAGAAGAATCCATTTTAAAGTAGTAAAAAGAAAGTTATTTTTTTGTTTGAGATTTTTATTTATTTTTTTTATTTTTTTTTGTCATTGGATGTAGGCTACCAAAAATGTATCCTGTCCTCCTATCAATCGATGACCAAAATCTACCAGGTCCACAGGTCCACACTGCCCCAACCCTTTTTAAAGGGTTTTAAAAGCGTACTTTAGCTTGTCTTCACAAAGGAACCCCTTTCTAGTTCTTTATAGAACCCTTTATGGTGGATGTGAAAAATGTGAAAGCTCCAAGGTTGAACCATTTTGCCCAACAAAGAACCCTTGAACTAGACCTAGTTCCTCTGTGGAGACACAGAGGATCTTTTGGAACCATTTTGTGTAGATATAGGAGTGGGTCAAAAGGGTTTCGCCATTTTGTTTCACAACAGGGCTGGCTTTGTGCGCCAGAGCTAGCAGTAAAGGCCAGAATTGAGGCACTCAACCTCCATCCCACAGGTCTGCAGACGGAGACTAAGACAGAGTCATAGATCACAGCCATCCAGCTGTGATTTATTTAGCCATTCTTATGAACTGGAAAGCAGGCGTTTGACACTTGGAACTATTGATCTCCGTTTTCCGCTAAAACGAAAGAGTGTGGCAGCTAAAGGCCAGTCGATGGATTTCTTGCCCTCTCCCCTCCCCCTTCCTCCCTCCCTCTCTCTCGTCTCTCCCCATTGGACGCAGTCAAAAAGCGGCCATTTTGTATCAGCCGGGTTTCAATCACGCTTAGCACTCCTGAAGATAAGAACACTATTTTTACCTCTCTCTCTCTCTCTCTCTCTCTCTCTCTCTCTCTCTCTCTCTCTCTCTATCTCTCTCTCTCTCTGTTTCTACCTCTCTTTCTTGATCATTCTCTTATTTCTTTATCTCTCCCGTTCTCCCCATCTGTCTCTCCACCTCTCTCTTTTCTCTTGTCTTTGCTCCATTTCTATTTTCTCTATCTGCACTCCCTGCAACTCTCTATTTTTTTTTAGTTCTCCTTCTGTTTTTCCCATCACTCGCTCTCTCTCCCTAACTCTCTCTCTCTCGACCTCCAAATTGCTCAGTTTTGACTGGTCTTGTTTCTGTAATGCACAGACTGGTGCTAAATCACTTTTTATTTACTTGGGGAGTAGAAGTCGGCTTGGGTGGGGGATTTATGGAGCGTGGGGGGGGGGGGGTCACTTCCAGGGCCGACACCAATCGACACTTTCTGAAACCACGTTCTGTTGGCATGGCTACCCATTTTGCATGGTTGCCGTGGCTCCCCCGGCAGTGTGAGACCGCAGTGAGGTTTTGCGGTTTAATTGGTGCCATTTTTTTTACATTTTGCAGAAACAAAGGAAAGCAAGATTTTGTGAGTGGGTGAGCGAGTCAGTCAGTCAGTCAGTGGGACAGTAAGTGAGCCAATGAGTGAGTGCCTGTCTCTGTGGCGCATACACACACACGCACACATGCGCAACTTCTATCCCTTAGGTCTGCAGACAGAGACACTCACGCACATGCACACTCATACACACACTCACACTCATGCACACACTCAAACACACACATACACTCACACACTCGCACACACATGCGTGCACACACACACACACACACACACATGCAGACACATGCCCCAGGATCACTCTGGCTCCACGCGCTGTGTGTCTGTGTACATAACGGCAGGCAGGGGTCTGAGTGAGTCAGGTGGGCTCTGAGTGAGTCAGGTGGGGTCTGAGTGAGGCAGGTGGGATCTGAGTGAGTCATGTGAGGTCTGAGTGAGTCAGGTGGGGTCTGAGTGAGTCAGGTGGGGTCTGAATGAGTCAGGTGGGGTCTGAGTGAGTCAGATGGGGTCTGAGTGAGTCAGGTGGGATCTAAGTGAGTCAGGTGGGGTCTGAGTGAGTCAGGTGGGGTCTGAATGAATCAGGTGGGGTCTGAGTGAGTCAGGTGGGGTCTGAGTGAGTCAGGTGGGGTCTGAGTGAGTCAGGTGGGGTCTGAGTGAGTCAGATGGGATCTGAGTGAGTCAGGTGGGGTCTGAGTGACCCCACTCCCTTCCGTCCAGTCCGCAGTTGCTTTTGCTTCTCCCCGCTACCCAGCCACCCCCCCCCAGTGGGCAAGGCCAATGACCCCCCAGTGGGCAAGGCTAACCGCCCCCCCAGTGGGCAAGGCCAACCCCCCCAGTGGGCCAGGCTAACCGCCCCCCCAGTGGGCAAGGCTAACTGCCCCCCCCAGTGGGCAAGGCTAACCACCCCCCCAGTGGGCCAGGCTAACCACTCCCCCAGTGGGCCAGGCTAACCACTCCCCCAGTGGGCCAGGCTAACCGCCCCCCCAGTGGGCAAGGCCAACCCCCCCAGTGGGCCAGGCTAACCGCCCCCCCCAGTGGGCAAGGCTAACCACCCCCCCAGTGGGCCAGGCTAACCGCCCCCCCCAGTGGGCAAGGCTAACCACCCCCCCAGTGGGCCAGGCTAACCACTCCTCCAGTGGGCCAGGCTAACCACCCCCTCAGTGGGCCAGGCTAACCGTCCCCCCAGTGAGCCAGGCTAACCACACCTCCAGTGGGCCAGGCTAACCGCCCCCCCAGTGGGCCAGGCTAACCACCCCCCCAGTGGGCCAGGCTAACCACCCCCCCAGTGGGCCAGGCTAACCACCCTCTCAGTGGGCCAGGCTAACCACTCCTCCAGTGGGCCAGGCTAACCACCCCCTCAGTGGGCAAGGCTAACCGCCCCCCCAGTGGGCAAGGCTAACCGCCCCCCCAGTGGGCAAGGCTAACCACTCCTCCAGTGGGCAAGGCTAACCACCCCCTCAGTGGGCCAGGCTAACCGTCCCCCCAGTGAGCCAGGCTAACCACACCTCCAGTGGGCCAGGCTAACCGCCCCCCCAGTGGGCAAGGCTAACCGCCCCCCCAGTGGGCAAGGCTAACCACTCCTCCAGTGGGCAAGGCTAACCCCCCCAGTGGGCCAGGCTAACCACCCCCCCAGTGGGCAGGCCGCTGTCAGCATCTGCGCAGGATATGCAGCTGAATTGAACGGGAGCATCGACCTTCAGTGAAGGCTGCTGTTCTTAAAAGCCTCTTCAGTATAAAAAAAACTGATTTAATAGTTTGAGCATTTTGTTTTCATATAATACAAGTGTCTTGGACAAAAACACATTCAAAAAATCTATTTTTTATTGAGTGTCCCTTGAAGTGTGGGTTTCAGCATAGTGTGTGGCTCTTGAGATTAAGACCCGAGACTCGTGTCCCCTACAGAGGACAGAAACTAAATTCCTGGGTGTTAGGAGGCTACCCTGATTACTACAGACTAATTCATTAATTAAAGAGCATTGGACTGATTTTTTTGTAATTAAATGAAATCATTGCCGTGTGAAAATTTTTAAAGTAATATTTGTGTTTGCGTTATCTGCGATTATCTTTTCAAATGCAGTATCTGTGGAAAATTGATGTTTCATGTGCCGATTGATTGGTGGTACTTCAGTTTTTGATTGTCGTTGCTTCATCATATAAATATAAATCATATAAAGAAGCACACAAGTGGTGCTCTCTTTAAAAGGTGAGGTTATCCTGAGGTTCTTTGTGAACGGTTTCCAAAATCGGCCCCATGTTCATCAGTAGTCCGGCGGTGCGTTTCAGCTGAAGGTCAAAGTCAGGCAACGTGCTAACGAGCTCCGGCGGGCGGAACAGGGGCGATCGCCGCTTCCGGGTGCGCGGCAGATGCCCTCCTGCTCGTTTTCGACACGCTCGTCTGTGAAAGATTTGCAGCGGAGCACCGCAACACCTGCTGCCTCCTCTCTTTTACCCCCCCCCCCCCCCCCCCCCCCCCGTCCCACCTGTACGCTGCCCCCGAAAAACGCCCACAGTGCATTAACCTGTCAATAAAACAGATGTATCATGTCCTTGTGCCGCTCTGTCCTGCAGTGCGGGTGTGCTTTACTGCGTGGGGAGGGGGGGGGGGGGGTGTGTGTGGGTGTGTGTGGGTGTGAGGGGGGGCGGAGGGCCAGAAGCCGCCAGGTTCACTCCTTCTCCCAGCAGTAGCCTGTTCTTGAGCGGAAACGCAGACACTGTCCAGTTGTCATGTCGCCCTTTTTTTGGTTGGGAGGGGGGAATTGCTCATCTTTAAGATGAGTCCTTCTTGTGCGTGCGTGTGTTCGTGCGTTCCTGTTCCACCAGAGTTTAATAGCAGCAGAGATTCTGTCGGTTGCTCAAACCTGTCTACTGCTCCAACTGTTACTGCTACTGCCATTCTACAGTCATACACACACACACACACACACACACACCACACACACCATACACACACACACACGTGCACACACGCGCACACACACACATGCACACACTCCACATACACACACACACGTACAGGCACACACACATGTACATGCACACACACCATACACGCACGCACGTACACACACCATACTGTGTACACGCACACACGTACATGCATACACACCATACACACACACACACACACACACACCATATACAAACACGTACACACACACACACACACGTACATGCACACACACATACATACACCATACACACACACACACACACGCACACATACACACACCATATACACACGTACACACACACTCACACACACGTACATGTGCACACACACACACACACACACACACACACACCATACACACACACACACACACACACACATGTACACACACACACACACACAAACACGTACACACACGCGCACACACACACATGCACACACTCCATATACACACACACACGTACAGGCACACACACATGTACGTGCACACACACCATACACGCACACACGTACACACCATACTGTATACACACACACACACACACGTACATGCATACACACCATACACACACACACACGCACACACGTACATGCACACACACCATACATACACCATACACACACACGCACACATACACACAGCATATACACACACGTACACACACACTCACACACACGTACATGTGCACACACACACACACACACACACACGTACATGCATACACCATATACACACACACACACGTACATGCACACACACCATACACACACACACACACACACACACATTCAGCTCTGGCACACCAGTAAACACAGTCCAGAAGAAACCTGGTCCTCAAAGGGTAAACAGGGAGGGAACAGCCAGTGCCGTTATTTTGCTAACGGCCGTTGTGTGCACCGGAGGGGGATGGGGTGACAGGGGATGGCTGGGGTGGGGGTGGGGGGATTTGGAATAATGGCATGTGTGATGGGGGGGTGTAGGGGGGGTTATGTTGCCCCCTTAATTTCTCCCCTCCATTACCCTCAGATGGTTTTTCGGCTGTTTGGAAGCTGCTGATGTCAATAAGCGTCTAACAATGGCTCCTGCGTTATTTATGTGCCCGTCTCACTTCCTTTATTTCTTTATTTTCATTTGAGGGGGGAGTGGGGGGGGGGGGGAGGTTATTCACGGAGTTGTGAGGGTTGTCTAAATTAGGAGCGCACACCGCTTCATTAACCTTCTTGTCAGAGCTGAAGAGGAGGATCGGTACCGTTCATAAAAAAAATGGGGGGGTGGTGGGGTTGGGGGGGGGGGGGGGGGGGGGGGGGGAGTAATGAGATTAGGGCCTCTCAGACCTTGCTGCCTATTTCAGAAGCATGAGAGAGAAAGAGAGCGAGAGAGCGACTGAGGGAGAGAGCAAGAGAGGGCGTGAAAGAGAGAAGGAGAGGGAAAGAGAAAGACGGAGAGAGTGAGCAAGAGATAGTGAGAACGAGAGTGAATGAGAGAGGGAGGCTTCCTCTTTCATTATGTTCTGCAATATCCACCTCACTGGCTCAACCTTGCACGGTATTGTGGGTAAAACTTACGGAATTCTAACAGCTGAAATTTGATTGGCAAGTTCCAATTTCTCCCCAATTTTCTTTTGTGCTGTCTACTTGTAAAGCGTCTTTGTGACAGCGCCTCTGCAAAAAGCACCACACAAATAAAATGGAATTGAATTGTATTCATTTGAATTCCCTGACATCAATGCTGATTGTTCTGATTGTTCAAGTTCTTTGTGCCCCCCCCCCTCCCCCCGCTTTTGTAGTGAACAAAAATAACTTGTTGGTTCAGTTTAATACTCTAAACTAACTAGCTTTATTCAGTCCTGTGATGATGTAGAGACTTGTAATACAGGGGTGCTTTTTTAGTGAGCAGGAACACAACCGTCCTGTGCGCCCCCCCCCCCCCACCCCCCCATCCCCCCATCCGTTTGCCACCTGGCTGGAGGGAGACTGATTGTTGTTTGACCTTCATGAATCCATCCCCTCCCAGCCCTCCACAGCCCCCCGGGCCATAATTTGGCAGCTCATATCGGGGAAAGGCCAGCCAGGCACTGCCACAGTGGGTCACTATATGGCAGGAACGAGAGTAGGCGATCTAATGCTTTTTTAAAAATTTACTTTCACAGGAGGCTTGTCGGGTTAATCTGTTTTCTCAGTTCCCATTTTTTAATATTATTATTATTATTATTATTATTATTATTATTATTATTATTATTATTATTATTATTATTTATTAGTCCAACTGAAATGCGACAGCAGGAGACAGTTGTATTTAAGGGGAGAAAAGACTTATCTGTCTCCTCACGGCCTGTCCTTCCCCTGTCTCCTCTTTTTCCTCTTCCTCCTCCTCAGGGCCGGGTTCGAGCAGGCCGTCGAGAGCAGCCAGGCGGAGTACCCCGACAGCTGTCACGGTGAGCATGACGAGGGGGCGTGGCAAACGCTGAGGTCACGCCCTTCCTGATGTTAACAGGCCGGGAACATCCGCTCAAAATGTCCTGCCCGCCTGCTGGCTATGAACGTTCAGCTGTTGTCTGATACCTCATTTCCTCTGAAGTTGCGCCTTATCCAGCTATGCCCTCAGATAACAAAGGCTTGAAAAGGTGCCTGTCAAGGTACAAAGGCTTGTCACTGGGTTGGTACCCGATAAGTACATAAAATTGTACCCCGAGCCAACAGTACATAATTCATTTGTACCTTTTTTGCTTGTGAAAGGTACTCATTAGTACCCAAGCAGAACATTATTGTAGTTTCAGGGTACATTTGGCAAATTTGTTCCATAAAGAACAAAAATGTACCTCCACTGTACCCTTAATTCTCATAGTGTACCATAGAGTACCTGACTTACAGTAGATACCTGGGAACATCTGTAAATACAGGTGTGGACTGACTAGTTGAGGGTGCTGATTAGGGTGTATTCAGTACAATGCCAATGTGATGCATTTTACCTCACAGAAGCACACTTAATGTGCACCTGTAGAGGAGTGGTCTTTTTGATCATCACATCAGTTAGCTCTAGCTAGGATTCCATGCCAGGTAATGCTGGAATGCTGTACACCTCGGAAGTACACAAGCTAACTTCACTTCGCCTCCTACTTTGCCTCAACGTGGAGTTGATAATTGTAAACCTAATACCTGTTTGTCTGACCCCACCCCACCCCAGAGTGTCACGTTATTTGTGAAGCTCTTTTTAAGTCAACATTCCCTGTCATGGAAAGTTTCCTAATTGATCTGAACATTCCTTTTTTTTTTTCTTTTTTTGGCATCACAGCTGCTGTTTTGTTGTCTGATTATGATGTCACGGCATTCCGCCGCAGCTGGAATTACGTTTGGAATGTTCCAGAAGGTTCCTCTGTGCGGTTCCTCATTCGCTCTTTCCTTTTTATTCCCTGCCTTGTTTTCAGATGTCCTGGCAACCACAAGGAAACAAAATACAGCTGCCGATTCTGCCTACGGTAAATCACCCTTTACTTGTCTGTTTCTTTTTATTCAAAAAATAAATTCAGAAGTAACAAAGATGCTGTCCCAGTAGGTGGTAAAAAAAAGCAACAAAAAAATAAAAATACGGATCAGCTGAAATAATCATAGTCTTTGTATACTCTACAAAGTCTACTACAGGTCATTCTCACTGCAGATCAATGTGTAGGCATTTTTATTGCTTTTTTTTTTCTAATCAGTCAATTTCTTCTTTGCGTTCCACACAACTGCTTCACTGAAGTGTGAAATAAGGTGTGCTGCAAAGAAAGGGACAAAAAAAAATATATGAACTGCCGAAAAAACCTGACAGACAGTCGATGGAAGGGGCTGGGGCACGCACCCCTGAAACGGAGAGCTTTAATTTGCTCCACGTCCGTCTCCAGTCGTTCGGTGGGAATAAACGATTTCGCGGAAAACGCGCTAGCGGGATACGAACCGTGCGAACGGCGAGCTCTCCCAGCTCAGCATTAATCGTCCTAATTTTGATTGGCCGGTGGGTGGCGAAACAGAGCGCACACTAACGATCCATCGCAGCCAATGATGCAATTACACCACGGGAGGACGCTAACGCAGGCTCCGTTTTTTGGCTGTGCGTCGAGTCTGAGGCTTTTGTGTGGAGTCTGAGGCTTTTGTGTGGAGTCTGAGGCTTTTGTGTGGAGTCTGAGGCTTTTGTGTGGAGTCTGAGGCTTTTGCGTGGAGTCTGAGGCTTTTGTGTGGAGTCTGAGGCTTTTGTGTGGAGTCTGAGGCTTTTGCGTGGAGTCTGCGGGTCTGAGCAGCCGGATGTGTCAGAGGCCGTGGCCTTAAGGACGTCATGCTCAGCGATGCGGAACGTCGGGTGTCTGTACTGACGTCTGAAATGTTTGAAGTTTCAAACCGTGAGGGATTTGCAGCACCCATCTTAACTCATCCGACCTGCATACATCAGGCAGGAAATGAGATGATTTGACAGAGAATTAGGGTGGGGGGTGTGTAATCAGGTGGGATGGGTGCAGGGGAATCACATTTTTGGGGAATAGTGGGCCCCAGGGCGTGGGGGGGCCTCAAAAGGCCTGGACTAAAAGTTTGTCTGCAGTTTTAAGGGGGCCCACTTAGACTGCATATGCACAGGGCCCAGAATTTGGTGCTACACCACTGAGTGGGTGTGACATCAACCACAAGCTGAGACAGTCTGGTGGGGGGGGGGGGGGCTTGTCTTGCATTTTGTGGTGTCCTCTCTACGTCCCAGCATGCTCCTTGGAGGAGGGTGGGGGAACGGAACACTACTGCTCTGTCGTAATTTTACAGAGGCTCGTATCCATAGAAACTTACCAGGCAGTCGTGGCAGAGGTACAGATGCAGGCGTCGAGCGGTACAGGCTAGCAGCATTAGCAGCATTAATACAGTACAACGTTGCCGAGCTACACGCCCCCCCCCCAAAGCTGTTACTGTGCGTGTTTGTGTTACTCGCCGTGCGCATGGGAGGAGAGCTCGCAGTCCCCTACGTTACGTTACTTTAAGTTGGCCTAGCAGAGACTCTTTTCTCCAGGGCGACTTACAGAAGGAGCGTCTGATCGATAAGAGCAGAGTCAACGGGACTAATCTGCAATTAGTCCTGTGAACAAAAGTACAGAATGCACTGTACAGATAACAGATCTTTACACAGATGTCCCAATACAGTTATCCCAAAAGGAAATCAAGAAAGAAAGAAAGAAAGAAAGTAAGAAAGGAAAAAGGAAATAAAGAAAGATGAAGAGGCTCAGACAAGCCGTGGTGTTCGTGGCACAGATTTAGCACCTCACTGCAGCCTGCAAGAGCGGGAGAATATTCCGGGCGCAATTACTGTACAATTGTGTGGCACACAGAGACCCGAGTACCAATTACCGCGTTCCTCAGTTGAATTCCAGGTATTAAAGCTTTTCAGTGCAGTTTCCGTACAATTTGTATTAATTTTGGCAGGCTCTGAATGTGCCTTAAAAAAAAAAGAAAAGAAAAGAAAGAAAAATGTGGAATGAAACGGTGGAGGATGAGCGCTGATTTAAATCTCCCTCGCTCCCCCGGAGCTGGGACAGCGCGGCGGTCGGGCGTGTCCGCTCCCGGTGCCGGGCCGCGGCGAATTCGTCTGTTTTGTTTTGTTTTTATTTGACAGTGTGGAAGTGGTGCGAGAACACGGGGGCGGAAGAGGTTTTTGTCGAGGGCCAAGAGACAAAGCCCCCTCGCCCGTGTCCTACACAGAGGGTCACCGCTACCATGTAAACCGCCCCCCCATCCCGTTCCCCCCTCCCCCCCCCCCCCCCCGCCTGCTGGAGTACCAAACAATCGCGCCTGGCAGGAACGCCACCGTTCCCTGCCAAATACCACAGAAGAAGGACGGTTTTCTCTTCCCCCCCACCTCCTGCTCCGCACCAACCCCACACCCTTCTCCCCCAACGCCCATAGCTGCGATATTCCTGGTGCGATTCCCACCTGCTGGGAATTTGGGCGGGGGGGATTGCCAAAAAAAAAGAATGCATCTCCAGCACCTATGGGGCACCGTGCCACATTTCACCCCTCCCAAAGTCTCGCTTCCGCCCGCCTGCTTTAGATGACCTTTCAGCATCCTGCCCAGACTTGGAGTGGAACATCCCAACTTCCAAAGGGGAGGGGGGGGAGAGGGGGCAGGAGGCAGCCCCCTGCGCAATAACATCACCGTAGCATTGTCCGTCAGTCCAGGCCCACCACCGTGTGGCGCTGTCACGGTTTCTGGGCAGACTGACCTCTTACTACGTCCCCACATCACTACGATACAGAAAACCTTTTCCGCTGGTAACTACGGGAAGAAAAACCAGATATTGCCTGAAATGAGGAATATTATACGGGCAATATTATTCTCCAGCCTTATACATTAAATCAAACATACTGCATGAGCAATATCCTTTCCAGTACAAGTTAGTATATAAGCAACATATTAAATCAAACATACAGTTTGAGAAATATATTCTACAGTTTATGTGCATCATGCATATTTTGCATATGTCAGTGTATGGAGCTTCAAGGTGCGTCAACCTGTTACTAAAGGTAAAGTGGGTGGTGTCGGGAACTGTAATTAATGAAGAAGAGATCAGTTTGAACTGAAAATCTGTTTTGTGTTTTTGCTCAATGCCGTTTTTCCCGGTGAATTGCCCGAAGGCAGTGGCACCGTACGGGACCTGTTAGAGCGAAAAGGAACCAGCTGTTGATGGATGAACCTCCCCGTAGCTGGCTAGCGGGGTTACTGGCGGTTAAAAACCGTTCCCACGGAAACCCGCCTCGTCGCCCTCTCTCCGGAAGGTTCTTTCCGCCATCCCCCGCTTGCTTAGGGGATGTCCCGAGCTGTAGCAATCAAACACGGCTAATGATCCGAAAGAAAAGCTCCATGATGTCTGTTTCCTCCCCCCCATTCCCCCACACCCCTCCGTTATTCACCCCAATTTTGGGTAGGCCCATTGAACACACCTGGCTCCACACCCCCCCCCAACCCAGGATGCACTGTGTGTCGGCGCTCATCTGAAACGCTCGGCTTGCTAAGCTAATGGCTTCTCTCTGCACTGCCGGATCCCCACCCCAGTGGGACTAAACCAGTATTCGGGTTCGATTCCCCGGTGGGGCACTGCTGTTGTAGAACGTGAGCATGAATTGAATGTGGAAAAACCGCTTCAGACTGTTGATCACAGTTGATCAATCAATGAACTATTAACATAGTTCATAAAACAAGTTCATAAACAACTAGCGAAGAGCTAGTAACATAGCTGCCAATTAACTATATTAACTAACAAAATAGCTAGTTAATATAACAATAACAATTTAGCAATAGCAAATTCGCCAAAGTCCTTTGAAAAGGATAGCTCAAAAAAAATCTTAAAAATCGGTCCTTCTGACCCTCATGAGCTTTTAGTACCGGCGAGCGTCCTGTTCCTTTTCCCTCAACTTCGAGAGTTCCGGTTTGTCATGGTGATCCTACGCAGCTGCGTCTGCACCCCCTCCCCCCATAAATTTAGGGCTCAGAGACCCATAAATGCGCCTCCTCTTGGGTCAGGGGCGTGTTGCGAGCCCCGTCCGCGCGGGAGACCGCCGGTCCGCGGCTAATTTAGCGGGCGCGCGGGAGAGCGTGACCTCCGCGGTAACGCCGGCCAGGCCGGCCGCTGAAACTCATTACAGTGCGGAGGGCGGGGGCGGGCGGGAGCCGGGGCGAGGGAAATGAAGCAGTCCGGAACTTTCCTGTGTGAACGCTAGCTTTGGGGGGGGGGGGTGGGCAGAGAGCAAGCGAGAGAGAACATTCCGGAGTTTGCTCTCCAGAACACCGCAAGACCTTTAGAAGGCAATTTCATTACCCTCTCTGAGAAAGACAAGCTGTGACATACATATCAGATTTGCCGAGTTCACCTCTTTCTGAAAGGTCACTCATTGGTTTTATATACTTCTCTGTAAAATACCAATACACTGTTTTTACACTTTTAAGAAATATATACAGTATTTTTGCTTTACTTTTTTACCCATTTTTTTACCACTTTTTTATCCTTCCGTTTGGACTAACAGACAGAGCCTCTGGAACCACTCTTGGGAAATAAAAGTTTTTTAATATAAGACCTTACTTTATATGAGTTATATAACAACGGGACACAAAGGTCAGAGGTCGTGAAGCAGGAAGTGCCGCGAGTCTACGCGGGACACCTTTAGAGAACACTCCGTGGGCTTTAACCCTTTGATGCCTTAACTCCTTAATGCCTTAAATTCGATGCCTTAAAATTCCCAGATAAAATGTCGTTCTTCATTTGACCGCACCGTTTCCCCCCTAAGCCTTCACCAAACAGCGAGGGTGATTTTCCGCTCTGCGATCTTAAGCCCCGCTTCAGCGGCGCTGTTTATTTAGTGACGCTGATCAGGGATCAGCAACTCACGGTGCTCCAGGGCTGAGGACTGCTGGCGTGCAGACAGTCTGGCCAATCGGTAGCGCTGATTACCCGGGAGAAAAGAAAACCAGGGCTGGATTTGGATTCGAGGGCCAGAGTTGATGACCCCTGACGTAGATCAACCTGCGAGAGCCCTTCACAGGCCTGCCGGAAATCACCTTCCTCTACATCCGATGCTTCCGGATGCTTCCGGAACACAGAAGAAGCAACTTCGGCTTTTGCGTCTCGGTTGTTTTGTTTATTTATTTATTTATTTTTTTATTTATGTATTACAATTTTTTTTGTTGTTTTTTTTGCCCCCTCGCGACAGACAGCGGTCTCCGCAAATCGAAAAACCCGAAAGCCATGGAGACGGTCCCTCCGCTTCGCCCGCGGGACCGGACCCCGTTCCCCCGTCGGCCCGTCTGGGCGCGGCTCCGCTGGCTCTTCGGCGGCTGCAGCTCCGCTGGGGCGCGTATCGCCGGCGCAGCCGCGGCTATTTTATAGCGGCGGGGGATTAATCGTTTTTGTTGTGCTGAGAAACGGGAGCTGCCAGTGCGCGCACGGTGGCTCCAAAGTCCCATAATGCACCTGCATTTTTAAAAACCTGTAAAACCTAGTGATCCATTTATGCCATAGAGTGCATTTCTCTCTCTCTCTCTCTCTCTCTCTCTCCCTCTCTCCTTCCTATTTCACTCCTTATCGTAATATCCTATATCTTTCTCCCTCTGGAATGCTCTCATCCTGTCTTCCTTTCTTTCTCTCTATTCATCACACTCCTTTTCGCTCCCTCTTACTCTCTCCCCCTCTCTTTCTCTTACTCTCTCTACGTGTCTCCCCTTGTCTTTTCCTCCCTTTGTCTCTTCCTCCCTTTCTTTCTCTCTACCTCGTTTTTCTCCATTCATCCCTCTCTCTTTCCCTCCCTCTCTTACCCCGTCTTTAGCTTCCTCTCTCCGTTTCTCCCCCTCTTTTCCTCCCTCTTTCTCCCTCTACCTTGGGATTGTCAGTGTCCTTAATCTGCCCCCCCCTTGTCATTAACACCGCGTGGTCACATTAAGTTGCTCCTTAGCCGAAGCTAGCTCCGTCAAAGCGTGGCGTAGCAGGCGGTGTGGGCTGGGGGGCGGGGGGGTGCGGGGGCGGCGTGGGCGCGGGGGTGGGGGGGGGGGGGGGGGGGGGCGCGGGGGGGGGGGGGCGGGTTGGGCGCGGGGGCGGGGGGGGCGGAACACAATGTAACCACAGACGGGAAAGAAAATGCGACGGACGCGCTAATTGCAATCCCGCGATGTTTGAATCGCGTTATCAGGGTGCCCTGGGATGTCACTGCCTCCCAGGCGTCCAGAACGATTACCTCACCATTACCCTTTAATCCCCATGGCTCCTGCACACACAGTCTCACCATTCACCTACACCAAGCGCCCCACACACACACACACACACACACACACACACACACACACACACACACACACACACACACACACACACACACACACACACACACACACACACACACACACACACACACACACACACACACACACACACACACACACACACTCACACACACACACACATACACACACCCACACACACACACACATACACACACTACACACACACACACACACACACACACACACACACACACACACACACACACACACACTACACACGCACACAAGCGTGCACACAGTCTCACAATTCAGCACCACCAAGCACACTACACACACACACACACACACACACACACAAGCATGCACACACACACAAGCGTGCGCACAGTCTCACAATTCAGCCCCACCAAGCACACCACACACACACACACACACACACACACACACACACACACACACACACACACACACACACACACACACACGAGCGTGCGCACAGTCTCACAGTTCAGAGCACCACCGTACTGCGTCTCCAGTAATACAACAAATACCTCCAAAGGCCAAGAGACGGGGGGGGGGGAATTCCCATATCTAATTAAATCTACACACTGTCTTCAAACGCAGAAATCTCAGAAAGTAAAAGAAATAATTAGTAGTTAGCAGCAGGTGACTCGATGTCTTTTGTGGACACAATGCTTTTCTGCGAGCAGTGTGCTGCAGTGCTGGCTGGACTGGAGGCACAAAGCCGGTTTCCAGCAACAAAAGCGCTCGCGTTCAAAACACTGTTTAAGTTTAAAAATAAACCGCTAAGAGGCGGAGATTCTCCGGCAACGGGGCTCTCCCGCTGAAAAGCCCCAGAGTCAAAGCTGCAGCAAGGCATTCTGGGATAATGGGGTTTACAAAGGGGAGCAATTGCACTGGTTTTTGTCTGATCAGCAGGATGTCCTTAAAAAGCTTCGCTCTTCGGGCCAGACTGCAAACAAACGATCGAACAAAACTCACCGAATGAAGCCCGTTTATGTGTATCAACGTGCAATGCGGTATACATAGGCATTAATCAAAATGTCACGTGCTAGAAATATCGCATGCACAGTGTTCTGACTCTGTATGGCGTACGTCAAGAAGCCATCATTTTTGTGGGGTGAAACCCCATGCATGTTTTGAAGGAGTGCATTTTTTTAATATGTACCAAAGTATGCTGTGGTAAAATATTTTTTTTTTTGTTTTTGTTGATTCTCATTGGCTGCAATTTGTACTCTATTGGATTCTAAGACGAGACTGGCGGGTGACCTGCCAAATCAACACGGTGCCGAGAATTGATCCCGTCGGACCGGCCGCTGCGTTCGTAGCGAACCTCGGCTCCTCTCGGCGTTACGAGTCGGGATTCGCGGCTGTCGGGCGACCCGACACCGCGGGCGTTAAAACACGGCGCGTTTACAAAGCTGCGCCCGGGCCGCGGCGTCAGAAACGCTCCCCCGTCGCCGCGAACGATCAGATTCCAGATCACCGGCGGCGCGGCGCTGGGCGCGACGGCAGCTAGCCGCGGCGCGCGGCGGAGCGACACGCTCGGCGAAACGGCGACATAAATATTAATGTTCCTCTCGGGGGGGAACTGGGAGCCGGTTCTAAACGCGTGTCGGACGGACGGACGCGCGGTCCTCCCGAAGTCTTGCCGGGGTTCGGCGCTTTCGTTTTTTTTTTTGGGGGGGGGGGGGGTTTGGCAGGCATTACAAGCTTGACCTTTCTCAAAGGCAGGACCGCAGAGAGCCGAGCCGGAGCGAGTCTCGACCAGCGTCGACGCAGCTCCCCGTGCAACACACTGCGCTGTGTGCGCGGAATCGCAAAACAGGAAGCGAAGCAGTACCCGGCCTTCCTGCTTTATTTTCCGTATTTCTACCACGGCTCGCTGAGAGGAAGGTGTAGAATATACGTTCGTCCGCCCGGCCCGATTGTTGCAAACGCAGGTGAAAGTGTAAAGGTGGTGTCGTCCAGATAAACGGTATCACGGCACATAAGGTTCAAAATGTGAAGATTATTCTCGTACCGCGGAAAATAAAACAACTGTTACAATGCAGAAGGTGATGCTGAGAATCCATGGTTGCACAAACAAAGCAATTTTTTTTGTTGGGGGGGGTGGAGGGGGTTGGCTGGTGCTCGTTCCCTGCAGCTCCATCTTTGGTTCTGATTGGCTGCTGAAAGGCGAGACCTCCGCAGAGCTCCGTGGCGGTTTGGCTCCCGGTGAAGACGGGCAGAGCGAGCCTCGCTCTCCAGCGGCGGCTCTGACCTACATAAAGCGCTTATTAACTCTGCATGGGACGGCCGGGGAACAGCGCTCGCCCGCTTGAGTCTGATTACCACATCTCTCTCTCTCTCTCTCTCTCTCTCTCTCTCTCTCTCTCTCTACCTCTCTCTCTCTCTGTACCTCTCTCTCTCTCTCTCTCTCTCTCTCTCTCTCTCTCTCTACCTCTCTCTCTCTCTCTGTACCTCTCTCTCTCTCTCTCTCTCTCTCTCCCTCTCTCTCTCTCTCTCTCTCTCTCTCTCTCTCTCTCTCTCTCTCTCTGTACCTCTCTCTCTCTCTCTCTCTCTCTCTCTCTCTCTCTGTCTCTCTCTCTCTCTCTCTCTCTCTCTCTCTCTCTCTCTCTCTCTCTCTCTCTGTACCTCTCCCTCACTCCGTCGTTCTGTGTTCCTCAGACTGTAACAAAAACAAAGATAAGATACACGATACGAGCGCGAAATGAACGAAAATTCTTTTTTTTTTTTTTTTTCACCACTGCTCAAAATAGCGTGTCCATTTCTGAGGAGATCGTAGTACGTTTTGGCTCATGTCCTTTAGCTGACGTCATCTCTGATGCGATTGAACCCCCTCCATCGGTTTTGAGAAGCTTTTAAATGATTTTCTGCGCAGCCTGAGTTGACTGTGCTCCCATTGGTTCCCCGGATTTGGCCGTGCAGATGATGTCATCCAGTGGACGCAGTGTGTTCAGTGTGTTCAGTGTCTGTTGATTGTTCGCACGGATGGGAGGGATCATTTTTTGTAGTTACGCAACGCGCTGAGGAAGCAGGGTTGGTTTCGGGCAGGGTTTGTCCTTGCTGGGGATTAGGGCAGATCTGTCCCATGCTGTCAGAACTCAGCGGTTGTTATTAAGTTATTATCCTGGACCCGTATGCAGAAAACTCAGCCTTACTCTGCTTAGCATAAGCGGTGGAAAATCCAGGTTCAGAGAGTAAAAGTCCTCCCCAGCATTTTAGTCCAATCACCTGGGTTTGCTAATTAGCACAATAGAAGCCGATAGAACTAATGATTAAAATCAGCCTGCTGAGTTCATGGACGGAAGAAACGTGTCAGGACTTTTACTTTCTGACCCCTGGACTCCCCACATCTGCTCAGTGTGTTCCCCGCAACGTTTTCTGTCGATCTAAAGTAAGACCAGCCGCTGAAGGACAGCAACAGCCTTCAGCCGTGATCACGGCAGGCTGAAATTATCAGGCTATTACGCGGGTGTTTATAAAAGCAACTGAAAGCATGGGCTGTACCTGTCGCTCACCGCTGTCAAATAAACGTGCACTTACATGGGGGTGCCCCCTACCAGACCCCTCCGCCACCCCCCCACCCCCGCGCCCCCCCACCAGGAGCGCTCCGGCAAATACCTCGTCATTTTCTCAGTCATCACCGATTTTGCCTTTGTGCCGTAATTGCACAGGTAGCGCTTAGCCGTGTGGTCGCTCCTCTTAGCGAGCTGTCGCGAGCTGTCATCATGGCGGGAAAATGACTTTGCAGAAAGCTCATTTTGACAGCCGCGCTCCCGGTCGCCGCCCGCACTGGTGCCGGTGCCCCCCGTAGATTCACCGCTGCGGCTGCCGTTTTGCGCTGGACGCATAAACGCAAACGGAAGTCTGTATCTCTGTTTTTTATTTTTTTCTCAAATGTCAGGAGGTGAAAATTAACCTCAGGGGCAGGTGTTAATTTGAGATTTCTGAGTTTACCCATGGCAAGTGGTGCGCTGTACCTGAGAGCGCTCTGATTGGCTGTCTCCTTAATGAAACTTTTTGACGAATGTCCTCGGAGCGGAATATCTGTGCAGTGGCGGAATTTGGAATGCGTGACCTCACAGTTGAGGTGCAGCGTCTGGTCTCCAGCAGAGAAAATAAAATGAGGACAGATGTGTCCTCGCTTTCTCTACATGGAAACCAGAGAGGAGCCCCCCCACCAATCCCAGAGCAGGAAAGCATCCGCTGGTCGCCTACGGGGTTGTTCTGTTTCTTATTACCAGCGTGCTCTGTGATTGGTGGACCTCCTCTCCGTGAAAAGACGACCCGTCATTCATAATCCCAAATTTTATTATCCCCCCCAAGCATCCTGGTGCTGGGGGAGGGATGGCGAGCAAACCACCTCGGTCTTCCTGCTGAGCCGGATAAATTAATGAAGAAATCTAACTCCTGTGCCAGTTGCACACACTCAGATAATGAGTGAATAAGCTCATTAGCAGGTGGGCTTAAGCATGCATTTCAAATTTATTTGTGTATTTATTAATTTATTTATTTAGCCAAGCACGAGATGCCAGGTGTACCTGGCGCTGCAGCGCGCTCTTGAATGTCTCATTAACCAAAACGGAGCGATAATGAAACCGCGCCGGTGATTTACTGAGTGTTTGAAGCGCGGCCGCGATGGGAAGCCTAATCGTCTCCGAAGAGCTCTTAGTCTCTGTCCCCCCAGGGACTGGCAGCCGTCCTGACAGGGAAGCGCTCCCGCTCTTAATTGGGGGGGGGGGCAGCCTAAAACGTTGATGGGGTGGCATAGCGGTTAGGGAGCTTGGCTTGTAACCGCGAGGTTGCAGGTTTGATTCCCGGTTGGAACCCTTGAGCCTAACTGCTTAATCTTAATTGCTTCATTACATGCCTAAGTCTATTGTGCATTTAGAATGAGAAGAACGAATGGAACGATAAATAGGGATATTCTGATTTTGGATAAGAGACTTTGTGGAATGAAAATGGCTTCATTGGCTTCAGCTTGAGTGGAGCCAGTATTGGGGTTTTTTTCGAGTTACTTTTCTGTTCATTTGATGCTTTCCAAAGTCTTTGTGATTGGATCAGACAGGCCAGTGATGGACAGCTCCTGGTAGCTCCCGCTCTTGAAAACCCACTCTTTCTTCACCAACATCATGGGCTCTTTTCCAATCGCTTATTTTTACCTTGCATCCTTTCCTCGTGTCCTTTCCTCGCTTCTTAGCTTCATCCAACAGAGGACACGGAGAAAGGACACAGGGATGGAGGAATCGAGGAAAGGTGTTTTAGGCAAACGTAACGTCCTTGTTCAGTCAAGAGTCATTTTAAAGCCACGTTCAGTTACAGACGTGGCAGATGTAGACTGGTGGATCCACAGGTCAATCATTGATATGTAACGCCTTCCAAGAAAAATACTTCCACAAAGGATGCACTCGTGTTTCCTTGCTGAAGCATCCTTCGGGAGCCTCCTAGCTCCTCGCTCCTAACTGCTTCAAGGAGCATTTAACGGGTTGGAATGCCCTTAAAAATGGCGGACCTCGATCGGTTTCCGGGTCAGTCGAGGAACTGCTCACTTTTATCAAACAAACGCGATGCCGATTTACCCATAAGGCCAGTGCTCTGTAAAGGGGGAACAATCTCACCTCGTGTTTATTTATGGACGTTCTTTTCAGTTTGTCTATGAAAAGTGCTTAGTTGATGAAATGTCGTCGTTGTTTAATTTCTTTTGTCTTTGTTCCGCCCCTCTCTGGTGCTCCACAGGTGTCCGTCGGCCGCTGGACCCGGACAAGTCCGGCTACAACGTGCACTACACCCTGCTGATCGCCTGCGTGCTGGTGGCCTTCGTCCTGGGCGCCTTCCTCTCCGGCTTCCTGGTGTCCTGCTACTGCAGCCGGGGCAGCCACCGGGCCAAGCGGCTGGGCAAGGACGCGGAGGCGCCGCTGCCCCACGCCCTGTCGCTGCGCAGCCTGGCCAAGCTCAACGGCCTGCTGGACCCCCAGGCCAAGGAGGACAAGCTGGAGGTGTCTCCTCCCCCGGGGCTCTACAACTCCTTCATCCCCAACGGGAAGGAGCTGCCCCACGGCGGGAAGTGCCTGTCCGGGCACGGGGACGATGACCATCACCACGGCAGCCACCACCACCACCTGTTCCACCACGGCGACCCTCACCACGGCAGCCACCACCACCCACACCACCACGGCGACGGTCACCACGGCAGCCACCACCACGGCGACCATCCACCAGGACTCCCACAACAACTCGGAGGAGCTGTCGGGCCTGCCCACCCCGGAGTCCACCCCCGAGCTGCCCATCAAAAACATGAAGGCCTTCCGGAGCCAGTGGGAGAGGAACCAGAACTGCAACAACGGCAAGGACTCCAAGCCCGCCGCCGCGCCCTCCTCCAACGCGGGCGTGTCCCGGGCCGGTTCCACGGTGTCCCAGCAGGTCTACCCGTTACCCCTCGCACAGCCTGACCAACGGGCAGCTGCTCTGCGGCGGGGGCCGGGCCTTCCACTCGGAGGAGCGCGCCCACAAGGTCCCGAACGCCGAGCGGGCGCCCTACCAGGGCTACCCGCACACCGTGGTGGACGTCTCCGCCCTGGACGAGCTGCTCAGGCACATCCAGCTGGCCAACGCCGGCGGCAACGGCAAGGACCTGGCGGTGCTGACCTCCTCCTCCTCCTCTTCCTCGGGGCTGCTGCCCTGCTCCGGGACGCCCGCCTACTCCGCCCGCGGCCAGCCGCAGATCCCCGACACCGAGTCCGCCCCGTATTACAGCTCCTCCACCCTCCCCCGCGACAGCCTCACCCGCCGCATGGACGTCCCCCCCGAGGCGCCGCCCCCGCCCCAGTCCACCCTGGAGAGGGCGCCCCGCCACGGCCCCCAGAAGCACGCCCTGGTCAACGCCTCCAAAATGTCCAACGGGGGCGTCCTGCTGCCCCGCCAGCACAGCTTCGGGCACCCCCACCACCACCACCACCACCGGGCCGCGGGACCGCCCCACCAGACGGGACCCTTGCTGGGGCGCGGGAACCCTTCGGGGCTCCCCCCCGGCGACGGGCCGCTCCACCCCCTCATCCCGAACGGCTACTGACCCGCCAGCACAGCTGCAGCGAGCAGAACCCCGCCCACGGGTCGCCATCGTCCGCCGCAGCGCCTCCCTCAAGCCGGACGTCCCGCCCAAACCCCTCTTCCTCCCCGCCACCTCTCCCGTCAGCTCCCAGGGCAAGTACAACTACTGAGGGGGGGAGGGGTACAGGGGGAGCAAGCCCCCGCCCAGCCCCCAGTTCTTACCTCTTCATCCTCCTAAACCACCCTAAAGGGCATAAAGGGGTCAGACCGGCTGGGGAAGAGGACTGCCAAGCTTGCTGTATTCCAGTTTCTTTCCCCAAATGCGAATGCTTCTGTACCACATTGGTATTGCATAGCCAGCCCTTGTCTCTTTGTGGACCTGGGAGGGGAGTGGGTGGGGGTGGGGGGGGGGGGGTGGGGGTTGGTTGTTAATCACCCTTTCCCCCCCCCCCCCCCCCCAACCCTCACTATGAGACTTTTCGGCACGACCAAGATTCCCACAGGCTCACTTTTTGTGCTGGCGTGTGTGTGTGTGTGTGTGTGTGTAAATCAGTGTGATGCTGATTTCTTCTACGATGTGTGTGTGTGTGTGTGCGCGCGCGCTCGAGTGTCTGCGTGCCAGCTCGTATGTGTATTATCCATATATATGCATGTATGTGTGAGCGCGTGCATGTGCGTGTACACTTTGGATTTCGTACCCGCCCTGGACATGAAAATACAATACGTGGAGGTCGGACAATGTAACTCCTGGGAGAGAGAGAGAGAGAGAGAGTTGGCCCCTTCTCCCGCCTGATTGGATCATTCGAAGGGATGCCCTGTGTGCATTTATTCACTGACGTTCCTGATTGGTCCACCTGATTGGTCTGAGCAATAACCAATGAACATACAGCCCAGGCGTGATGTCACAGTCTGTTCTGGACGTCTGACGAGGGATGGCCTCTGTAACTTGTGAATTTGAGCGGGATAAAAAAAGCAAACTTGTCTTTTCTGTGTAGGAGAACGGGGAAAGGAGGAGTGTATCGGCCATATTGAACCGTTTTGTCATCCTCATCTTGAGCCAAGGGGGGGTGGAGGGGTGGGTCCTGCTTCATTTGGTAGGAACAGCCTAAAGCTTCCGGATTACGACCCCTCCTTCAAGTCGAGGATTTCTTATAGTTTATTTTTTTTCTCTAATATTTTGGCTGCTAAGCCGAGGACCCCACAGAAGAGGAGGTTTGGCTCTTGCACGCGTGAAAATCACTGGCACCCGCATCCAACAGACGAATTAAACAGAAGAGAAAAAGAACAAAAACAAGCAAAGGCGCAATATTCCGTGACAAAACTCTCTCCGGACGAGGGGGGGGGGGGGGATTTATTTTTTAAATCAGAAAAAAGAGGACCCCTTAAGATCTGGTTCGTATTCAGAAGGAGGCCACGTAACTGACAAGCCCTCCGTTTTACTGTAGCAAAGAGACATCTGTTGTTATAACGACCGTAATTACGACATAATTAACTCTGTGCATATAGCTGTAAATAAGGACAGTGGAACTAATAACTAGCCAAAATCTTAAATGTATGTGTAAATGGTGTGCCTTATTTAATATAACGTGCTATGGATGATGTCACAGGGAAAGCGCAGATGTTATGATAAGTGTTTTGTTTTAACTGTTTAGATTTTTTTTTAGTTTTTTTTTTTTTTTTTTTTTTTTTTTAATATTTTTCAGTTTGTCGTCAGTGTGTCAGAATTTTTTTATTTGTAGTTTTATCCCCGGGAAAATTTTAATGCCATCAGATGACAGGTCAGTATTACTGTGCGTGCAACCCACCCAACTTGTGTGATTTTTTGTGTTTTTTATGTTTTGTTTTGTTTATTTTAACTACACTGTACATTCTGAGTCTCAATAGCACGTAAGGAAAAGAGGCTTAAACTGAGGACACTGCGACTGTAAGTACGGCAGCGACCAATTTGTGGCTCTAGAAACGCGCTGGCGTCAATGCTCTGCAGCACGGGACCCCGAACATTTGTCTTGTCACCATGACTGTTATAAAATGTGACATCATTCCTTTGAGCCAGACCAGGAAGGAACACGGAGTGCATGGTCTCCTTGGTGATAAACTGTCACTGGCATGGTTCCCACATTAAGGGTTAAACTAACAATATCTATTCCGTTCTAAAGTGCCCATGAATCTCAACTGTCACAACCTGTGAATCTCTCTCTATATACTCCGTCTCACTACAGTATCTTTCTTTTTTTTTTTTTTTTTTTTTTTGTTTGTGTAAAATAAATATAACATCTTGTTTGGCTCCGAGCTGTGAGACATATTGGCGCTAACAGGAAGCTGAGTATTTAAGCTGTGTGTTGTCGATCCTCTAGGTTTTAATGGCTCGTGCCATTTCTGGAACGATTTTGGAGCAGTAGGCTATAAAATGAATTTGCTCAGCCCCTGTGGAAGTACCCAGAGAGTAGGAGGGAGGGGGGGGGCATCAGTCTGTTGCAGTTTATCTCCAGGAAATTTGTGAAATCCCACCAGCCCCCAGCCCCCCCATCCCCTCCCCCACACAGACCCTAGCAAACCATTGGCGACTGGTGAATTTTTTGTTGTGTTTTTCTTCCCCTGCCTCTCCCAATTGGTCCAGATGCCACACGTGACACATCTTGACCAATTGTGAACAAGATCCTTGGCTTATGGCCAGATTGTCTTGAAGATATACTGAAGTGAAAAAAAACATGTTTTATATATTAAGCTGAAGCCTCAAATAGAAATAGATGCAGTATACAATATGCAGGAAAAAAAAAGTTCACTGAGTATAGACAGTTCACTTGTCACCGGGACAACCGTAATGCCATCCTTGGGCTAATGGTGGAACATGCACCACCTCTTCCAGACCCACTGGCAAGAAACCAAAACCGGCCTGCGGAACACTGATGAATATGAATGTAACATCAGTGACATCGATGAGTTTTATATCAGTGATTTTACCATCAGTGAGTTTACCATTGGTGATTTTAACATCAATGAGTTTACCATTGGTGAGTTTAACATCGGTGAGTTTTACATCAGTGATTTTACCATTGGTGAGTTTAACATTGATGTGTTTACCATCGGTGAGTTTAACATCGGTGAGTGTACCACCGGCAAGTTTAACATCAGTCCGCTTAACATTGGTGAGTCTAACATGGGTCAGTTTTAACATCAGTCAAATTAGAATTAATTTACCGAAAAGGAAACACTGCTGTTTACTGATCCCTTTGGAATTTCCTATAATTGCACAGTGTAAATAAAAATAACTTTTTATGGTGATTCGGTGTTCTTGTTTTTTTTTTTTTTTTTATCATTTTATTTAATTTTTGTTTGTTTTTTGTTTTATGGACTATGCCTTGGGAGAACTGAGTTTCATTTGTTGATGTAAGTCTCTTATAATTTAATAAATCAAATAAAATGATCATACAAACATAGTTCCTTATTTTTGATGTTTATTCATCCAAAATCTTTATCCCTTTTTTCTGTCCTTTCCCTGGCCCTGTCTCTCCATGAGTCTGTTCAGTCTTAACATTTTAAGGTGTGCGTTCACAAATATGTGATTAGAATGTTTTTAACTGAACATTCTAATGCTGATGTCACAATCACTACTGGTAACTGAAAACTTGGAGTTGGAGTTCTAGAACTCTCAAATAAAATTTTGAAAGAGCATTCCAAAAAGCCTCCTCTTCAATGGGTTAACATTGCTGTGGGCGCAGATAGCTGCAAGCATACGGCTCGCAGAGCTTTCGAACGTGTCCGTCACCTGCCGCAATCCGATTGATCGAAACTTTGACGGACAGGAGCTCCCCGCCCAACGGATCCCTCCCTTGAAACGGCTGGGCTCAGCTCAGCTATCGCACGCTCAGGCCGACCTGCCAATCGCTGCAGTCTGAACGGCGTCGCCAGGAGCAACAGACAGTGGAGAGTATGGCAAGGCTGACGGGTCTCCTTTAAAAAAAAAAAGCCCATAGATTATAGATTTGAAAACCCCTTCTACCTGGAAAACGCAGCTCAATTGAAACATAAAAAATAAAAAATTGATGGGGGGGGTATATTCGCGGGGTTGGTGAGGTATAATCAGGCCACACGTCACTGGCTTTGGCTCTCAGAGCAGACGACTGCCCGCACCTCTGTCTGGCCCCTATTGATCAGTCCGAGAGATTATCTTCCATCTCGGTTAGGCGATCATGGCCGTCTGCTGACGCGGGGATGTGGGCAGAATAAATTTGGTGATGAAGCTCTGCGGTCTGATTAATGCATTGTAATGGAGGCTTAGCCAAAATGGCTTGGCCTTTAAGTGAGTGAGGCGCAATTTATTTTTGACGTGTGCAATTTATTTTTATTTTTTGGGGGGGAAGGGGGGGGTGGGAATAATATAATATGGAGGTAGGGGAAGGTCTACCCATTTGACTAGAGGTTTAACCCTTTAAGGTGTAAAATCATAAATGTGTGACATGAATGTTCTTAACTGAACAGCTTGAAAGCTGATGTAACAATCACTAACTGGTAATAAAATCTGAGTTCTACAACACTGACTGAGAGGTTTCCCATTGGCTGGCTGTAGTGTCCGGACAGGATGTCAGCTTTGCCAGAGCCTTCTGGAAACCCACAATTTTAGTGAATTCACTTTGAGAAAGCCCCAAACTATCGACCTTGAAATGCCTCACAATTGTTGTCGGCTGCTTCCTGAAAATGAAAAATTCTCTTGAAAAGGAAAATAAGTGGGTCATGCTGGTACCAGCGCCTGACAGTGTGCCCAAACTGCTTTAGTCATTTCTCGCCTAACAGGAAATGGGGCCCGTGCTGCATGTGTCCTAAACACAGAGAGACCTGCTGGGATTGTGTGAGCGTTCAGCGCTATGTCTCTGCCTAAAATAAGAGATTTTACTCATTTATTATTTCTGGAGTTCTCTGGCCTAAAGATCGCAGGCCTTGTCGGGTATGACCAGTCCCGAGTGCTACAGGTGAGGAATGCACGCACAAACACACACACACACACACACACACACATGCACATGCACACACACACACACACACACACATACACACACACGCACATGCACATGCACACACGCACACGCACACATACACACACACACACGCACATGCACACACGCGCACACGTACATGCACACGCGCATGCACACACACACACACGAACATGGTCACAGACACACCCACGCATGGTCACAGACACACACACGCACGCATGGTCACAGACACACGCACGCACACAGACATTCTCTGCCCATTCCACACACTAGGCACTGACGCACACTGCACACATACACACGCACACACACACACACACACACACAAGCACATTCCCTCTGCCCATTCCACACGCACATGCACACATACACACACGCACACACACACACACACACACATTTCAGGCTGGGGCGACGTTCCCGGGCTCTGCCGCTGCCACGGCAACGGTCGCCGCACTCCCGTCACACAGGCGACGGCGGCGGCGACGCTGACAGCCGGCGTCAGAACTCATTACGCGCCGCCGAGCGCCCGCGCCGCGCTCCACACAGAGCTGTCAGGGCGTAATTGCTGTTGTCAGGGGAAAGTTTCTTCCCCCCCCCCCCCCCCCCCCTCCAGTAAAGGCCCTTGCAGACAGAAACAGGTTGGTGCACAGCAGGTGTGTTGCCTCATCGTCACAGCAGTTTGCACACCCGTCCCCGCCCGCCTCTCCCCGGCACCCTGTCAGCCTGTTTTGATCGCATGCATCCCGTTACGACTTCGAGATGTAAGTCACGAGCCGTTTTCCGACCGTTTTACCAAATGACCTGTTTTTGTACGACTTCACATCTCTGCAGCTCATAATTGGTTCTAATTGTTGAAACTGGGGCTGAAACAACCTTAAAACAACTAAGCTGATTGAAAGATCGACGAAGACGAACCCACACCGAGAGAACCAAGCGGTTTGCGAATCATCGCTCGAAGTGATCGCTTATGAATTCATATTTCAGCTGTGTTTCAGTTGGCTGTCATTTATCAAAATATAGAAAGTTGATTCCTAATTGCATGCAGTTTGCCTAATGTAGGCATGCAGTTTGCAGGGAAAAAATTGAAAGTGATGAACTTTATAAATGTGCCAGACCTTAATCATCTGACTTTGGTGGCCTTTTCGGCAAACATGGAAAGCCACTGGTACAACTGCTTGTTAAGGCAAATGGAAGCAGTTTACTATTTGCACAAAACTAACCTGCTTTCATAAGATCTCACCTAAAAAAAAAGTAAGATCAATTTTAGTCATGGCTGACCGCAAAGAATTCACCGGTCACATGACACCACGTTTCTGGAGAAAAAAGCTATTAGGAATCACTTGTCTTTGGGGGGGGGGGGGGACAGTAGATGGGTTTCAGAGACCCAAGGTTACATTCATAGTGACGTTCTAATGGAAAAGTACTGTTTGAGCATCCGCAAATGACATTGAGGCTGAGTTTGCCCCAAGGAGAGAGGGTGACCCTGACATAGTTCTAATGTAATAACGTTAAAACCTGCCCCCCCCCAACCCCGCCCGAATATAAAGCTTGTGCCGCGCACAGGAGATCACACCCATACTTGATGACTGCTGGCCTTTTGAAGTTAACATTTATCACTTTGATGGAGAAGCTCGGAGGTGCTTCTCAGTCACACTGCTGACGTGATGCTAAATCCTGCAGATTCAGCTTTTTCTGGCCCAGCTGAATCGGTCCGCACCTCCCATGCAAATAATTAGCCCTGCTGTTAGGGGTTCTAATTAAGCTGTCGTGACTAATGCAGGTTTTGGGGGGGGGGGGAGGATGTAGGTGTCAGGTCGTATTTTTGGTGATCTCCTTTGTCAGGTGGAAATTTCTACTCTTTTTATACCCAAACTGCAGCGATCCATTCATTAATTTTCCTGAAACTCGCCTTTTTTAATTTTTTGTTTTTCTGTAATTCAGTTTTGAAAGAGTAGGCATTATCACACAAAACAAAAAAATAAGTCATTCTCCCATGAAATCCTCCCTCCTCAGCCTCCCATCCCACCGCCATGTACCCAAGAGTAATTCATTAAAGAAAATGTGTGTGTATGCAAAACCTTCATATATAAAATGTTATAGGTTATATTTTAAAAACTCGCCATCTGATCAAAGCTGTCGAGACCTCATGATGGAAAAATGTATTGTTCCAAGCAGTCAAAACTCCTCTTCACCAGAGTATGCCGTGATGCATAAGCAAACTGTGTACACTATAGCTTTATGTGCGTACTAGCAGAGGTGGGTAGAGTAGCCAAAACCTGTACTCAAGTTAAAGTATTGTTACTTTAAAATAATAATGACTCAAGTAGAAGTAAAAGTAGTCATCCAAATAATTACTTGAGTAAGAGTAAGAAAGTATCTTGTGAAAAGACTACTCAAGTACTGAGTTACTTCATATAATCTGATTTAATGTTGAAATAAGAAGAGCAAGATGAACGTAAAAATCTAAATATCCAAAATATAAAATTGTAAATGATTGTCCAATAGAAATAAACAAAATATAAAATAGCCATGTGCAAATTCAAATATGGCCTAAATCATATCCCTTTAAATAAAACAATACACAGGAGTTTCGTCAGAAGAGGAGGATTTTCGCTTTCTGTTAAGTCTGTATACCTCGTTAGTTTGTTGGGGTGAACCCTCCGTTGACAGAAAAAATATCAATGAGGCTACAGGGATTTATCCATTAAAATAGACTCATCATCACAACAAAGAGGAGCCTGCTCAAATTCAAACAGAAACTTTATATGTGGGAAACATAATGCTTTGTAGCATCATTATTGTACCTTATGATGCACTTCTCCACGATATTCCAAAGTCCCATGATGCCTTGCGCGGAATATGTGCAGAACTTCAGGTTTAGCGTAAACAAACTTTATGTATGCTATGCAATGTTCCAGCGCTCACGTCATGACTGTTGCATGCTTCACAAAAACTATTACACTACTAACTAATGCTTACATTACAGTGTGAAATATCCACATTAATACCAGTAACCTATTTAAACACATTCAATTTCAAAAATAACGTATATAACCGAAGTATTTTGAGCAATAATAGCCTACTTACATAGCAATGATGAAATCTTATCTGTGTTCAGTAGATGGAGACAGAGACCGTAAATCAACAATACAGTTCAATCCGCTTCTGTTTTGCTCCAGAAAACGATATCATCTAGGTCTATCAGCAAACAAACGGCTTAGCTATGCCCAGAAGTCCTCAATAATAATAGTATTTCCCAAGAAATTATGAATAATCGTTGACCAGGTTCCGTGCTGCGTCTCTTACTGCTACCACAGAGTAAATTCATAAGTGAATGTGATGATAAGAAAAATTTCGGTTACGCTGACCTAAAAAACGCTATTCCAAAAGCAAAATTAGACATGTTATACATCGTTAGAAAGCTTATACTCTCACCTAATGAATAAATGAATTGACAATCAAGCCAGACTGTACTAAAAAGGGCGACAACGCCGTAAACAACGCGTGTGGTATCACGCACAGCTATTTTGGAAGATACCGAGGCATCACAAATGCCCGTATATTTCACAAACGAATTGTCCAAGACAATAAATGACCACTCAGTCAAATAGTTAGCTATCCACAGCCAAAACTAACCTACAACTTACCGCCACATATTTTCTCAAGTTTGAAGTTGAGTTCTTGTAGGCTGAAATGTCCACATTTCTAGGCAGACAAAGAAGGCAGCGCATAATGTAACTACTGTTTTTGGTAGTCTGTAAGTAAAACGTAGTTTGAACGTGAGGCCAGGGGTGTTCTGCCTCCTACGAATCACCCGCCGTTGTTTCAGCCATTGTTGTCGCCCACTCATCCTTCTGTGTGCTGTGACTGGCTACGTTTGATTTGTGAAACGGAGTCATGTGGGGCTATGACAGAGCCAAAGCAAAGACCAGTCAGCCTCTTTGGCTGAAGTCTCTCTGAGAGAATGAAACGAACAGAATGTGCATTGAATAAAAAATGGGGAAAAAATAAAAGTAACGAGCAGAATGTAGTCGAATATAACGGAGTAAAAGTAACATTTTTTCTTCACAAATATACTCGAGTAAAAGTGAAAAGTATGTTGTATTAAAGCTACTCTTACAAGTACAATTTATTCAAAAAGTTACTTAAGTAAATGGAGTAAATAAACCGCGTTATTACCCACCTCTGCGTACTAGACCTTTATGTGCATATGCTAGAGCTTTATGTAAACACACTAGACCTTTATGTGCGTACACTAGACCTTTATGTGCGTACACTAGAGCTTTATGTGCGTACACTAGAGCTTTATGTGCGTACACTACAGCTTTATGTACGTACACTACAGCTTTATGTAAACACACTAGAGCTTTATGTGCGTACACTACAGCTTTATGTAAACACACTAGAGCTTTATGTGCGTACACTAGAGCTTTATGTGCGTACACTACAGCTTTATGTAAACACACTAGAGCTTTATGTGCGTACACTACAGCTTTATGTAAACACACTAGAGCTTTATGTGCGTACACTAGAGCTTTATGTGCGTACACTACAGCTTTATGTGCGTACACTACAGCTTTATGTGCGTACACTACAGCTTTATGTACGTACACTAGAGCTTTATGTGTGTACACTACAGCTTTATGTGCGTACACTACAGCTTTATGTGCGTACACTACAGCTTTATGTAAACACACTAGAGCTTTATGTGCGTACACTACAGCTTTATGTGCGTACACTAGACCTCTATGTACGTACACGTACACCTTGTTTATGGTTAATGTGTCCAAAGAGATTTTCAAGGCTGAGAAAACTCGCAGATTTGATTTCTCCGTTAGCGTGTGCTGAATTCGGAATTTAACGGAGTTTGTATAAGTAATCGAGTGACCGCGAAATTTAGAAATGTAAACAATATACTCTCCGTGCAGCCTCATCAGTCACAGGTGTTCATCGCCCGTGGCAACGGTTGCCAACAGGAAGAAAAGGCTCTGATGTTCTTCTGGAAATTCACAAAATGAAAGGGATAGACTACTTTCTGGGGGGGGGGGGGGGGGTGGTTATGTTTTCAACTGGCCTGAAGGATGTTGGGTATTCTTGCTTTGTAAGCATGACACGGTGGTGCAGTGAGAAGCACTGTCACCAAACAGCAAGAAAACTACAGCCTTTGAATCCCAGCCGAGGGCCTTTCTGCACGAAGTTTGCACGTTCTGCCTGTGTCTGCCTGGATTGTACTCCCACAGTTCAAAGATATGCAGGTAGGTTAACTGGAGAGTCTAAATGATCCTTAGGGTATGAGTGTGTGAGTGAATGGTGTGTGGGCCCTGTCAAGGGTGTATTCCAGCCTCTCACCCAATGAGACCCAAGCCCTCACACGCTCCCCACCAACCCTACCCAGGAGCAAGCAGTTTACAAAATGGACGTCTGAAGTAAGGAAATGCACTTCAGTTAACTCTGACACAATTCGTACAGCAATGTTATGCCTCCGGATGGTTGTTTGTGTGTATGCTACCCGATTATTCATCAAAAGAAACTGTTACTCTTAGTTTTATTTTAAACTATTTCCTGTGCCAGTCCCTGCACTCAAGGAAACCAGACCTGGCAGGATATGAAAACAGCGGTTTATGTTCATAATTATGAATATCTGCTTATACAGAGCAGTGCAGTATTTGGAATTTGGACAGTGACACAATTTGTTTTTGTAATTTTGGCTCTGTACTCCACCACATTTAAAATTTGAAACAAAAACAATGAATATGAGACTAAAGCTTCGATTTGAGAGTTAGGGTTACTAACATCCATATTGGGTGATCTATGTAGGAATGATTCAGTTCGGACACAGCTAAGAAGTCGATTGTCCAGTTGCTTTTGGTTCCCTAAAAAAATGGGGGGCACGTATAAAAGGGCTGTAATTCCTACACGAACCCCCCCCCCCCACCCCTCCAAAGGTAGCAGGTGTACACAGACACAGCGTCTAAGCCTACGGCAGCTCTCCCGCGACCTCCGCTAAATCCGCGAACAGAAAATCGAGGGGCCTTTGGGCCGCGAATGACGGAAACCACGGAGTCGATAATCTCTCGCAGGGCCGCTTTTAAGAGAACGAGACAGACGCGATTTATGGATCGATTCAGCAAAACTTCAATCAAGTAGTCAGTGTTTCAGGGACGTGGACGTACTGCAAGCACAATCAGCCCACACACCCCCCCCCCCACCCCCACCACCCCCACCACCACCGCCTCCCACCCCCTCCACGGTGTCTGAGGTTCCCCTTGAATAATGGACTTTTCATGAAATTAGACACGCGCCCGCTCCCGTCACTGCTGATTGGTGCTGCTCGGTCCTTCTGGGAGCCACGTCTTCGCAGCAGAAGCAGCGGCAGACTGATGAAAAGCTTTTTTGCTTTTCTGGTGCGCAGTGGGACAGGCAGATATACTTTTTGGCACAGGATGGGAACAGTAGCTCTGTACCAAGATTTTTTTTTTGTTGTTGCCCCCCCCCCCCCCAGCCAGAAATATGTACTTTGAATGCAAATCCAAGAATGCTCCATCTGTCGGGGGGGGTGGGTGGGGGTGAACTGATTGATCGCCCAAGTGCTGTAAAGATATATGAATAATTTCTCTGCATCTGGCAGCTTGGAGAAGGGACGGTCACATCTGGTGAGTGCTTTTATTCCGCAGTATAGTCGATCCAGGTTCCCCCACAGCCACCTCCAACACCCCCCCCCCCCCCCCCCCCCCCATGATAACGCTGTCCAGCTTCGTCTGTCAAATGCACAGTGTGCGGATGACAGAGGATCCTGCAGGAGGAGTGAAGGAATGTCGCCATTACTGTGTTTTTTTGGGCACCTTATGCCTGTGGCTCAACGAAGGGAGGGAGAGTATTCCACAATGCAACCCTTCACTGACTGGTTTGCCCGAGTCTCTGCTTTTCTGCATCCAACCCATCGCGTCAGTTTTGCGGTCTCTGCGTCCAAACGTACGCAATGAGCTGCCACCGCGTCAAAAACAGTGTGTGGGAGGCTGGACTTACAGAGCTCAAAAGTGGGTGGAGCCAACACGTGCTGTCAATCACTGACTACTATGTACCAGTCTGCCAGACCTACAAATAGGACTGGCCATTCCCAAAATAGGGAGACACGTGCAACCTGGTGAGCTGCAGGCTGCTTCCCATAGCAAAACACTGAGGCTTAGATTAGCTTAACTACTGATTCATGACCCCACCCCCTTTGGGGTTCATGAAGCCTCACTCTTCCATTTGATCGAAAGGAACAAGCAGGGGCTCTGCTCATCTTGGTCAGGGGGTTCCCAAACTTTTTACTAATGGGACCACAAATTCATTTTTACAAATTTATGTGACCCCGTAACACCCCACTCAGACACACACCTTGTGCCCAAAAATATCCCTTCAGCCGTGACGATATTGCCCCATGTACCAGGGCACCTCGTGCCTCATTGCTTTATCATGCTAGTTGGGTTGTTGCTATGTTTGATATGGTAGCCTACATTCACATTTCTAAGAGACACAGTTTATTTTCTTTTTTTCTTTCTTTCTTTATTTTCCACAAAATTTTCAGCTGACCTGATCCTCAAATCGGTGGGGTCGTGACCCGCAGTTCGGGAACTAGGTGCTTGTGCCGGTCATGAGGCATTACACCTAGTCACAGCGAAAATCTGCATGTTTCCACGGTTTATTTGAGCATGTGCAGAACCCAGTATTCCGCAGAGTTAATATTCAGGGTTTGAAAAAAAACAACCATGGTGCAGGGAGGGAGGACATCGTACACTTGGGACAATGGCCTCAAACAACAAGCCATTTGAATAGTGCTCAAGTATTTTTATTTTCCAAGGTGACTCGGCGGGCGAATCCACGTGCCTCCTGGAATGCCATACTTTCCTTTTTTTCCACTCCGAAAGTGAAATTTGGAGCAGGAAACTGCAGGAGAGGGCGAGCGGCTCTGAGGCTTTGAAGCTCAGCGTTTCAGATCCGGGCCCCAGATAAAAAATGTAAAAAATAAAAAATTTAGACGCGTGTAAAATCATCACGGCTTGGAGAGATTGCCATCAATAAAACCCCAGGCCAAAACACACACACACACACACACACACGCACAAATATACACACACACACACACACACACACACACACACACAAGTATACACACACACACACACGCATTTATACTGCTGTGGAGATTAGCTTTTTTGTGAGTTCAAAAGTTTATGGGGTGGGGGGGGGGGGGGGGGGGGAACGAAGGAAAAAAAAACTTTATATCGTCCAACTTTCTGCTGAAAACACATTCTGCGCCGCGTCTCCGCTTAGACCTCGCAGCTAAACGTTTCTGCAGAAGCCCCCGCTTCGTTCCAGCGGACGGCCGTCCAAAAAAAAACCGGGGCTCGGAGCACGGGACGGGCCGCTAAAGGAGGAGAGCGCCCGTTCCTAAATGGAACGAAACTGACAGGAGGAACACAAGGCCGTGTTAAGAGTTTCACGAGGCGGACAGCTCCCTGGAGTTATAAGGGGAGAGCATTTTTTTTAAACCTGAGAGTGCGCTGCAAGTAAACAGTGCTATTATTGCGGGGGGATAAAGGTCTAAATTTGATCACTCCGTGCCAAGACACCGGCCGTACTCAATGACGAATACCGCTGTTTGTTTCGCCGGGTTGTTTGTGTCATTGTCGTGAGCAGTTAGAGCCTCACCTCATAACGTCACAGAAATGTTGACTCGAGAGACAGCCACAGTGATTTTTTTCCCCCCTTTTTTTAAAAAAAAGTGTTTAATCCACTCATTTGGTAAACTTTGTTGAAGCTTATTTGCTCAGCCAGCAAAATATAATTAGTGAAATGTTTGGTTTGGGCTTTTGTGAAGTTTTGAAATGGATGTGTTTATGCCGTGCTGTGAGGTCACAAGCGCATTCTTTGAATGTTTACAGGCAGAAATATGTGCACGTGTGATGTGGACCTGTTTACATCATAGCTGTAGTGAAGGTTGCCCAGCAATCATGGACATATCTGATTGCCATTGGTAGTAGCTATTGGTCCACCAGCATTTTGTGAATCAGTTCAACAGAAGTCTGATATAGCCAGACTATTTCACTGAGTGCTACAGAGCTGTTAGCAGCAAGACTATTTCACTGAGTGCTACAGAGCTGTGTTAGCAGCAAGACTATTTCACTGAGTGCTATAGAGCTCTGTTAGCAGCAAGACTATTTCACTGAGTGCTACAGAGCTGTGTTAGCAGCAAGACTATTTCACTGAGTGCTACAGAGCTGTGTTAGCAGCAAGACTATTTCATTGAGTGCTACAGAGCTGTGTTAGCAGCAAGACTATTTCACTGAGTGCTACAGAGCTGTGTTAGCAGCAAGACTATTTCACTGAGTGCTACAGAGCTGTGTTAGCAGCAAGACTATTTCACTCAGTGCTAGAGAGCTCTGTTAGCAGCAAGACTATTTCACTGAGTGCTAGAGAGCTCTGTTAGCAGCAAGACTATTTCACTGAGTGCAACAGAGCTCTGTTAGCAGCAAGACTATTTCACTGAGTGCTAGAGAGCTCTGTTAGCCGCAAGACTATTTCACTGAGTGCTATAGAGCTGTGTTAGCAGCAAGACTATTTCACTGAGTAATACAGAGCTGTGTTAGCAGCAAGACTATTTTGCTAACTCACAGCATGAAGTAAGACTATTTTTTTTAAATGTATTATCTATGTAGGTCAGGGGTGCACAACTCCGGTCCTGGAGGGTCGATTTGTGTGCTGGTTTTTGTTCCAACCGATTACCATTTATTACAGCTCTATAAACTACACTGCTTCATTCCTGTAGTTGAGCTCAGTGCAATCTCTAGGATACACTTGCCGTCTGCGGCTGTAGCTGGTGCTTATACACATGTCAGATCAAGATATGATTGGGCTAATTAAATAAATGTTGGCAAATGTCCGCACAAAATCCTGAAATGGATTGGCCCTGGTTGTGCACCCCTGATGTAGATGAAAGAGAAGCAAGACTATTTCACTAACAGCACTACAGAAGTCTGTTTGCAGCAAGACTATTTCAGAGTGCGACAGAAGTCTGATAGTAGCAAGACTATATCACTAACAGAGTGCTACAGAAGTCTGCTAGAAGCAAGGCTATTTCTTTTTTTATGCGTTATTTATTTAGATAAAAAAGAAGTAAGACTATTTCACTGAGTGCTAGAGGAGTCTGTTAGCAGCAAGACTATTTCACTGAGTGCTAGAGGAGTCTGTTAGCAGCAAGACTATTTCCCTAACTTGTTTTGCATTCTTTCGACAGCGGATCCTTATCTCGGCTTCATTGCTTGGTTCCATCTTTCTCTGTGTGCTGCATGGGCACGCCTCAACCATCATAAAGCACTGCGGCTTTTCCTGGGAGAGGCTTAACAGGGAGAGGAAGTGAAATGCTCCTGGGGGTTATTACGTGTGCATGATGAAAGCCTCGCACACTCTCGCTCAGCGAAACGTGTGATCCATGACTCAGATATATGTGCAAAAGAAGAGTTTCAACGTCTTTAAGATCAGAAACTACTCCCACCTTTTTCTTTTTTTTTTCTTTTCATTTCTAAAATTTTTAATTAATGAATTTGGCAACCCAAATGGGGCTGATTATGTCCAATTAAGGCATCCGCGGATCTCCTCCAGGACACGTGGGTCGTCACAGACTGCTTTTTTCACACCGCGGCCCCACAGGCCAGTTTGCGCAGAGTCGAGTCAGAGGAAGACCTTTCATATGCAGCTTTGGAATGCGCTCCACCGGCACCCGATCGTCCAGCAGGGGTCACCAGAGAGCGAAGCAAACTCCTAACTGACTGGACCCTCCTGCTCCCTGGGCGACCGAATCGCCAGATGCGTGTGTCCCTGTGGAGTTACTGGCCACGGTTGGCCCGGGCGCGGTCCGGATCCGGTCCGAGGCCGCGGGGCTGACCCGTCCGAACCGAATGAACCACGCAGCCGGCTGCAGCTCCCCGCCTCGCCGGGGGAAGAGAGAGACTGAGCGGCGCTAGCAGCGCGGCGCTAGCGCGTGGGCGACGCCGCGTGAATCATTAATCCGTCTCCATCGCTGTTTCGTATCATTACACAATTACTGCCGTTTTATTTAATCGTTAGCTCCTTACTGTTATTCTCTGTTTCATAATTGTGCGTTACGCCCATAAACGTCCCTGTGCTTTGTCTACATGAGATTTCTCTTGCCATGCCAATAAACCAATTTGAATCGTTAATGACGATAAGTGCTTCAGAATGAATATTTATTTCTCTTTTTTATTTTGCCTGTGATGATCAACAAACTAAAGACATTTGTTTGTGACCCTGAACACACACGCACACACGCACATACACACATACTGTACATACACACAAGCGGCCAAAGCACCCGCCTAAATATGACCCGAGATTCACCCAACTGATTCAGACGGTGCTCAAAACACTGGACTCCAATCAGACCCATCAAACAACGGTAATCTATAAAGATGGCTTGCCGACTGTCATATTCGCCGCACGCAAATGAGATTACGATCCGCGCGCTGGAATTCAGACGTCGACAGAACGCTTCGTACCGTTGAGTGCTCCACGTGTTTTTGAGCGTAGCGTCCTTTTGAAGTTCTGATGACTGCCACCCCCCTCACTTTTTTTCCGTCTCTTTCTTCCTCTCACTCTCAATATCTACATCTCCCTTTCTCCCTCGCTGTCTCTCTCTGTCTCTCTCTCTCGTTCCCTTTACATCTCGCTCACACACTTATCTTTGTTTTGTTTTTTGTTCAGCAGAATTCTAGTCGCTCGGAATGTCCGTGGGCATGGATGGAATGCACGCATGCAGCGGAACCAGGGGCACTGTGAGGTCACAGTATAGGTGATCTGTCACCCTGGGCAATAGCTCTGCCCCCAAGCTCGGTAAAGAGGGAAACGATGGAAAGATCACAAAGGTCAGCACAATTTGTATGTAATCATGAGTTTTAAGTTATGGACAATAGTGTGGGTTGAATACAGGCCGTATTCAGTCAACAAGAAACAGAGGCTGTGCAGCAGGGAGGCTTTTCAAGCTATTCAACCAAATATGAATCATATTATCCACAAGAACGTTATATTAGTAACAGGCATGATATCACGTATTCCCCATGCTGTGTTCTCCATGTGGTGCAGGTCTATTGAAGTTTGTTAATGGTGGCATGAAAATAAACACAACATAGGCAGTCTTGCTCATCTACCCTTCCACCTTTCCATCCCTCCAGCACTCCACTTCTTCCCAGTCCCCCTCTCCACACCTTCCCTCTTCCCTCTCTCAACCACTTTGTTCTTCCTACCCTTCCCTTTCTACCCCCCTCCACCTCTCTACTTCTTCACCACATCCTCCCTGGCTTTTTTCCCATCCCCCTCTTTCATCTTTTCTCCTACACTTTCATTTCACTCTCTTTTCTCAAATGTTCCCTTTTCTCCAGTTCACCTGAAGGAGGTGACACTTTTGTGTGGAGCCCACCCATACTGCCACTCCCTTTGCCAATGAACACTGAAGTAGCTCTGCAACATGGTGCACCTCAGTGTGCCCTAAACCTGAGGAGAGAGAGAGAGAGAGAGAGAGAGAGAGAGAGAGAGAGAGAAGTAGAGGTAGAGGTAGGAAAACAGACAGAGGCAGATACACAGGGAAAGAGAGGTAGACATAGAGGTAGAGGTAGGAAGACAGACAGAGGCAGAGGGAGAGAGAACAAGAGAGAGAGGTAGATGTAGAGGTAGATAGAGACAGACAGAAGGAGAGGAAGAGAGGAAGAGGGAGAGAAAGATAGAGATAGAGGGAGTGAAAGAGAAATAAAATAGATAGAAATAAATAAATGCGGCCAAAGTGGTTGGTTGTATTTTTTTCCCTGGGAGAACAAGGATCCAGCAGTTGTGAGAGTCTGCCCATCGGCGGTACAGTGAAATCACTCAGAGTTTGAGTAATCACACCTGAAGCTCTATAAAGTCTCTATAAATTCTTTATAAAGGCTTTATAAATGGAGGAAGTAAGCTACTGTATGACCGGTAAAGTTGGGGAGGCAGATGGAGGGATTGGGAGGTTGGCCAATCAGAAGGTAATGTTGGGAAAGAGGGGCGTGGCCTCTGTTTCTTCATCTGAGCAGCCTCCGGCCTTCATCGGCCTTAGCTGTGCTCGGGTTGTCCTCTTCGCTGTTATGATATGCATGTAATTTACTGAACAATTTTAGCCTTGCAAGCCACTCTGGATAATAGCATCCGTCGACTATATAAACTAATAAATGGCTGCATGAGTGTTAATTATCCCTTTATGTGGTATTGCTGCTGTTATGAACCCATTTGAATTAATTTGTGTGCTCTAGATAAGAGCGTGTGGTGAATGGACATAATGTGAGTGGTTATGTCAAAGCCTGCATTGGGAGCTGCGTCAAAATAATCTGAGTCGTCCACAGTATGGACCGTGATGTGTCAGACAGGAAGGACGTAGAGTATCGGGTCCCCATCAGCAGGTCATTATTCGACCAATCAGATTTATTCTTTTCGCATCACTTCCTTTGCTTTGTAGACTTCCCGATATGGGTCAGCTTGCAGCACGGAGTCGGCATCTCCGTCTTCTTCTACAGATTTGGTCTGATGGCACCACTGGTGAGGCCTGGGAGTAATGTACTCAGTCAGGAATTTATAGGGACTCGATAATCCCATTAAAAGGGGTGGAGGTTCTGAGTCACTTGCTGGCTGATAACACTCAATACAGACTCATTTCCCCAGGAGCTATCGACGATTGCTCAAATGTAGCATTACTGGGAAATAATCATCGCCCCACCCCCACCCCCACCCCCACCCCTACCCTCACCCAAATGGACCAGAACCGCTCCGTAATCAATCCATCCCATCCCAATCTGAAATCAGTTTAAAAAAATTTTTAATGATATGCCTTTAACCTGAAATAATCGGAAATGGCAGCGAGGTTTAATAATAATTGAACAGTGGCTAAATCTGATAAAGGTTAAAATGCATGGTGATCCAAAAAACCCCTTGAACCCCCCCCCCAAGATTTTGATCGCGTAGGTGCAGGAGGGATGGTAGAAGGTTGAATTCTCCAGGCCTTTCAGCAGGAGAGATAAACTGCTCTGGATCCAGCGGCCCTATTCTGACAGTGAATCACCACGGCGACACTTCAGCCGTGACATAGCGTCTAGGACGAGTGCCGCGGGCGATGCGGTGACCCCCAGGTTCCTTCCAGAAAAGCACTCCAGGAAATGAAACGCGCATCCATTTCCTGCGCTCTAGCGCGCTTGTCTGGGCCCCGAAGCGTTCTCGCGTAGGGGCCGCCTCGATTGGTTTCAGATTGTTCTGAGCCTCAGGCAATTAATCGTTTGGTTTTTTTTTTCTAATACATGTCTTTGTTTCGGCCTGAATTCTCCAGCCAGTGCCAAATGATGGTCACAGATAGACCTGACGTTCTGTATCTATGTAGTATGTACGGAGTAGCGGACGCTGCGTGATACCAATATGAAATGTGGATTAAATTAGTTTCAGAATGATGTGATACTGCCCCCTACTGGTGCAAAATTAGTAATGACATTATAACGCCAGACAGCCAGACAGACAGACAGACAGACAGACAGACAGACAGACAGACAGATAGATAGATAGATAGATAGATAGATAGATAGATAGATAGATAGATAGATAGATAGATAGATAGATAGATAGATAGATAGATCGATAGTAGTCTTTTTCCAGTAAAGCTTTCCACAAACTCATTGGGCCTCATTCACTCTTTCCTCATTTGATCGTAAGCTGCATGTAAGAATGTTTCCAGGAACATTTTCGGCATTTATTTTTTTTTTATCTGTGCTTATTCATGGTTGTTTCCTTATGCTAATCACATGAACAGGATTGTGCATAAAATTTACAAACAGTTAGCATTTATCATCTCATACACCTGGGATATGCACAAAAACAAAGGTCTGCACATGTGTCATGAATCCCATATTGGTTTCTCGTAGGAACATTTTTAAGAACAAAAGTAAGAATAATTTAAGAAACGTTTTTGTGAATGAGGCCCATTGTGTCTTCGCTGTTATAAACCAGACCAATCTCCCTTCAGCTTGAATTCAGTTCAACCTCTTAGAATTTTTTTCCACCTCAGTATTTTACAAAAAACACAGGATTCCTTTGTGACTTGAGTCATCTCTTACTCTTAATCAGTTTTGCATTTTTAATCCTAAAAAGAGGTTTTTTAAAAATGTTTTTCAAAATTCCAAACAGTGTTCTAGAACTCTGTTGCTCTCAGTTACTAACAGTTACTGCTTTTAATTAAGAACACTCTAATCACACATTTGTGGTCTTACACCTTAAAGGGTTTTAAAAATTTAAGGGTGCGCAGAATACTGTTAAGTCTGTATCCCCTGTCAATCAGATAGGTACACAGAGCACGTTCCACATGTAGCTGTTTCATGTGCAGTCAATATTTTGTGGGAATGATGCAAGAACCAATGTATTTGGTTCCCTACTGCATGCACGCACGCACGGAGACGCACGCGCAAACACGCACACACACACACACACACACACACACAAAACCCGTTCTGAGGACAAAAATACCAAATGTACCAAAAGCTAAACATAGCCACAGGTTAGTCAATGTCCATCAGGGTGGGAGGAAGCAGATTTAGCCGTCTTTTTTAAATCATTCTGAAAATGAACACTGAGTTTCTAGCCTCTAACTTAATTGTTCACCTGCATTTAGGGTTTTTTTAACCTTTCTTTTTAAAGCAGAGTGATGCCAGGCGGAAGAGAGATAAAGGCAGAACTCATTAGAGCGTGGAGGAACACACAGTCCAGAACAGGTGAAACAACAGAGTGGTCAGGTTCACCGAGGTCTGAATCATAGCGACTGACTGACCCAAGCAAATCTGCTTACACTCACTTCACACGTATTAATAGCTTAATTTACCTGTTAATTAGCACAGCCTATTGCTGTACATTTTCATGGTAAAATTCAAATTAATCCATTAGCACCCCGATGGAGGCGTAGCCAAAAAGGGTCCTTGTGCATTTAGTTACTTGCTAAAAGCTCAAATTTATGTGAGAGCTGGTCACTTCTTTGCAGTCTAGACGTTTTAGATTACCCTGGAATTGATGTGAACACGGAAGCTGAATTTTCCACGGAGTGTTTGTCTTGTTGTTTTTTCGTAATTGTTATTTGGAGGCCATGGTTTTTCTCTGGAGGCAATGTTAATCCCTGTTGCCATTAAAGCTGTTCATTTAGAGCTAGCAGGGGAAAAAAATCCTACAATGACATGATAGCACTGCCACGTTGCTAAAGACGTGTCACCAAATAACTCACAACCAGACCCATTGCTTCTGTGCCACAACACTAGGAGTTATCGGGGCCAAAATGAGTTATATTCCAAACCAAGAGACTCATCAAGAGTTTCCGAGTTCCGGGCTCCAGATTCATCTACGGCCCACAGCAGACGACTCAGATGATTAACTACCCTGGATAAAGTTTTGAAAGAGCAATTTATGGGCCAGCTGTTAGTGCGAGACTCTGTTCGAGCCTGGGAGAAATCAGGCGCCCCTAGACACCATCCAGATTGTTCCCCCAGCCAAATGGCTGGAGTCGAATTAGCTTAGCCGCGCTTGCGAGCCAGTCGTGCACGAGGCAGGCCAAACGAGAACATCTGGTGACGACAGACATACCGAGGAAATTGTTTCGTGACAGTGCTAGGGAGAGAGAGCGGGTCCTATTACAAAGCTTTTTGTTTGTACCTTGTCAGAACTACTGTACTGAATAACCTCTATCAGCAGTTGCATTTAAAAGCTGCAGTAGGTAACTTTTTTAAATTTCTATTTTAGAAATCCAGGAACGCCAGTCAGCAATCGCAAAAAGGGCTGCCGTGTGAGAAATCCAGCACGGTACACTGTGTTTAAAACCACAGATTCTGCGTTCTAAAACCGGGAATTCAAGTTCTTGTTTTCAGAACGTGACCCAATCAAAGTGTGTCTCTTTCTCTGTGGGCAGAGCCAACAGGTGTTATGATTTCCAAAATGTTTTCACAACGTGGCGACTGTCGAGAAAGCTGTCTACTGCGGCTTTCAGCAGCTTTAATACACTCGTGTGGAAACTGGTACAATCCCCAGCTCGGACGCCCACACACAGTCATAAGCAGCGCAATGCAGGGAATCAGCATCCCTGATCCCGGAAACCTGCAGGATCTGCTGTTTTTCATTGTTGCTCAGCGCTTAATCGACCAGCCAAGGCGGCTGATCATAAATTTGTCACCTTACCTACCTGGGGCCTCTATCACAAAGGCAGGATTACAGAGTTGGCTGGATAGCTGCACTGAGTAAAACCCGGAAGAGCTCTTCTTTTTTTACTTCAGTCCGTGTTCCCGATTTGGGAGGGTTCTGGGTTTCACTCAGTGCAGTTATCCAGTTAACTCAGTAATCCTGCTTCGTGAAACAGGCTCCTGGCATCTCGGGTCTGAAATTGTTGCTGACTTTGGGATGAAAGCAACAAAAAAAAAAACAGCGGACCCAGTGGCTCTCCAGGACCAGGGTTTGCAGACTCACAGTACAGAGAATGCATTCTGAGCACTGTACTAACACAGTTTAAAAATCAGTGAAAATCAATTGACAATATTTATACGTGTGCTGAGATGGCCCATCCTTCAAAACATGCATAAAGGCATGTGAAGTGTGTCTGGTGCTCAGTCACTGTTAATAGCACAAAAGTCAGGTCTTCCAATTACAATTAGGCTAGTGGAGGAGGCATGGATGGAATTGAGCAAATTCTTTGAGAATGCTTCCCCCTAGTGGCCGCTTTTGTTTCTGCACTGGACATACGGCCAGATCAACAGATGGCGCCAAATGGCCAAATTAGGGTTCCGTAGTCCGGACTGGAAGACCCACTGTGAACCACGCTGTTTGAACTCGGATATAATTACGTCATATTGAGCTATTTCATTATTCCGCGTCTATCCGGCTCTTTGTCAACTTACAGTATATTACATTTATTTGGCAGAAGCTTTTATCCAAAGCGACGTCTATCAACTACATCTAAGAACTACAAAACTCAGGTCCGATAAGGTAGAATACTCATTTTGTAAAAGTTATTCATAGCCATGAACACATTAAGTCCAGTTCACACAGTAAACATTACTCTCTGACCTAACCTATGCTAAGTCAAACTAGGAGGCATGACAAACTACAACATCAAGATACAAAGTACAATATAAGTGCTGGATGGAGGTACATGTGTAGCATGAAAGGTGGGGATTTAAGAGATTACTCCCAGATTGGGAGTGCCACGCAGAGCAATAGCCAGTATGAGCTTCGCTAAGGATAACATGTTGCGTGTCTTACACAGAAAAGGACAGCTTATATTTCTTCTGCTCCTTCTTTGTTCAGTAGTAATAAATGTTGCATTTCGACCAATCAGGTGACAGGACACTTGTCTAAAAGTGGCCCAGATGTGTCACACATATCTTTACCAATCAGCGGAGGGCACATTGTATGAGAAGAGAAAATCAACACGCTTAACAGAGATTAGTTATTGAAATATTCATTTGTTGAATAATAATGAATAAAACAAAAGAAGTAATTCTTTAGAATGTGTACAGTATAACAATTTGAAGCAGCTGTGTTTTACTAAACTGTCATCCTGTTCTACTCAGTGTTCCCACAGAATCATCTCTGCCAATTTTATCTATAATTGCATCTCATAAATAATTCTTTATGATATTATGGGTCAGAGTTGTGCTCCCCATTCTGTTCTGTAATTATGCAGATCATTTCTGAACTTCTGAAATGTTCTATTGGGGGTTATTTTTAGTTTTTGACAATTTGACATAGCTTGAGAACACGGCAAACTGATATGACACGTTCTATGGTGACAGCTAATTTTCCTGTTTTGGTGAAACAGCATGAGACAAAAAATTATTTTTCAGAAAGTTGCCTTTTTACCATCAAGTTTTAGAGAGAGAGAATTATATTAATAATTCTGTTGGGGGTGGGGGGGAATGCATTCGTTCATGGAAAAATGTTTAATGAAAAAGTCTATATGAAGTGGGTGTCCAAACCATGGGGGAAAAAAACCTTGGCTTTATACTCAGTTGCCATGGTAACTAATTCTCACAAAAACTATTGGGAAATGGGGAATAGGTTGAATGGACTTGTGATAATTTTGAGTTTTGTGCTGCTCATTTGTGTATCATCTCTGCTGTCACTTTGTACCACTGAAGAAGAAACAAGCAAAAAAAAAAGAAGAAGAAAAGCGTGGCAAATTGACTGTGCTTTTCCAGCAGCTCAGGCTGTGAATGCATTTTAAATTAAAATGAAATGGGGAAACTATGCAACATTCACACAAGATTGTGCCTTAATTGGTGAAGCCACCAGAAGGCATTTCCGGCCACTAACCGATTGTCCTCTGTACTAATTTAACCAGCAAAGTGAAATTAATTACTTGTAAAACTTTTTCAAAACACAATGCTCTCAGCATTCTAAAAATGGCAAGACTTCAGTATAGAAGTTTACACAGGACATTGCAAGAGTTTTATTTATTTTGTCCCGTAGGATATTCTTTTCAGGGTTTTACTTTAATTGTTTGTGCGGGGGGGGGGGGGGGGGGGCGTGAATGTAATTACACATATTTAATATTGAGCCAACCACAATACGCTTAGGTGTGAGTGTGCTTTGACCCTAGATGACCTGTCTGTAGGTTACTGTTGCTATGAGACAGTTCATTAAAATCCTTTTATCTGTCCTTATCTGCTCAGTCCTCACGTGACCCAGAAATCGGTTGAGGCCATCCACCATCTTTAAAGACCTTCTAATGCATTAAATGCTCCTTGGAGGAACAAGGAGCTAGGAGGCTCTCAGAGGATGCTTCAGCAGAAGGATCCACCTCTCCACATCTGCCACATCTGTAATTGACTTTGCTTCAAACTGACACTTTACTGCGCAAGGACGTTCCATCTGCCTAATATGTCTCGCCTCGATTCCTCTGTCCTTATATCTCACCCTTGTATCATTTTCTTGTGTCCTCTGTTGGGTGGAGCTAAGGAGCAAGGAAAAGATGCGAGGAAGAGATGGAAGGAGTGAAAATTAGCGTTTGGTTATACGTGAACATACAAACTTGACAAGTAGAAAATAAACGTTATCTTAATTTGTAATGATCAGACAGCAGAAGACCAAAAAGTGGAAACGATGGAGGAGGACAGTGTAAAATCAATGTGACTTACAAATAGAAGAGCAGGCGACAAATCACCATATGAAAATAAACTGTATCTGTGAGCCCAACATTATTCTGCTCCCATTCAATTTTCTGGCTCAGACTATTGCATTAGCTCTTAAATGTGTGAGGTCACAAATATGTGATTAGAATGTTCTGAACTGAACATTCTATTGCTGATGTAACAATCACTGCTGGTAACTGAAAGCAACAGAGTTCTAGAATGCTGACTTGGAATTTAGAAAAAAAGCATTCCAAAAAAACCTACTCAATGGGTTAAAAATCACCTGTCCCATTTTTCCTATATAACATCTATGATTACATTTGGCTTTTGGCCAGAGGAAAAGCAACCAGCTCCTACAGACTTCAAAGAGAAAGCCAGACCCATGTTTTTTGTGTCAATTCCTTTTTCAACTAAAGTCTATTTTCCGGAAATGAACTGCATGTCAATTTTTGAATAAAAAAAATAATCTGGATGTTTTTTTATTTTACATAATGACTGCATTTCAGTTCACTTCCGGAAATGTCTGAATGTAAATGGCACTGTGAACCCCAATTCTGCCAGAAGCCTAAACCTGGATTCAGTCAACATTTGTCCTTAACGCTGAATCTCAATTAAATGCAAATCTTAGCATTCTTTTTTTACAGTGACAGGTTGGCAGGTTTAGCAATCCACAAAATCAACTCCTCAAACTCCGTTAATGAAGATAATCTTAATCAATTATACAGATTTGTGAATCTCATTAATATTTATTGAAATGCTTATGAATTCATAGTTAAGGATCGCTGTTGATTGAATCCAGGCTTTTACCTCCATCGTTCTGAATTATTAATTTTTGTCTTTTTTCTGGGTTCTCGCATGCTTTATCATCTCTCTTTTGGCACAGAGAAATATTTTTGTTCCCCTTCTCTGTTTCCAGAACTTGAAATGAATCAGATCTCCCAGGAGTAGCCTTTCTTTCTGAAGTTAAAATGCACGATTAAACAAGCAAAAGTCTTCTTTTTATCCTGCCAGAAATGAAACCATACATACCTCCCCCGCCCCCCTCCACTTTTGATGGTTTTAGGACACCTTTGGAGCACATTTTGTGAATCAGCACACTTGACCCTCCCTCCCCAGGTGATGCTACGGCTGAGCCCGCTTCACCCTGTGCCTTTACCACCATGAGGAAGTTTTTACCACCGCTCTGATACTTGTGTATGAATGGGGCCTATTTAAGCCATACGGCACTCGAGGCCGTGCTGTATCGTGAGTACAGTCACGGCTACAGGGGTGCTGTTAGGCACAATGTGAAGTGGAGCGCCAGAGAACTCCCTGTAGCCGTGACTGTATTCACCATACAGCACGGCCTCCAGTGCCATATTGCATTTCATACTTTCATAAAACAGGTACAACATACAGAAACAATTCATTGACGACACAATATTATTTATTTTGAAATGTTATTTGTAAGTAACAGTTTGAGTGTGGAGTGATATTGTTTATAAACAGGCTGCTTGATTAACCGTTACTGTATCGCATTTACAATCACTGTAGAACACAGGCCAATCAGCATGCAGGATTTTTTTTTAAAATAACCCATTTCATAATAACGGTAAAGCAACTGGACTGGTAACCTAAAGGTTGCAGGTTTGATTCCCAGGTAAGACACTGCCATTGTACCATTCAGCAAGGTACTTAACCTGCATTGCTTCAGTATCTCCATCTGTGTAAATGGATAAAAGTTGTGTCTGTCACTCTGAGTAAGAGCATCTGATAAATGCCTGTATTATAATATCCCATATGCTACATGTACAGAAACCACTGTTTGCCTCAAATGACTGTGGGGAAATTCGATTGGACTTGATTAGTTTGATCGCCACCGCCCTCCCTTATCGACTGTACAGTGTATTGTCTGCCTGGACATTTTTGTGGTACATATTAGCAGAAAATGTGAGCTCTGCCTTTATTTGTTTTGTTTTGTTTCGCTTTCTATACGAAGAAGAATTGCATTATAAATAGACGGTCACTTGCTGTAACCAAGGAGAAGCTGCTCAAAGTCACCAAGGAGACAGTTGGTCGCCATGTCCACGGAGGACACATAGACAGGAGTGATCAGTGAGCTGCTGTGATTGACACTTGCACAGCCTTGCATGGACTGAAGAGAGAGTCAGGCTCAACAGGTGGCAGGCTAACTAAAGGGAATTATATGGGCATGGTTAACATAACATACAGTAGCATAACATAGCATAACATAACATAGCATAACATAGCATAGCATAGCATAGCATAGCATGGCATAGCAAAACATAACATAACATAGCATAGCATAGCATAGCATAGCATAGCATAGCATAACATAACATAACATAGCATAGCATAGCATAGCATAGTATAACATAACATAACGATGAGAACGGACCATTCAGCCCAACAATGTTCGCCATTTTCCTATCCAAATTGTACCTAATGCTCGGATTACCTACTGACTAGATAGTATCTAACACCGTATCAAGCCTCGTCTTGAAAACCCACAGTTTCTGCCTTTACTATGTGACCTGGCGGGCTATTCCACATATTTGCCTGCTCTCTGTGTAAAAAAATGCTTCCTGATGTCAATGCTTAATGTCAGTAGAGCTTACAGAACATCTGCAGCCCTGTTTAATATAAGGTCTTTGTTCTAGTGAAAGAATTTTCCCTCTCACTCTTGATGAGCTTCTCTCTTTATCCTGGTTTACCTTCTAGAACCTTCTAGAACAGGGGTCCAAAATCCGGAAAGAGACGATGTGGGTGCAGGCTTTTGTTTTAGCCCACGATTAACGAACCATGGTCTTCAATCAAAGCCTTGATAAGTAGGATCAGGTGTCTTAGTGCTGGGCTAAAACAAAAACCTGCACCCACACTGGCTCTTTTTGGATAAGATCGGGAATCCCCTGTTCTAGAACCTGAAAGGAGATCAAGGTCCTCAGTTACACTGTGACTTCTACAGCACGTGGGACACGAGACAACCAGGGGACATTTTTCTGTATCCTCCACATTATATTACAGGCATTTACACAACTTCTTTTACGAAGCATATACATTGCATCCATTTATACAGCTGGATATATACTGCAGAAATATACTGAAGCAGTGCCCTATCTGGGAATTGAACCTGTGACCTTTTGGGTATAAGACCAGCTCCTTGCCCATTATACTACACTCCACCCAAATCCACAACCAAGCTCACTCACCCTGACCACCAAATGATCCCCCTGCAATTTAACTAGTAACTTCAGTGTCAGCCTCTCTGCTTCTGTTGTGTGCTGAGAGTTCTCATGCAAAATGGCCGCCAAGCATCACCCACACAGGTAGTACAAATTGCCGGAGGTGACGTGAGCTTCCCCCTTTACTTTAAGCTCTTATCACCCACCGTGGCCAATTAAAATACACACTGCCATCTAATGATAATCCCAGAATCAGGGGGGAATAAGTTAAAGTGAAAGGTGCTATATAAATCCAAGCCATTGTTATCATTTATTATTATATTATATTATATTATATTATATTATATTATATTATATTATATTATATTATATTATATTATATTATATTATATTATTATATTATTATATTATATTATTATATTATATTATATTACATATATTACAACAAACACAGGTTTTGCATTTTTTACACAGTATCTAACAGACAGATTTATACTGAAGGATTGTAGATTAAGGGCCCTGCTCAAGGGAACAACAGCAGTGTCCTTCCTGGAGATAAAACCCACAACATTTAGGTTGCAAAGCCAGTTCCTTATTATTATCGACACATAAGACTTAGTTCACAGATATAGGAAATATGATGGAAATAAACTTAGCATCTGTGCTGTCTGCACAGGAATCATTCAAAGGTAAAAAAAAAAAAAAAAAAAGAAGAACTAAAATTACACCCCAAACTAAAAAGTGCTACCTCACTGTTCTTTTGAATGCAACGTTACATGACTTATGCATGAATAAGATGACTTATGTATGAACACTACCGCAAATCCAAAAAAAGCCCTCCCAGAGTAGTTAATATCATCCATCTTGAAGTGGGGAAAAAATATAGAAGAGATAGAAATGCCAAAAGTGCATTTTGAAAGACAGCAAAGAGTAAAAGAAGATAAAATAAAAGAAAATAAAATAAAATAAAATGGTCTTCTGGTCAAGACGTGTAGGTTCCCAGGGTATTGAATGGAAGAAAAGGAACCCCAGCAATTTTCTTTATCTGTGTGTATCTTTTACCTTTCGGGGAGCACGCTGACTCATCAAAGTTACAAACCGCTGGTAGAGGCTGTGCACTTGCATAAATAACTCATTATCATGTCTTTGTTACTCAAGCTTCTCTTTAGTGTTTGTGTAAAAAGTCATATTTCTGAAGTCCTTCACTATGCCATAAAATGTTAATTATACAAACAGTGCTCAATAGGCACTGCATGTAGGCTACCCTGTGGAGAGTTAAACACAGCGCATGTCACTGTTTATGCTAAACTTTAACAGATCCTGAGAGACAGCCCACTTATCTGTTTTCTCCATAATAAAAAAACTAGAATGGTATTCAGACTTTAGGTATTCAAGTTTAACATTCAAAGTAGCTGTTTATTGTAGATTGAATTTGAATAATAATAGGGTTGTAACTAGGCAGCTGTTTTGTAGGTGACTTAGGTGCATTAACTGTCTTAATGCAGTGGAGTTTAAAAAAAAAAATAAAATAAAATACAAGCAGTAATTGTTGCCGTTCTCGTTGTATTAGTGTTATTCAGTTTAACCTTCAGGGTCCAAGTTGATCTATGCGGTTGTTCCCTGCACTTGGACCGGTACTTCTCTCTAGGGTTTTCGTCATACTTGTTCCTGGTTATGGTTATACACTTTGATGTACGTCGCTCTGGATAAGAGCGTCTGCCAAATGCCTGTAATGTAATGTAATGTAAAATGTGAATACTTTAATTGAGCTATTGAATCTAATCATTGGCTATTTTTTGTATCTTGTTTTTTTTTATTGCACATGGTCCCAGAAAATGAACAATTTCCTTCTTCCGATTCACACAACCCTGTAACGTTTCAGGTCCCATTATTCCGGAACATTCCCTGTCAATCAAGTCGCGTTTACGCTTGGTAGTTTGATATGGAATCCGTAGCCAAAGCGTTAGACTCAGCACATATTTTTAGATCTGGAAGCAGTTTTGCGAGGGCCTAGTTTTGGTTGCAAGATTCCTGGTCGATTAATTTTCATATCTCAGTTAATTCGCGGAGAGAATACAGTCATTCCATGTGTCATAGTGCCAAGTGTTTCGTTGAAGAAATCGAATCGGCTCAATCATGCGAATAGCTCCAGCCTCGGAGGCGCGAGATGATCATCAAAAAGTCATCATCATCTCAGCAAGTAAATGAATTACCTCGCTGGATCGCTATAGCAACTGGTTGCTATGGGTGACGAGTCGCCGCTAGGTCCTTAGGATGTGGATGGGGGGGGTCGAGGGAGATTGGAGGAGAGCGTAAGAAAAAGGGAGGGATGTGAGGGAGGGAATATGGTTAAAATGACTGGAGAAAAGCAGAGGGGCGAGAAACAAAGTTGAAGTCGTGGTTCGACTCAGTCGTGGTGGCGTCTCCGGCGGTTTATAAACGCCCTAATTCCGCCAAAGAAGAAATTGTCTCCGTTTTGTCGGCGTCGCACGGGCGGATTCTCCCGGGTTCTCCACGCGGACACAAGTAAGAGAACGAATTATATTTGCGCGATACAGTGGCGTGAGCCTAACTGGTAGCAACATCGTGTTTCGTCTAAACAGCTATCCACCTGAAATTGTTCTAACCACCAATAAGCTGTGGCTAATTAAAAAGAATTATAAAAATTCCTGCTTGTACAGTTCCACTTAACTTCTTGGCGTGACGGCACGTTGGCTACACAGTTGCCGGCTTGTATAATCCTGTGTGCAGTAATTAACTGATATTAGAACTAATAAGAATTAATTCAATTGTGACTGTCTTAGCAATGACTTACCTACAGAGGAATTGCACTGTAGATTTCCGACAGTGTGCGACATTATTTTCGCATGGTTAAATGCATCCACAGGCTTAATAAAATAATAATAATAAGCAGGAATCATATTTACAAACAGTACTGATGTGTGAATCAGTTACAAAATTAACCTATTAGGAATTACACAAAATTATATGACGCCGTGTCTCATTTATTTCCAGCGTGTTTGTGTGGGATACGCATTTTTTTTTTTTTTTTTTAACTTTGAAGTGTAGCTTTTACGGAGAGGATGAGCAAGGCTGTTCCTTTCTGCGTGCGCGGGTTGTCATCGCCACGCCGACCAACACCTCGTTCCGCCGCTCTCTCCCCTTCTGAAAGACCGTTTCCCTCTTCGGGGGGTGTTCGTTCAGCTCTCTCCACTTGTGCGTGAGTGCGCGGTGAGGAGTTTTGGTGTGCTTTAGAGACTGAGACCTCTTCTGAAAATTGGGCTTTTTTGTGGAATGGGCAGGGGGGGTTCCCACGTGCGCCCCAGTACCCTGTCCATTAGAGGGGCCAGCATGAGCCGGATCTGGGGAGTGGTAGGGGAAGATAATAAGCAGGAGGAAAGACAGTAGACCTGTTGTTTCTCTCCCCTACGGATGGAGAGAGACTTAGAGAGAGAACGACGGTTATCGAACGTGTCCTGTTTTGCTGTTTCTGCGCTTTTTCGGGGGTGGGGGGGTGACTGAAAAACTTAATCCTTCTCCATCAGTCTTTATGGGGTTGGCGTTAAGTGATTTAAGGAGCATGGAACATGCATGCACACGTTTGAGTGGTTGCAATTTTGCAATTGAACAGCTGTTTTGAAAGAGAAGATAAAGAGGTTTTTACCCTCTCCTGAGATTAATACCATATTGTAGAGATTATTATACAGATTGTACTACATCTTGATTAGCATTATTATTATTATTATTATTATTATTATTATTATTATTATTATTATTATTATTATTATTATTATTATTATTATTATTATTAATGGATTGCAAGGTCTCTGTGGATTGAACTGGAACAAATACGAGTGAAATTATCCAAAGATGAAGCAATTTCAGTTCAGTGGATAAAAAGGGTGAGTGTTTGCACTGTTCAGGCTTGCAGTACACACATGCACACATTCACACACACACTCCCCCTCACACAACCACACCCACACACAAATACATACACACACACAAAAACGCCACGCCCCCACACACACTCACACACACAAACACACCCTCCCATCCACATTCACACACACACTCCCCCTCACACAACCACATCCACACACAAATACATACACACACACAAAAACGCCACCCCCACACACACTCACACACACAAACACACCCTCCCATCCACATACACACACACATAAACACACCCGCACTAATCATATATCAGTGTCTTGGTTGCCATAGCGTGCGAATCCAGCCCTGCCGTACATACTGCTGGAGACACAGTCATAGTTCATCCGCAAAGTGAGGGCCTCCATTCCCGCCACTGTCAGCGCGGACACAACGCCAGGATCGATATTCATTTAGCGTTACTAATGGAGCCGAGGCTTCGCGGCTGCGTAGGCCGGGTTCTCTCCCATCCGCCGCACCTCTCCGACAGGTGATGTGGGTCAGGTGACGGCGTTGTGGACATTCCAGTCCAACCGCAAACACATTACGTGACATTTATTTGGCAGACATTTATCCAAAGCGACGTACAATAAGTGCATACCAAAGGTCATTGGAACGACTAAAACACAGGTTTGATAAGGTATAATACTCATTATGTAACAGTTAGCATTTTATCGAGCGTCTTCATGAACTAATTACATCTAACAGCAATGGGTTGATTCTTTTTTTTTTATTTAAGTAGTTGATCCATGTGGCTTCCAGGCTTGTCTTAATAGCTCTGTGAATTGAGGGTCTTTTTTTGTGGGGACTCACACACTTTTGCGTGGTCTGTTTTTTTTTCTCTTTTCCTTTTTATTTTTAACTGAAAAAGGCTCTGGTAATGGGACAGCGTTGGATCGGTCGCCCTAAAAACACTCACTTTGAGGTTTTCTCAGGCCAGTGTGTCCGGTCCACTTGAGTGTAGGGATTTCGGAAATCACCCCCACAGGGTGATAAAATATCTGCCAGGTAACACTGTCGCCCCACAGGGCCAGCGATAGTGCTCCCGGTGCTTAAGAGCGGAGCTCCTTCCTGATTGACATTTAAATTACGAGCCACAGCCTCTCAGTGATAGTGCCTGTCTTCTCTTGAACTGGGTTTTTTTTATTTAAGCTGCTAAATGTTTTTACTGGTAAACGTGGGGTTTTTTTGTTTTGGTTTTTTTTAAGCTGGTAAACATTGGTATTTTAGGTAAATATGGGTATTTTTTGGACAGGTAAACACAGGTTGAATTTTTAACTGGAAAATATGTCTTTTTAGACTCAGGGGATTACTGGTGAATTCCTTGTTTTCTGGTAAACAAACTGAGTTTTTTTAGACTGGTAAACATGGGTTGGATTGGACTATTAAACATTAGGCAGTGTTACAGTTTTTTTTGAACTGATGGACATGTACACTGCGTGGCACAGTGGTGCAGTGGGTAGCAATCCGGCCTTGGCCTCTACGTGGAGTTTGCACGTTCTCCTTGTGTATGTGTGGGCTTCCTCCGGGTACTCCGGTTTCCTCCCACAGTCCAAAGACATGCTAATAGGCTAATTGGAGACTCTAAATTGCCCATAGGTATGAGTGTGTGAGTGAATGGTGTGTGTGCCCTGTGATACATTGGCGGCCTGTCCAGGGTGTATTCCTGCCTCTTGCCCAATGCATGCTGGGATAGGCTCCACCACCCCTGCAACCCTAACCAGAATAAGTGGCTATAGATAATGGATGGATGGATAGATATTTATATGAGTATTTTTTTACAGCAGCACTCAGAAATGCATTTCTTCATTACTATCCAGCCGGATCAAATGGGTTTGTGCCCCCATGTCATGGGTATCAAAAATCAATTACATCCTGTTCCAACTGAAAAAACTGCCACATTTCTACTAATTGGTTCAGTAAATGGGATGAACAGAATGGCCTCAAAATTTGCATCTGCAAAATGTGTCGCTTGCGGCACGATAGCGAAGCCTGTCGCTATTGTCGCGGCAGAGATCGTCTGTCCTCAATCGGATTCGTCTTGCGAGCAGCCCGTTGATAACAGACTGTCCTTTTCGACCGTCCTTCATTTCTCAGCCGTTAAAACCGCTCGGCGGGACACCGGATTAATACGTTGCGTGTCCGGTGGAAAGAGATCGTTTTCCATTCATTTCGGTCATGAAAACAACAGGAGCATTGAAATGGCTTTCCCCCGGTTCAGCAGTTTTGGTGAAGAGAGCAATTATGCCGTTTCGTCTGGATGGGTGGCAATCCCTCCTCCACCTCCCCCCCACCCCCCCCCAAACCATCAGTCAACCAATCACTGAGCAGAACCAATCCAATCCAACATCAATTAATGACGTATTTCTTTTCATGCAGCCTTTTGTTTTTGCACTCAGCCATATCTCATTTATAAGGATTTTATTTTAAATAGGCGAAATCCAGTGAACTGCGTATTTAACATGAGGTAGATGCAAAGGAGGTATGCATGAAAGGGCCACAGCCCTTTTCTCTATACAGAGAGTATTGAAAATGTATGACCTCCTTAACTGGTACAGTCCATGCCCATATCAGAAAACACTGTGACACAAGAGTTCATTTTGCCACACCATACAAACATCATTATTGTGCACTGGGCTGACAGATCATATCATTTTGATGGGTTGTGTTCTCGTGAGATGGTTGTGATGTCACTGTACTCTTAGAGAATACAGAGATCCACCAATCACAAGGTATCTTGTTTACAACCAACAGAACAACACCTACGGTGATTGGTGGATACTTATCCACAAACTATACATCTATAATCCCTCTAGGAATATATGAATTATCAGGAAGCCACAAAGTAGCCAGAAAGTACCCAGAAATCACTGCTGCCTGAACTGGTGGAGCTCTCTACCAATTTTTTATCTTTTTTTTTTTTTTTACAAGCAAGGTGACATCACAACCATCTTATCGGTGTTTTATTACTCTTGGCTTGCTGAGATAGCTTGAGGGTAATCCTCAAATCATCTGTAGCCTGAGGATAAAATTTATGGGGGTGTGGGTGGGGTGAGGGGGGAGGGGGGGGGTGTTGAGATATCACTGTACACTGCTGGTTTTGGGTCTCACATGGAATTGAAAATATATTTAGATAAAGTAGATGAAATGTGTTTATCATTATGCATATTATACTGTACATATGTATACTACAGTTACTAAGTTACTGTTTTCAGTGACCCCCCCCCCCTTCCCCATCTCCTCTATTACATGTTTTTAATCTTTTAATTTGTCCTCTTGCCCCTGTTCATTGACATCCAAAAAAGGGGGCGGGGGTGGGGGTGGGTTTATGAACTGCCGTGATTCCATCCCGGGATTTCGAGCCGAGCTGCGTGGATGCAGATCTAATGTACTTTTGCAGTTCCGCATATTTAATTTAAAAAAACCGTGTCAGACACGTATCTGTTGTATGGAAATGTGTACAACTGCATCAGTAAACCATGTGCTTACAGTACAGTACATCCCAGGATATTCCGTTTCCATTAAAGGAGGCTGCTCGTGCTTTGTCTCAGATTTCCTTGGGTTATTTTGTCTACCTGCAATTTCACGGCGCGAAACGTGATCTTACCTCCGCGCAGAACACATAATGCGGTTTCCCGGGACGATGGGCGTACGTGCGGCGGGGCAAAACGCAATCCGGTGCTCCTGTTCCCCAGGATCTGAGCAAGCCTGGCTTTCTCCCGGCCTCCCAGAGAGAGAGGAGCCGGCTCTTGCGTTCTGTCGCGTTCAGTCCGCACGCCCGTTTGTTTGGCAAACGGTGCCCGCAGGCGCTTTGTTTTGGCAGCAAACTGTGCGCTCGGTCCCAAACGCTCTCGTGCTCAACACCAAGAGGCCAAAACTGGAGGGCTCACCGGTGGCTAGTTGAAACATCTGGCCAAGAGTAATAGGAATTTAATTTACAGCTCTTTTCCTGTGCTTTTGCCTTGTAACCACAGTGTAAAACTACAAATAAAGCAGGAACATTATGACTTAAAAAGAACACATAATCCTGAAGCAAAACTGAACACTAACATAAGTTACAGTGGATGGTGCCTGTCTAATGTCTCCTATACACAAGACGACTTCTAGACAACTGAAGTCTAACACACTCACACATTAATAGCAATCTGTCCTATGTGATGCGTTTTTAGTCTAAGAGGTGCACACATTTAAAAATTCTGCAAAGACTGGGAATCATGCAGCTTCACACAATATAAGACTCCAACAGGATTATTTTGGAGATTTCTTATCTTAGCTCTGATCTTCCTGTTGGAAACTTACTGTCGGTGTGTTGATGTCAGACTAGGGGTGGTCAGATATTGTCATTTTTACCAGCGTAATTCACCTCTGGAACGACCGTGTCATTATTTTTACCGGGCAATAATTCTGGCTATAATTTTTTTAAAACAGTTTTTCTGCAAACTCAGCCCTTTTGTGTTTCAGCATGACAATGCCCCCCAGCACACAGCAAGGTTCTTATAGAAACTGGTTTTGGCGATATCGGTGTGGAAGGTCTCGACTGGCCTACACAGAGCCCTGACCTCAATCCCATCCATCACGTTTGGGATCATTTGGAAAGTCAACTGTGAGGCCGGGCCTAATCGCCCAATCAGTGCCCGACCTCACTAATGCTCTTCTGGCTGAATGGAAGCAAATCCCTTGCAGCAATGCCCCAACATCTAGCATAAGACAATCCCAGAAGAGTGGGGGTTGTTATGGACCAACTGCATATTAATGCCCATAATGAATACAAGTTGAATGTCAGGTGTCCACATACTTTTGGCCATGTAGTGTATATTTGTTTTGTTTTTATTTTATTTTTTTGTGGCATGGGTGTTGGGCAGTGACATATTTTGGAGCATGTAACCCCTTCCTGTCTCAGCAGGATAACATGAGGCAGGCATAGAGATGAGAGACATGCAGTACACAAAGACAGTGGGGGGGGGGGGCTTTTGGCACGCTCCAGGCTGTGTCATACCCCCCCCCCCCCCCCCCCACGCTGGGCCGCGGGAGCCCTGCCGTTTCTCTCGTTCTCATCCTGACAGCGCTCCGGGAGCAGCGCTCCGGGAGCAGCAGCGAAGCGAGACCGCGGCGTTCCTGGAGTTCAGGCTTTTCCCAGCGGAGAGGAGAGGATGAGGAGGGGGGCGCAAGGGGGGGGGGGGGGGGGGTGGTGGTGTCTTAAACCCCACACAAAGACAGTGAGGTATCACAAGCCAAAAAAGCAATTTGAGGGGGAGAGTAGGGGATGAGGAGGACTCACAAGCTTTTGAGTGACATGTTTCCCTTTCAGCAACAACATAGGCATGTTCAAAATGGGGGGGGGGGGGGGGGGGGTTCAATGATTTTTTTTGTCCTGCGGATTATTTGGTGAGTGTGAAGCTTTGTTTATTTTATTTTTTTGGTATGGTTATCGGGGTGGGAGTGTGGTACAATGGATAAGGAACTGGTCTTGTAACCTAAACGGTCACAGGTTCGATTCCCAGGTAGGGCAGTGCCATTGTACCCTTGAGCAAGGTACTTAACCTGCACTGCTTCAGTACATATCCTGTGGTATAAGTAGATGCCGTGTAACTGTTATGTAAAAAGCTGTGTAAGTCGCTCTGGACAAGCCTGTAATGTAATGTAATGTATCATGCTGCTGCATGCCGCCACACACGTTCTGCGTGTGCTGTGGATTTTCTCATGGACATTTTTTCCCGAGTCCGTCCCCAGTCAGTTCACCTCGGCTGTGCCGTGCAATTCTGCACCAAACCTCACTTTGCGGTTCTGCGTTGAAATAGGATCACTTCAGCCTATCCCAGGATTTTCGGAAATGAAAAAAGAAAATGTTCCTTCCTTGCCCTGTGATAGATTGGCAGCCTGTCCAGGGTGTATTACTGCCTCTGTCCCAGTGCACACTGGGATAGGCTCCAGCACCCCCTGCGACCCCGCCCAAGGTAAGCGGGTATAGATAATGGATGGATGGATGTTCTTTTGTGTACAGATCAAAGCTCTTGGGGGCTGAGAGGAGAAGTGTACAGGAGGGTAAAATCAGTGTAAAAAAGAGAATAAGAGATTGCCGGAGGCGAGACTTGGTAATAGTATTCCCCGCCATGTTGGAGATGAGACGAGCAGGCAGGAGCCTGAAGGAGGAAGGAAGGGCGAGACATGACGGCAGACTCTCATCCTGTATACGAGCCCCCCCCCCCCCCCCCGCATTCTTATTCTTCTTCTTCTCCTTCTCCTCCTCAATTCTCACCCATGCCACATTTAAAAATTATTATTATTCAATACTGATTTGAAATAAGGCAAAACAGAAAAAGTGCTGGAGTGTTCCATATAGACAGAGTACACTGCTGTATATTCATAGCTCGTGTAACATAACATCAAGTGTGGGCAGGAAGGTACGCTTTGAAAAAAGGCTTCTCAGTTGCTGAAAAGAAAAATGTGCCAAAATCATGATGTAGCTAAAATTGGACATAGCGTCCAGGACTGTTTTTTTTTTTTTTTAAATCGCACATCTCCCGCCTGTTTCAGACATAACTGCCAGCTTTTGTCAAAGCTAACAGAAGCTCTCCCAGCAGAAGCGCTCTGGAGATCTAATTTTTAATTTCCCATGTAGGGCTGCCAGGTTAATAAAGATATTTTTATAATAACAAACAGCAGCAGTGCCTCGATTTTGCTTGTCTGTGCTAATATAAGGAAGCCATTTATCCCAGAACATAGAGAGATTTTTTCACATCCTCTACCAGGGGTGCAGCTAGGAATTCTGGGCCCTCTGGAAGAATATTTCTCTGGGCCGCCCCTTTTTTTAATAAAACAAATTGAATTTTTAAAATTAAAAACCACTTTTCACTCAACTAGCGACGGGCATGTCCACTACCAAAAAAAAGGTGTTCCCAAAACCCACAGCAGGAAAATGGTGGATATGGTTGGGGAAAATGTCGCACCCTGATTGGCTTGCATTCAAACAACAGAGCCAAGATTACACAAGACCAGTTAGCATTGTTCGCGTTTTTAGAGACGCAGCGCTTGGCTTCACAGTGATAGCTTTTCTTTTGTTACAGCCCTGCTAACTTGCCTGGGAACCCGGCCTCTGCCACAAAGGCAGGAGTGTTGCCCCTTCCTCCCTGGACAGAGACATTGAGGGCCTAAGGATTATTCATCCATTGTTCACTATAAATACATTTAGAGACAGTATCTCTGTGATGACACACGTCCTAGGGTGGTGTACAGCTGAAACGCATGCCGCTTGCTTACGTGTACAAGAAAAGAAACAGTGATCAACTTTAAAGGGTAACGTTGTAATCTTTGTGAAGGAAATGACCGGTGCATAACAATATCAACAACATTTAACTATGGTTTATTATCCCCCCACTAAACAAAACATTGTGACCATTTATAATTCTCATTAAAGCCAAAGACAATTTGTGAACGATGGCAACGAGCCCCAAAAACCTACTCATTAAAGGAGCATTGTGACAGAAGTAAGGGGGCCTAAAATTAATTATCAACCCACACAAAAAAAAAAAAACGTCATTCCCTGCCACATTTGCTTGAGCATATGTTCCTTAAATCATTGTATATGTCATCAGCTACCAAAACATTCTGCAAGCCCGTAAAAACCTGCATAACCAGGATAGTAGCTAGGTAGGCCCAAAATATGCAGATTTGGTTTCAGAGCACAGCTAAAGTGTATTTCCTTCTAAAGAAATCCGTAGTTTCCCCAGCGCCGACAGACGTGATTACATTTCGAAACAGGCATCTGCAGTAGACGCCTGCCCCACAGGGTCAGGACTCGAACAGGAAGCCTTGAGACAGATGAACACGACAGGTGTCAGCAGAGGTGCTCGTTTATTTTCAAACCAGGGAATGAGAAGAGAAAAAAAAACCCTGCAAAGCAACACCAGCTTTCATAAATCCCTCTATCCCTGGGAACGCTCAGCTGAAATACTGGTGGTCGTTTTTTTTATCTTGTTTTATTTTATTTTTTCTTTTAGGGTGTTTTATTTTTAGACTTAGACATATATCTGCAGGAGAACACGGCGAGACGGCGACTCCAGAGACGTGCGAAGCCACTGATATGGAGTTATGAAACATGAATCACCAGAATCTAGCGAGGCGTAATTCTCTGTGCCGGGGCATGGGGGGGCGGTAAAAAAAAAATATGGGTTGAGGTTCATTATTTTATGAGGGGGGGAAAAATGATGGTAAAGTTGAACATAAATATAAGAGATGTGATTTCTTTTTTTTTGTGCGTTTGTCTGTGTGAAACCCCGAGGGTTTTAAGGGGTGATTGCAGGGCTGGTCCCGCGACCCTCAGTGTTGCTCGTTATCCTGTGATGAAGGGATAAAAGTGGAGAGAGCTGATGACTGCAGCGATCATTAAAATCTGAGGAAGGTCTTAGAAACGCACCCGTATGGCCACTAACTGGGCTGGGACTGCTCCCCCTAGTGGTGATCAGTCTTCACGTCGGCGTGCGACTCGGCTGCACTGCCGTTTGCCGTCCCAGCTGCGCGGCGGCAACTCGCTCCGGAAACGCGGCGGGCGTTCTGATGTGTGATTGGCTGCGCTGCACCTCTCCCGGGTGGGGGCTACACATCGCTGGTAGTTCAGCTGAACCCCCCCCCCCCCCCCCCCCCCCCCTTATGAAACACTGGGAGATTTTAAAAGCACTGTTACAAACACAATCCATTATCCCCTGACATCCCCACTGACTGCTCACCTGGTCATTCCTCGGTCTCTGTGGAGTAAAAGCGCACCCACAGGATGTGAGTCCAGGCAAGAGACCGCCAAATTGGGGAACAAGCCCCCCCCCAAACCCCACCCCACCTGACCCCAGCCAACGCTTGGACCGAGGGCTTTTGTGATGGATGGGGAGAGTAAAACCGGGAACTCCGCGGGTGATTAATGGCGGCGCTCAGAAAGCAAACATGGCGGGACCAGGGACCGGCGAACCGTGCGCCTTCCGCTACGGGCCGGGTTCCAGCCAGACGGGAAACGGTCCCCACGGGCCCCGCCCAAAAAAAAAAAAAAACAAGGACAGCAATCAGCCAAGATCTCCTGGGGCTCCGCAGCGCTGCACGTCTGCTCTCTCGTCCAATGACCGTGCGCCTCGCCCTCCTAAACGCTACCAAAACTTTTCTTTTTTTTTTACTTTTAAACTTTTTTTTTTAACACTTCCTGCTCGTTCTGTGGCTTTTTTCTGAACCCGCATAAGATGGAGAGTGCTGCATCTCGGCGAATCGGGGGAAATGCCACAAAAATAAACAGGAACAGGAAGTGAAAGCCCAAGAGAGTTTTGTCAAGTTCCTCGAGTCGGTGGTCTGCATTCAGAGCTGGCAGAGTTTAGGCGCAGGTCTGAATGATATTTCGCACTGCGTTAGATCAAATGCAGCAAACGAGCAGGGGAGGAAGAGAGCGAAGCCTCAGGTTAAACGAGGGCAGAGGCAGTACAGGCTTTCGTTGTTCTGAGGAAGTAAAATGAAATGAAAAAGCTTTTGAAGAAATTAGAGGAAAAAACTTTCTCTCACACTCCCCACCCCCACCCCTCCAGCAGCCTGCAAGAGTGCAGTAATTTGTTTTTGTTTTTTTACGTCTTTCCAGGAGCCTCCTGCAAGCCCCGCCCCCAAACCTCCCTCAAGGTGCCACATCCAAGATGGCTGCCTGACCGGGACACTGGTGTGTCGGTGGCAGAGTCGGGGATAGCGGACCCCTGGTCTGAAACGGGAGCACCCATGATGGGCGGGGAGTACCTGAGCAGCACGCTCTCGGCCTCCGGCGCGGCCCTGCCCGTACCCTCCTCCCTGACGCTGGAGCAGAAGGCCGCCTTCGTCTTCGTCCTCCTCCTCTTCCTCCTGCTGGGCCTGCTGATCGTGCGGTGCTTCCGCATCCTGCTGGACCCTTACCGGAGCATGCCCTCTTCCACCTGGACCGACTACATGGAGAAGGACACCTTCGACTACCGCATCGCCTGAGCCCGGGCCCGGGCCTGCGCAGGTGGCTTCTGCCTTGCCTGAAGGACCCTTCGTGGAAACTATATAGGGGTCTATATAAGGGTCCACCCACGAAGCGTATCACAGAGTGTCATGTAAATGCTCGAAGTGAACACACACACACGCATGCATGCATACACACACACCCACACACACACACATACGCACACACACACCCACAGTCATGCGCTCGCACATACACGCACACACACACCCACACACACACACACACACACTCACACACACATGCGCACACACACACACACAGGCATGCGCTCGCACATACACGCACACACACAGGTTATTGTATTACTTCACATTCTGGCTGAAATGAAATCATCTCTGAGCTCCAGCTGATTCTGGCCACGTCCCGTAAGGAGATTGCTGCTGGGTGGGGTGGAGGGGAGGGTGAGGCGTGAGGCGTGAGGGGTGAGGTGTGGGGGCAAGAGGGGGGAACTTTCTGTTCTTTGGCAGAACATTAAATTTAGCCTCTGATACGCAGCTTCTCATTACGCACCCGGTCACTTATCAGCCAGGGAGGGAAAGCCTGTATGAAAAGAATTCTGCTCCCCCCTTTCCCCTCACCTCTCCTCCGCCCAGTCGAGGGTTTGACGGAGGGGGCATCATTTTGGTTTCTCCCCCTCCCCCCCAGGAAGTTCTGTTGGGCAGCTTTGAGGTGAATCCATCCTGTCATTGTACATAGATTTAAAATATAAGACCTGTGAGGACTTTTTTTTCACTTTTATCTCTTTTTCAGCTTTTTACCAAATTTATTCTCTTTGTACATTCTTTTTTCTTCTTCGTACATTCTCTTTTAATGAACATGCCAGACATTTTGGGCATTTTTCCCCCCGGTGACGTTTTGCAGACTGGCCTGATTACAAGGAAAAGAGCTCTTTTTGATTGGAGGGCTTTCCTTGGTGTTTGATGTGAATTGGCCATTCAGGAGACAGGAAAAACAACCTATGAAAAGACCCCAGCCAATCAGGGGCATTGAGACACAAGGAGTAGGGAAGGGGGGGGGGGGGGGTGTCTATGTGTCCTCTGCTACGGCAGGACAGAAAGGACTTATCTTGGTGTGATTACAGGAATGCCTAAAAGCTGTTAATCCAAGGTTCAATGTTTACATGTTTTCTTACATATATAGATATATATCCATATGCAGTGGTCTTTGGGTGGTGTTTGTGGGAGTTCACTTAAATGGACCTTCTGACTCTGACTTTCGCTTTCTCGCGAGACGAACAGCTCTGTCCCCACAGCGGTCGAAGTAATCTGTGGAATCTTTCAAATAAACTAAAAATAAAAACAAACAAATAAAAGTTAACTTAATTAAACCAGGTGATGATGTCACACGGTGATGTCACAGGCCAGGGTTGTCGGGCCAGAATGTTCGGTTCAAACCCCGCCCCAGAAGTGTTCAAGGACTTAAAGCGCTTTGGATAAAAGCGCTATATAAATGCAGTCCATTTACCATTTTACCATTTACGTCACACGGTGATGTCACAGGCCAGGCCAGAATGTTCCAGAATTCGGACTTAAAGCACAAGGCACTGCCCATTCTCAGCATTCTCCCCGCAATCAATGGACTCTTGCCGCACGAGACCGAGAGACACAAAAACACCTCACGTTTAATCAGGTGTTGGGGTCGGAACGAACGAGGTGTGGGGCCACATTCACCTTTCTGTGGGGTTTTTCAGCTGCTCCCGTTTACCAAACATCAATTCTGGTGGGGGGGGGCAAAGCTCACAAAACAAGAGTGCCGCAGTTCCGTCAGCAAACGGACTCGGTAAGAGCTTTAAACGACCATAGCACAAGCGCACAGCTGGCAGGATTAGCACGATAAGCCAGGCGTGTCGAACGTTTATAGACGCACACACACACAGTACTATCCCTTTATTGAAGATGTCTGCAGCTCTCGACCTTCCTAGCTAGCTCTTTGCCTTATTCAGTAGCGTGTTTACAGTCAGCCGAGCTCCAGCGGAGGCGCCGCGCGGCATTTTAAACAGAGATTTCAGCCAATCGGCAGGGGGCTTGGAGCCACGTGTTCCCTATGCTGATGATGCGGCACTTTTTTTTACTACGGTCTTTATTGTGCAAAAAAAATAAGGAAACTTTTTTTGTGTTTTTTTTTAAAGAATCTATAATAGGTTTCTCTGTCGTGCACAGTTGGGTGTTCTCTTCTTGACATTTCTCAGTATTTCTTCTGGCAGAAAAAAAATTTTTGTGGGGGGGTGGGGGGGCTGGGTTGGTTTTGAAGTATTATCTGCCACACTCTTGTAAATGACCCGTGTCAGGGAGATCTATCCCCCTATCTGACTCATCTGTAGGATCTACTCTGCTTGTTACTCTATTGTAGTTCCAGCCTACTTTTTCAAACCTGTTGTTATATAGATTTTTTCCAACATGGTGAGTTATTTGTTTTGCTTTGTAATAAACGAATGGTGCTTGAGACGAACGTCTCGCTGCCTCCTTTGTTTTCCTCCCTTCGTTCGATCGCAGTCCTTCTGGGAAAAAAAGCATTTGAAAATTGGGACGAAAAGGCAAAAGTAAAAAAATAACAAAGGAAAAAACTCTGATTCGCGCTGTACCCTGTTGCTAGGAAACGTGACCCGTTGGTCCCATGACAGAGCTGGCCTTTAAACTGAGGAGCAGGTGTTATCAAAAGACAGCGAGACCAAGGACCCCCTACAGGCAAGACCTGCTACCCCCCTACAACCCTGCTTCCCGTGTCCTAGGTATGGTAATGGCCCACTTAACCTTGGGTCATTACCACGGTTAAGTGGGTCATTATTTCATTGTTTCTTCTCCTTAAGGCAGATACTGCTGCTTGTCACACACAGCAGCACATCAGTACTCCTCCTTCGCAGTCCGAGTCGCTGTGCTGCTGCGTTTGATCTGAGCTGTCAACTTTTTACAAAGGTTCTAAAGACCCTGCCCCCTCCCTTCATGTTCCGCCAGTAACCCCCCTTCTCCACCCTAATTCCCATTGCCCTTTTTCACGTCGTCTTCTATTTTATATTTCCCTACACTTGCCCAAAAAAAGACAGAATGATAGATAGATAGACAGGCAGACAGACAGACAGACAGACAGACAGACAGACAGACAGACAGACAGACAGACAGACAGACAGATAGATAGATAGATAGATAGATAGATAGATAGATAGATAGATAGATAGATAGATAGATAGATAGATAGATAGATAGATAGATATCACCATTGTGTTATGGCCTGCCCATTGCACTCTCATTAACTGCAACTAGGAATGTTGGTGATTTTAGAATCTAGACTTTGTCTAGTATTTGTAAGTCGCTCTGGATAAGGCCTTCAGCTGAATGCCTAAAATGTGAATGTGAATCCCCACCCCCTTCCCCCCCTTCCCAACAGGGCCCCCAGTCCTGCTCTGTTGATGATGCAGTATACAATACTGCAAATGATTTGGGGAAGGCCCTGGCCTTATGGGCTCACAGGTTTGTATTCAGCTCACCGTTTAATGGATTCAGTCAAAACCAACAAGCCACCTTAAGCCAAAAGGCTGGCCTACAAAGATTTTTACCACATATATTTTCATTTCATTTGCATTTTCATGTTGTTTCTGTCTGCGTTGTTTTCACCCACACACACACACTCGCTCGCGCGCACACACACACATACACAGACACACAACACATCCAACACACCTATGGTTACCCATGTTCTCTTTATTCTGGAATGTTCCAAGAGGTCGGCTTCACTAACAAGCTTTTATGCATTTTTAGCATACCCCGTCCATGCCCTGAATGTGGTCTGAAGGCTGGTAAATTACTCATCACCTTGGCGACGGAACCTTACAGGAACGGATTGGGCCTGACAGACTGGCTGTTTTTCTGTTTTGTAAAATGGTGTCCCTCGCACACTTGTGTATTTGTACTTATACATGCTGCTTACATGGCCTGGTCCCCCTTGAAAACAAGATAATGACAATCTCAATGGGGCTCTCCTACATATAGACAGACAGACAGACAGACAGACAGATAGATATTTGTATTTTGCATTTGGACTTCTGTCAATTTCATGTCACAATCACCACATCATGCAAAGAAAGGGTCTTCCTTTTCATTGGAGTTGTGAATACAGTACATACACACACACGCACACACATATGTATCAAACATAAATCCAAACAGATGCAGCATGCTGCATGTGTTCCAATCTACGCAGTTTAGAACATTGCTGGAGGCAACCATGGCAACACACGGCCTCAGTCCTGATTCCGTCTGTGAGCGCACAGCCAGCACATTACACTGCGTTCCGGAGGTCAGCCGTCATTTCTCCAACCGCCACGGCAAACGCTGTCTCATAAAGCCGTGCAATTACAATAAAACGCCCTCCAGCGCAGGGCTAGTGCGTAATTACGAAAAAAACACACACACACGCACACACATGCATGCACACATATGCACACACACACACCCATGCATGCACATGCGCACGCACACACACACACACACACACCCATGCACGCACATGTACACACACACTCACACTCACACCCATACACACACACACCCATGCATCCGCATGCACACACACACACACACACACACTCATACACACACACATACACAGCTCATTACCCATCACACCCCTCACTTCCTAGTGTGGAAGTGTAATAGTCTGTGTGTGATTAGCTCCTGATGTAATTACATAATTGAGGGGACCTTTTCTGAGCTGTAATCTAATGTTCACTCTTGAGAGGCTGGGTGGCAGAATGCCAGGGGCAGAGAGGTGAGCATGACCCCAGCGTGCTCTAGGATTTCAGTGGGTCTAAACAGGAAATAACCAGGGGCCACTGATTGTAGTGGAGGGGGGGGGGGGGGGGGGGGGTATTAGTTAGTCATCGCTGACCAGGGAGCCAGTACAAGAATGATAGCTCGAAAAAGCTATCCACGCCCTCCGAATACAACACAATTAAAATGTCTTTCAAAAACAAAAACACTTAAAACCTTGGATTGTGTGGCCCATCCATGGCTGTGGCCCAAAACAACCACATAGACCAGGGGTCCTCAATCTTATCCAGAAAGAGCCAGTGTGGGTGCAGGCCTTCTTTACAACTAAGCAGTAATACACCTGATTCTACTGATCAAGACCAGAGTCTTTGCTAAGACCTTAATTAGTAGAATCAGGTGTGTAACCACTTGGTTGGAATGAAAGCCTACATCCACATCATCCACCCTCCCTTTGTGAATAAGATTGAGGACCTATGGCATTAGACCAGTGGTAACCAACGTTGTTCCTGGAGATCTACCATCCTTTAGGTTTTCAATCCAACCCTAAGAAAGCACACCTCATTCAACAGATAAAGAGCTCATTGAGCTGCTAATTAGTAGAGAAAGGTGAGCCAAATTAGGGTTGGAGTGAAAACCTACAGGACCAACATTGGTTACCACTGGACTAGACCACAGGTGTCAAACTCTAGTCCTGGAGAGCCGCAGTGCCTGCTGGTTTTCGGGCTGTTCTTGGCACCAGTGGTTCATTTAAGTCATGGATTGGGTAACAGGCCGTTCACACAGCGAGTAACTTGGTTGATGGGTTGCTCAATTTTACAAGGCTGAGGGAGGGGCCGGAGCGTCCCGTTGTATCCTCTTAGTGGTCTTGTGCAAGTACATATTATTGAAGAGAAACAACAGCGTCATCAAAGACGTATATTTGCCATATAGCCACATATAATCTCCTTTTGTTTCTATAGTTGTCAGCAATAACTAATGTTCATCAGTGTCTATCTCGTTAGCCATATATCTCTTTATATCTCTCACCGACTTTTTTTCGGGCAGTTTGGTTGCTCGGTTGCCCAGTTGCTCGTGTTGCTCGGCGTCGCTCAGCTACATAGAGAATGAATGGACTGCCGGCAACTCGCTTGACGAGTTGCTCACTGTGTGAACACCCTTTAAGGAATCCAAACACCTCTTTCTAAAGAACTTAATTGGCAGCTGATTGAAAAACAGTGCAGCCCCCTGGGAATTTAGTATAACACCCCTGTGCTAGACTAACATAATCCGCCCCCACCACTATAATTATTTCCTCTGATAGATTCCACAGTACTTCCCTATTACCCTTAAGCCTAAATTTAACTTGTGACACAGGTCCAGACAGTGGAGGACGAGTTTCCCCTCTGTAGCCAAGCTCATCCTGAGATTTCTTCCTGAGATTTCCTCTGAGATTTCCTCCTGAGATTTCCTCTGAGATTTCCTCCTGTGATTTCCTCTGAGATTTCTTCAGAAATTTTTCCTCACTGCCATTTTTTTTGGAAGAGTGTTTTTTCTTCCTTCGGGGGAGTTTAGTTATATCACTTCCTGGGTTTTTTTTTTTTTTTTTTTTTTGAAGGCGGTTCAGCCTCCTAACTTTCCTATTTTTCTGTATAGCATCTTTGTGATAGTGTGTCTGCAAAAAGCTCAAAAAGAAAATGTAAGTGAATATCTTGGGGAGGCTGGGGTAGGGGGTATACAGTCAGCAAGGCAGGGGCAGTGCACACATTGTTCAAATCTCTGCAGAAACATTGATCGGTCCAATAGTGGAAATGCACCGGAATGCCTCTGTATAAAAAGAAATACTTTTTTTTAATTGACTGGCTCATACCTGCATCCTGTTTGCCTTCATGCAGAGACAACCAATCAGAACCCATCAGCAGCCCACTTGTAGCATAGCAACGGATGCTTCGGAAAATACGGGCAGCCAATGAAGTCTTATCAGTGAAAATACAGTAGGAAAGAAATGTACCTGTGCATGGGGGGGGGGGGGGTAAAAAAAATGTATGAGGGGGCGGGGAGGCTGATATGGTTTTGTCACCCCCTCCCCTCCAATTGCAAGTAGACTCCCCAGAGAGATATCAGACACGACCAATCAACAAAAAGGAAGTCTGCTCGGATGGTGGCGTGAGGTCATATGACCTCAGAGTGGAGAAACTGTGATTGACAAGGTATGCCCCCCCCATACACACAAAACCCCATCTGAGCCACGACAAGTCTTCCGCTCTACTGTTACAGCTGGTTCCCATGGAAACTGCCCCAAAATAGAGTCTTGGCGGCACCTGCAAACACTGTGGCTCTACAGAAAATCAGAGACTGTAGAGAGAGAGAGAGAGAGAGAGAGAGAGAGAGAGAGAGAGGATGAGAGAGATGAGAGAGAGAGAGAGATGGAGTGAGAGGGAGAGAGAGACAGAGAGGGAGAGAGAGAGATGGAGAGAAGGAGAGAAAAGTCAAGCGGAAAAAAAACTGAAATTCGTTCAGACGCCTCATCTCATCAGGTCTAACACCTCATGTGTGGGCATTCTTCGGGCCACACCTTTACAACGGCTGCCTTTCCCCTTTCATAACAGAAAGCCAAACACTTTTTCCTCAAGTTCTCGATATCGCCTCCCTGCCCAAACTTCAAGTCGCAACTTCTGTGTCCAAAACTCGGCTTTCCCCCGCATTTTACAATCCTGAAAGCACTTTTCTGTCCGTGCGGATTTTGGTTTCACACTCTGAGCTCTGTCAGGGAGAGGTAATGAGACGTCTCTGTACCGCGTCAAGGTTCCTGTGCGTCTGCTGCAGAGAAACACGCCGCCTGTACTGAGGAGCTGATATCAGATCCTTCTCACCGACTCCAGGTTTTGATATCAACCAAGACGTGACTCAGGCATTCACTTCCAGTGTCCGTTTTAGCACATCCAGACAGGCGTAGGTGGGCCAAATCGCCTGTTCTCCTCCTCGAATATTCTTAGTTCTTAATGTCCTTATCTTTAGGCAATAGCCAGAACGGGAAGTTTGGACTTTGCTATTTTGACTTTGAATCGTTTAGGGCACTGGTTGCCAATCTTAGCCCCTGTGTATTCTGGGTTTTTTTGTTATAACCACAGTTGCAATCCCAGAATTTTAACAAGTCGTTAATTTTTCTTAATTAGGTGCTTTTCTGTGTTTAGAGGGAATATTTACCCTTACTGACTTATTGTTTAAGGTACAATGGGCAACACCTGGGAATGTTCCAGAATGGACAGAGAAAAGAAGTTTACTGGAATCAGGCCTTGTTTGGAATCTTAACTGGGGAAGTTTGTATGGAGATACGGAGGGCCTAAAGCATCTGAACCACTTGGTAGCACCTCATTTTCTGTATCATTATAAAATACCAGACTTTCAGACTTTTGGAATCATCACCTGTCACTGGCTTTTAAAAAAAAGCACGAAGTAATCCATATTAGAGAAAGGTGTGTATTTTTTTTTTAATTGCTACCATTTAGCACAGAGGACTTAACAGAAAGCAGAATCGCACAGAGCAATAAAAAACAATACTGAGATTACTGGACAGTGTGAAAACAACCCCTTAAATCCTATCCGGTTCAACATGGCCGAATGGCTGGAGAGGAAACTGGCTAAATAAATTCAAGATAATTTAAGATTTAAGACAGCTTGTCTGAATGAAAATCAGTGATTTTGTCATTTTCACCAACACCAAAAATTCCTTCAATTGTTAATTGGCATCCAAGCAATATTACGAGCAGATATACTGGTTTTTTTGTATCAAGGAAAAGACCTTGTAAAAACGTTGCCATTTTGTCAGTGGCTAGAGGGGGTGATGGTGGGCTGAGGGGTGATGAAATTTAGGATTCTTTCCATCCGTCTTCATCTCCTGTAAACCTGTTAAAGTGAGGTCCCTGCTCTCCCCTGGGGCCAGGTCGAGAATTCGATTTCCGCCCCTCCGAATACCCCCACCCCCACCCCACCCCCACCCCACGCACACACACACATACATACTGCACACGCTAACACACACATACAGTAAACACTAACACACACATACACACTGTACACGCTAACACACACTAACACACACATACTGCACACACTCTACACACTAACAAACACTACACATTAACACACCACACACAGTTCACACTAACACACACATACACACAGTACACACAAGCTCACACACATAGACACAAATACCAAACACAAACACACATACAATCATACGTACACAAAGCCATCACCCACATGCACCTTGGAACCCGATTAAAGTGTAAAACTGAAATAGTGCGGCGCGGGTTTGATTGATTGCTCACGTTCAGAATTGCACTGGGGACAAATAAGCGAGGGTACCGTGGAAACGCTGCTGTCAGAAACACATCACACTCCTGCTGATGTCATTTAGAATGAGGTGGCACTTTACAAGGCTGTTGCAGTAACAATATTATCAGTAGGAGCAGGTCTCACACGTGAATAACTCCTAAAATGAAACATAACTTTTTTTTTTTTAAACTATTTCCATTTCTGAAATTTTTTTTTTCCTTTTACTAATGGGCTGGGAATTAAAAGCTTGTTTTAAGCCAAGAACGCATCTTCGTGACTGAGGTTCCCAGAGAGCACGGTTTAGGCCTGACAGACCATAATCCCGTTCAGGCTGGAGAGAACTGATCGCGTTTGCAGCTAACAGCGAATCACGAGAATCTGCCGACTGCTTTTAAGAACCTGTGCAACGGCGTTAAAGAGAACAGATTTTAATAAAACAGGAGACCTGCAACCTGGCACACACCCCCCTTCTTCTAGTACAGCCTGTACCTTTTCAGTCCTTCCATCTCTCCTCTGTGTTACAAAAACAGGGCTGCTGTTCTGGTGAACATTAGAAAAATAATATAAAAAATGAAAAACACTCTCTCTCTCTCTCTCCCTCCCCCTCCCCTCTTCTTGTCCCTCTCATGCCCTCCCTTCACTCCATCTCTCTCCTCCCCTCTCCACCTTTCTCTCCCTATGCCTCCTCTCTCCTTCACACACTCTCTTTCCCTCTTTTCCTCCCTCCCACCCTGTCATTAGAATAAACTGTATTACATTAATTTAGCAGACCCTGTAAGAGAGCATAACCACCGTTGAGATATAAAAGCAGTAGAACCAGAACTGGCTACTAACACTACCAGACAAGTGATCGCATTCAACCACACTGAAGCACTAAACGTAGGCAATCTTGCTAACCAAGAAGCATTTTGCAGACCTCACACGCGTACAGACAGAGTTCATTAGAAAGCACAAAGATGATAGAAAGTATAAAGAAAACTATGAATGAATGGTAACATAAGACCTGAGTGCTAGAGGGTGGGGTAGGGAGGGGAGCCAAGATGTCTGTCTGCGTTTGGAGACGGTCAGTGATTCTGCTGTTTTGACGTTGTTGAGGAGATTGTTCCACCTCTGGCGCGCAGTACAGGAAAGCAGAACTGACAGGAAATACAGACAGGCAGTACAGACAGACAGTACAGACAGGCAGTACTGACAGATAGTATGGACAGACAGTACAGACAGGCAGTACTGACAGACAGTACAGGCAGGCAGAACTGACAGACAGTACAGACAGACAGTACAGGCAGGCAGAACTGACGGACAGAGCAGACAGACGGTACAGACAGGCATTGCAACGGGGAGACGTGACTGGGTAGGAAGAGTACAGCCAGTCACCCCCAAGGATGTGAAATAGAGAGATAAGGATTAAAGATTGATAGGAGGTAATGCTGAACCCATTCCACTCACTGCCCTGTAGATTACCCTGCCTCTCTTTTTATCTCTCCTCTCCCTCTGCCTCTTTCCCTACCACTCCCCCACTCTGAGCTGCTCTTCAGTGCTCTGTGGGGGGTCCTGGCCCCCCAGGTCGATGACAGAGTGACAGCGGGGCCCCCCCCCGTTGACTCCGAACCGGCGAAGTGTCCCCCGAAGCAGCCGCGGGAGGAGGCCCTGACAGGTGCGCCCCGACATCAATCAAACACGCCCGCGTCACGCGGAGAGGAACCCTAACGTCGTAATTAAGCACGAGACAGGGGCAGGCGCCGTGATCTTCATCACAAATCAGCCGCTCCTCAAAACACATAGCCTCTCTCTACCGATGACTCTTAGTATTTCATTTCATTTTTTAATTCATTTGTATGTTTTTTGTTAATAGGGGTAGACACAAATGCGTCCTGACATAATGAATTTGCAATTCACAATTATCGGGCGCGTTGGCTGCACCACGGCGTTTCCAACTGGCGTTAATTTACAACACCTGTCCCCTGAATGAATGAAACCAGGAATGAGACTTAATCCGAACAAAGGGAATCAGGAAGCGATTAATTGAGTCTGACTCAAGTCGTTTCTACGCTCTCCAGGTAATTGCGGTCACGATGGAACCGTGCATTCAGCGCAGTCTCTGTTTTAGAGCTGGCACCTTTGAAGCATCACTTTGGATAAAAGCATCTGCCAGGTAAATGTAATGTAATGTGATGTAATGAAGCGTGTGGACGTTAGAGGCCTGATATCTTTCTTCACAGGCAGTCTGGATCAGTGTGGCTACGGTCGCTCAAACGAACCTCGCAGGCCCTAAAGGCTCGCTCTCCATCGGAGCGACCTGTGTGAAGTGCCCTAAGGGGGGACCAATGACGGGCCAGGGTAAGATTCGAACCCGCAACCTTTCCGGTTTCCAGGTCCTCGTGCCTGAGGAGGGAAAATATGCTTTACAGAATGGTCAGGTAAAGTTGTGGGCGGTGCTTACAGTGAGCTGTAGACAGCCTGAAGAATGGAGGGAGTCCAGAATCCTCAGCATCCGTTCGTTAAAAATCCTTTTGAAACGTAACGCTGGCCGGTTTGCGAACGGCTCCTCTGTGTGTTGCACACGGGCAACAGGCCTAACCGACACATCCATTTCTCAGACATAATCATCCAATTAGCATTCCCCCATCTGCTTTCTGCTGCTTTTTCTGCTCAAATGTTCTTCGTCACCAACAGAACGAGCTTCTGATTTCAGCTGAGCTGTGCCAAATTCAACATTAAACGCATCAGATTTAACAGCCCCTGTGTCAGCCAAATTACATTTTTTTGATGGCACAATTAACAAACAGGATTGTACATTTCCACCACAATTGGGAACATTTCACAGGTTTAAGCCATTGAAGATTGTTTTTTTTTTTGTTTTGTTTTTTTGCTATTCTTTCTCAAAAACTCAGTGCTCTAAAACTCTTTTGATTACCAAAGGTGCTTGATACATCAGCATTATAATGTTCAGTTAAGAACATTCTAATCACATATTTGTGACCGCACTCCTTAAAGTGTTAAAAAAACTATTAGAATGTTTAAATATGTACAAATGTTAGCTAGTCCTGCTTTCATATTTGAAACGTGCTGAATGTTTCATATGTGGAGTAGATCATTCATACAGATAGTAAATGTGCCATCCTGCATCATTTATATCGTTTATCAAACTTAATGACAATTCCAAAACATAAAACATCCTTTTCTATCTTTCACCTTAATCCTGAAATTAAAAAATGGACATTTAAAATTTTTGTCTTAGCGGAGTGTTAAAACAAAGGAAACAGGTCTCAAACGCTAAATTTAGGGAAATGCTTTTAAGCCATAAGACCAAGCCTTTGACTGCCTAAATGATAAAATTAATTAAACTGAGTTGTATTTTTGGGTGGGGAAACACTCAGAGCATACTGTTAACATGGCGGCCATAGCTGAGGCCATGTTTACCATGTCCTCTGTATACTTTATCAATGTCCGTTTTCAAAGCCTATATTTTGTTTAATTCTTCAATGAGAACATCAAGGAGGGACTGTATGACCGATGCTGGCAGTAAAAGTTTTGCCTGCAACTTTAAATAAAAGAAAGCCAAATTGTTCAAGAAAAGGGATTCATCTGCTCTCTCTGGCAGCACCGCTGCTTGGTCTCCCTCATTATCATCAGTTATGTCGTCAGTCAAATCCCCCTCCAACACTGAAACATCCTCAACTTGTTCATTGGTTGCCGTTAGTCTCGTCTCTCTTCCTACTGTTTCATGGCCCAAAAGACTGGATGCTGTACAAGATTTGTGTATTCTTGAAAAATGAGAAGTAAAGGAAGAGACGACTGAAAACGTTCTCCCACACTGACGAAATGGACAAGAAACTGCCCTGCCCTCTCTGATATGAGATTTCAAATGAGAGTTTAAACTGGATAAATCATTGCATCTAACATCGCAAAATTCTACATGACAAGATACACACTCGATTGCAGTTACCTGTGCTCTCCTCTTATCTTGATGCTCTCGATATAGTTATATTATATTATAGTTCTAATTGGACCGTCGTTATGCAGACATTCTGGCTGGTAGTTCTATATGCACCGTTGTTAAGCAAAAACCTCTGGTCGTTAGTTCTATGAAAACAATGATTTTATCAAGAAAAAATAGTTCCTTCTCGTTTCATAGCATGCAATTAGTTTATACCATGTGTAAAGCTACCATACGTTTTTTGGCATTACATTTGTTGTGTTCAATAATAGATGTTACAGGTTGAGTGTATTCTGACCACTAGGAGGCATTGTATTGCTTTCCTGAGAGTAGTTGGAAGTCTAAACCTAGTAAGGATGTGACGTGGGGGAAAGTGTGTTGACAAGGAATTTGGAGTAAGATGCATACGCTCCTGCATTCGGCAGCAGGTGTGTGCATCATCCGTTTAAAAAACAGTTGGTTACGCGATTAGCGATCTCATAAATCCAAATTCCCCAGACAGAAATAATTAACCAGTCCTTCTATAACGAACGCTGTGGCATTGGAAACAATTTACACAATCAATTGAGCAAATACAAACCTGTAATCGGGCGCAGGTGTGTGGGTCACCGTTTTAAATACAGTTGATTACGCTATTAGCGATCTCATAAATCCAAGTTCCCGAGACAGAAATTATTATCCAGTCCATCTAAAACGAACTTTGTGCAATTGGAAATAATTTACAAGTGGTACACGTCCTCCAAATAGATCGCGTGGGCACCGGACTGCGCCGCCACAGTTTGTTACGTGAATAGCGATCTCATAAATCCAAATTTCCCAGACAGAAATAATTAACCAGTCCTTTTATAACGAACGCTGTGCCATTGTTACGTTATGCTGCATGCTGTCTTTGTATGATGCAATTGTTTTCTTTTCACCTGTTGTGAAGGGAGATGACAAAAATTGAGCACGGTCAACAGTACATAATCTGCAGAAATGGGTGCTTTTACTGAAGTTTTCACTAAAGCCACCAATACTGTGTGATCCCAGATTATCTCCAGCTATGGCACACAATGTTCCTCGGTACACATGTCCATCAGGTAAGACTATACCACTTAAATCAAAGTAGCGGATTTACCACTTCAAAAGCATCCTGGTACAGTACCAGACCAAGAGATTCCTCCTACTTCTTAAACAGGCAAACCGACTGAATGGCCAACAGACGAAGACGGATCATGAGGGCCTCTCCATTACCGAAAAAGTAGCACATATTCCGCAGTGGGGTTTGTGGGGGCCCATGAGGGTCCCCCCGACCCCTGACCCCCAGGCCCAATGGGCCGGTTCAGTGATCCATGCTTGCCAACAATCCCCAGTGAACATTATTGTGGTGAAAAGTTGGTGAAATGCCACCCAGGTGTTCAGATGAAAACCCGGATACCTTTGGTTGAGAAGTGAACGTTTTCTTGCTGACTAGGACGTAGCCAGCGTAAAACCGGGTAAAACCTGAGCTATATTGGGGTTAACTCAGTCTGTTTACATCACAGTTGACGAGACCGTTTTTCCAGTATTGTACCGTCCCTCTTCAGTAACCAGTTGCTGAAAGTCAACTGCCTGCTTGTCCCCTGCTACCGGAACGATGGAATTATCTTTGATGGGTCCCGAGACTCAAAATGTGTGTTTGCTTACCGCTCGCTAAAACCTTAAAGTTGTTTCCGTTAAGAGCTTTCCCTCCAGTTGTTTCAGCTCGTCTTTATCCCAGAATTGTCCTCCCTTTCTGCAAATGTTAAATTCCCGCTCGTTGTCATTGGCCCGTATCATTGCTGCGAGGTCTTCCGCCAAATCCATCTTCATTTTAAAAATAATAGCAAAAATGAACAAGTGCTGCCAAGCGATGCCCCCCATTGGCTACAGTCACTGAGTAGTCATCATGTTCAGGGAGGAGGACCAAATGTGCAGCTGCTGTAGTCTGACTGCAGGCACCACATTTGGCCAGAGGGGGAGCTCTTACAAGATGTTTTCAAAGCTGCATGATCACTTAGCGGTTAGTAGTGCGGTCTCAGTAGGATCACTAAAGCACAGCGACAGCCTCGTCTGGACAAATACTTTGGCCTCATCTAAGGCATACTGTTAAAATGGCCGCTATAGCGCAAACAGACAGAACTAACGAAACTAGGAAGCAAAAACAAATTTTTTAAACTAACAGTTGAACATTACTATGTTCTCTTTTAAAATATTAATCTTAAAATATAAATTTAAAAAAATTTTAAATACTCAAATATTCAACTTAAGTGTCTAAGGCAAGGGAGTCGGCCTGAGGGACTCGTGAAGTGTTTTTAGGTGGGAAGTGTGGCGTAGGCTGGGGTTCCTGAAGATCATAAACTGAGCAGTTACGGAGGTCTAGTGAGCTTATCTCCCGAGATGTTACTGTATGTCATCAATATAATGTCGAGAAGGCCTGGCTTTAAGCAGTTTATCTGCCCTAATCGCGGAACCCCGCTGCTTTTGAGAACAGAAAGTGAGTCAACAGCCATGCGGCCTACGTGCCAGCTGATTGCGATCTTTAAAATAAACAAATTAACGAACGCACGAAACAAGAACAGCAGATTATTCACACCCGCCATGGGCGGCACAAGACGGCGGTATTAAAACCGATTATGTAAGTGCAGCGCGTATGATTTTCAATCAATTCACCGAGTAATGGACTGACAAAAAGATGATGAACCGCGCACGAAAGAACACGGAGATTTTCCCTTTGCTTCTTCAGACATGGCCTTTTTTTCTTGTAACCATAACCTCTTAAAAGAAGGTATCTGCAAAATACATGTTTTTTTTACATTCATATTCAAGCTTTCAGCATCTTCACCGATGGGGATTATTTAATCACAGAGCTCATTTTGAGAGCTCCAGCACCGAGTCTCTGACATTAGGATCAGCAGTCCCAACACAGTCCCTCCAGAGGCTCCAGGTGGCTTCCTGAGGTTTCCAATGCCGGTGAAGTCCCACATACCTGCACTCTCTCTCTTCTTTATCTCTTCTTCCTCTTGTATGGTGGGGGGGGGGGGGGGGTGGAGCCTCGTCACCACAAACACAGGGGCATTTCTGCCTTCAGAATCAAAATCATGACCCTTGACCCCCTGGTGCATCACCCTATCAGTACCTATCCTCAAAGCCAGAACTCTCACCTTTAGCCCTCTGAAATGTGACTATATTACATTACAGGCATTTAGCATATGCTCTTATCCAGTCGCGACTTACATAACTTTTTACATAGCATTCACATTACATCCATTTATACACCTGGATATATACTGAAGCAATGCAGGTTAACTACCTTGCTCAAGGGTACAGCAGCAGCGTCCCATCTCAGAATTGAACCTGCAACCTTTCAGTTACAAACCCAGTTCCTTACCCATTGTACTACACCGCCACCCAACTAAATGTTACACAAAAACATTCGCAAAACTTCTCCCGCTGTTGGACTTCTCAATAGAGAATGTGAGCAAGTGAGAGCATGGGTATGAGTCTTGAGAAAGTAAGGAAAACTCTTCCGCATCTGTACAGAACAGCATTTTTATTTGTTTACATGGCATGAGGCCTGGGTTCAATCCTGCTGTGAAGTGTTGTGGTTTAGTTCCCAACTTCAAATGGCAGCACTGCCCAAACTGCTCCCTTGCACTACACCAGTCATTTTTTTATGTTACAGTTTAAATTCAGTGACTACCCAACTCTGTGGTGTACAATGCTTAGGATGCCCCCTGCTGGTACGTGCTGTTATTTCACACTACTTGCAGAGAGAGGGCCGGAATCAGCTGCAAAATTCCCAGCATGCACCGCAGCGTCACAACCTTGTGTCCTGGGCCATGTCCAAAGCAGCGCACTTGCCTACTGTTGAGCATACTTGTTGAGTACACTGGATGAGATTGTTCAGTAGGTGAAATTCTCTCAAACTTTAGTGTACTTAAAATCCCAGGATGATACACTTATTTAAAGTGTTTTGTTATTTAAAGTTTGTTTTGGAGCATACTTTTCAGGAAGCAAACTACCATTTTGGTCACATAAATCGCTTTAAAAACAAGCCGCAGCTTCGCAGCAGTACGTGAGCATGGGGAGGACGTCTTCCCCAGTATGGATGGAAAATAGTATGGAATATATTTTTTGCATACTGCAAACTAAAACACTAAACAGTGCACCCTTATGCTCAGTTGACAGCACATACTTTGAGGACACAAGCAGGTTGCAGGTTTGAACCAAAGGGCCAGCTTTCAGTTCTCCACCTCAGCACTGGATGTAATGCCACCCCCTGCTGATATCTTCTGATATTTGGTTTTTGAAACCAAATACAATCAATCAATCAATCAATCTATGATTTACACTCAAAAAGAAAGTTTCCCCATTGGGCTCCAATTGGGCTTTGACAGCAAAAATAAAATACTTCCACTGAAATATTGATGCTAACTCCGTGCATTGTATTAGGAAGAAGACAAATATATTTGAAAAATGTTTTATTATTTATGTCTGTGCTATCCTCATTGTACATGTGATTTAGGCATGTAACCAAGGACACAACTGAGCATGTCTATTGAGCAAAAAAATTGTACTTCCTGGTTCTAGGTTTCCATTGGCTGTCTCTACATATTATATACTCTGAGGTTTGAACCCTGCCAATCGAGCCAATGACTGAACACATGGAACACAAATGGCAAATGAGTGCATATTTATTGAATTCTAAATAAAAAAAAGAATTGATCTGCTTTTTTATTTTTTCTTAAAAAAGGAATTCCTTTAACTTCCTCCTTTTTTGTTGTTTTTCTTTCTGCAACATTTACATTTATGCTGAATTGGCTTCTGTTGTCTCATTTCTTTAAAAAAAGCCTGTAAAACGATCCCTGATAGTGTTCCTATACACACATACATACATACATTTAAAAAAAAACACAACGTGTTCAAAGAAAGGACACACGGTTACTGCAGCCATGGTGGAATCGGAGGGCCTGGAAGTTTGACAGGGCGAAGTCCACACCACTGCTACTGCGAAGGAGCCCCAAAGACAGGCCTCCCTCCAACACCTCCCCAAACCTCCTCAAAAGCAGCCGAAAAGCTCTGTACACCCCGGTTCCACCCATTAGGGGACCCTTTTAAAGGATTAGAGTGCTGCCAATTTAAAAGATCTAAGACTAACCAGAAGTGTTTTAGAAGTTATGTTCCAGATTGACTTGGAATTTCTGGGACATTTCACCCATCTAAACAGGTTAAGTGTAGCAAACAAAACAAATGGTGGGGGGGGCATTAGGTATTGTACCAGCTTTGTGGGTGCTAATCGATCCTACCCAAAATAACCTACTTTAACAGGCGTATGCTGGCAGGCATCAGTTTATAAAGAAGCAAACTCATGTTTTCACACTGGGGAGAAAGCACAGGCAGACTCACTCACAGATGGGCTGAGTGGGCGTCGTGTCAACGTTTTTATATCCTGAAAACAGCAGGCTGACACCTGCGCAGGTTACGCATGTTAAACTAGTTTATTTCACCGGAATCTCACCCCTCCTGCCCCCCAGAGACATCCCCTTAACCTGGAAAAACCCCATTTACACTCATCAGAAATCACACACACTAAGTCAAACATGTATGTACAATATGTATAAAACAATTACCAGTCTCTAGAGTAAAAAATATATATATATATATACCTGTATAATGTTCATGTCCAACTGAGGGGTGGGGACCTAATTTATTGTCTTTAATAGATATAATTTTTTACTATTATGCAAGAAAAAAAAGAATATACGGTTGACTCCAATGCCAGGGAGTGAGAATGGATGTAGTCTGTTTCCATCATGAAGAGGGGAGGAGTCTGTTTCCACGATGAAGAGGGGAGGAGTCTGTTTCCACGATGAACAGGGGAGGAGTCTGTTTCCATGATGAACAGGGGAGGAGTCTGTTTCCACGATGAAGAGGGGAGGAGTATGTTTCCACGGTGAAGGGGGGCCCCCATCTGTTTCCATGGTGAGGAGGGGAGGAGCCTGTTCCCACACTGAAACAGCGTAATTAGTGAGGTCACGGGCCACAGCTGTCAATCGAGCTGCGGTCAGGTAAACGGGCCCTGGAGCCACGCCCACACTCGTCAGCGAAGACCGGGTTCGACCACGGGAGAAAAGCCGCTGGCAGTCACATCACACGCCCCTTCACTCCGGCCGCGGGCGCTGGAAGACTGCCCTCAATCAGACCAGGCCCAGCATGCACTGGGCTTGGACAGAAGCCCTTCCCAGCAGGCAACGCTTCGCACACTCTGAACATAAAACCCAGCGTAGCCTGACAGATAAAGACAGAAACTGAGAAAGTAAGCATGCGAGAGACAGAGAAAGGTAGAGAGACAGACAAAAGCAGAGAGTGAGAGTGAGGGAGAGAGAGAGGGATGGGGAGGGAGGGAGAGAGAGAGAGAGAGAGAGAGAGAGAGAGGAGAAGAGATGTTTTTCTGACACCAGGAAGCAGGACCACCCCGGAGAGGCTGAAGGCAAAGCTCCTGACAGCGTAATGAGAAACAATTAGCCCTTAATTACAGCGCTGTGCGGGACCACAGGGGGCCTGGGGGGGGCGCTGTAGCACAGCAGGGGGGGCGACGGGCACGTGGACGAGCCTCAGGAGAGGCACGCGAACGAGAGGGCAAGAGGAGAAGTAGAGGTGAGATGAAGAAGAGATCGGAAGAGGAAGAGGACAAAGAGGAAAAAGATGGAGTAAGCGAGTGGGGGGGGGTTGGGGGTCGCATAAAAGGTGAGCTGTGACACACTTCCTGTCGGTGCCGTGGGGGGGGGGGGGGGGGCACTGATTACTCTTCTCCGCACGGGTCGGGTGGTACCCAGTGAGCGTGTGTGTGTGTGAGTGAGTGTGTGTGCGTGCGTCCGTGCCTGTGTGTGTGGGGGGTGAGGAGGAATGAGTGGGGGGGGGGCGCAGTGCACTGGGAACATGGGTAAATGAAACACATGCCGCGTCGCACCTCGGAGAACGAAACAGCAAACGATCTTAGACTGCACCGGGACCAGAGAGAGGAAAAAACGCCATGAGAAACTCCAGAGGAATTCCGAGGATCTTGGCAAATTTGTAAAAAATAAAATAAAATTTAAAAAACCAACAAAAAAAACTTCATGGATATGGGAGTTCCTGAAGACACAAAAGGAACTAATGAATAAAGAGTCTGAAAGTGTTGAGGATAAACCAGCACAGACAGCGGACCCCCCCCCCCCCCCCCCACACCGCACACCCCACACCCCACACCTCCACTGGGACTCTCAGGCTTAGCTAGTTTCCAAACACGGTTTTTCTTAGAGTACAAGATCCCCAAGCGTCTGTAAAACACCCAAAAAGCTTGCGGTCAGGGGGTGGAGGGGTGACAAGCGTGGGGGGATGTAAGGACCCCCCCCCCCCCCCTGTGGGGCTGCCTGGGGGGGGAGGGGCATGGCGGGGTTCAGAATCATGTGACTCGGGATGCCCAGTGCTCTTCGCCTGTTCCAGACATTCTTCATCACACAACTAGGAAAAAAAAAAAAAAACTAATAAAAAAGATAGATCAACAACAGATGTGAAAAAAATTACGAAAAAAAGAATCAGTTTCTTTATACAAAACAAAAAAAAAGGAAAAGTTTATTGTTGTGGACATGAAACTGGAAACAGGCTGGTGTGTCCGTCTGTCCCAAATCCCCATTTTCCGTCCGTCCGTCCGTCTGTCCGCCCGCCCATCTCCGGGCTCCACCGTTACGAGGCGACCTCCGCGATGGGCGGAGCCTCCCCTTCAGGCTCCGCCTCCACCTCCTCCGCCTCCACCACCACTTCCTCCTCCTTCACCCTCACTCCTCCTGCCACATCCCCCCCCTCCTCTTCAGCCACCTCCTGCGCCAGCACCACCACCGTCTGCACCTCCTCCTGCTCCACCTCCTCCTGCTCCTCCTCCCCCGGGGCGGAGGTGCCGTTGGCCTGGCCGTGCGCCATGGCCTCCAGCCGGAGCCGGTACTCCTCGGCCTCCTGCTCCTTCTGCAGGAGCTGCTGCCGGTACTCCTGTGCCTTGCGGTTGGCCTCCTGCAGCTGCTTCTGCAGCACCTCCCTGCTGTCCAACTCCCCCTGGGGAGGGGGAGGGGAACACAGGAGGGTGAGGGAGATGGAGAGGAGAGAGGGGAGAGAGAGAGGGGAGGAGACAGGGAGAGAGAGAAGAGGGGGGAGAGGGGGGTGAGGGGGAGAGAGAAGGAGGTGGGGAAGGAGACAGAGACAGGGAGAGATAGAGCGAGTAAGAGAGGAAGGGAGAGACAGAAAGAGATTGGGAGAGTGAATTAGGGTGGAAGGTAGAATGGGAGAGAGAGGAACAGTGACAGAGTCAGAGGGAGACAGACAGAAAGAGAGATTATTTTTCTTAAATTAGCACTTCATGCTTGTTCATTTATATGTATCGCTGTACACTTTAGAAACATTTACAAATGTTAATCCAGCCAATAATGCAGTTTGTACTTGAACACAAATTCCAAATTTGAAATGGAAGAGAGAGAGAGAGAGAGAGAAAGAGAATGAGAAAGAGAGCTTAATATCTCTGTCACGGAGACCGTTCCCAGGGAAACAGCGGTTATTCTTGCTCATGTCACACCGACCCCCCGCTACAGCTCCACAGAGCCCCTGCGTCCCTCACACGCAGCTAAGAGCTCCCCACTCCATGCTCCCGCACACTCTCACCCACTCACTCACACTCTCTCTGACTCACTCACACTCACCCACTCACTCACACTCTCTCTCACTCACTCACACTCTCACCCACTCACTCACACTCTCTCTCACTCACTCACACTCTCACCCACTCACTCACACTCTCTCTCACTCACTCACACTCACCCACTCACTCACACTCTCTCTCACTCACTCACACTCTCACCCACTCACTCACACTCTCTCTCACTCACTCACACTCTCTCTCACTCACTCACACTCACCCACTCACTCACACTCTCTCTCACTCACCCACTCACTCACACTCTCTCTCTCACTCACTCACACTCACCCACTCACTCACACTCTCACCCACTCACTCACACTCTCTCTCACTCACTCACACTCACCCACTCACTCACACTCTCTCTCACTCACTCACACTCTCACCCACTCACTCACACTCACTCACTCTCTCTCACTCACTCACACTCACCCACTCACTCACACTCTCTCTCACTCACTCACACTCTCACCCACTCACTCACACTCTCTCTCTCTCACACTCACTTACTCACTCACACTCTCACCCACTCACTCACACTCTCACTCACTCACTCTCTCAGTCACTCATTCACTCCCTCACCCACTCACTCACACTCTCTCTCACTCACTCACACTCTCACTCACTCACTTACTCTCTCAGTCACTCACTCACTCCTTCACACTCTCACCCACTCACTCACACTCTCTCTCTCACTCACACTCACTTACTCACTCACACTCTCTCTCTCACTCACACTCACTTACTCACTCACACTCTCTCTCACTCACTCACTCACTTACTCTCTCAGTCACTCACTCACTCCCTCACACTCTCACCCACTCACTCACTCACTCACACTCTCTCTCACTCACTCACACTCACTTACTCACTCACACTCTCACCCACTCACTCACACTCTCTCTCTCACTCACACTCACTTACTCACTCACACTCTCACCCACTCACTCACACTCTCTCTCTCACTCACTCACACTCTCACAGTCACCCACTCACTCACACTCTCACTCAGTCAGTCACTCACTCACTCACACTCTCACTCAGTTACTCACTCACTCACACTCTCACAGTCACTCACTCACACTCTCACTCAGTCACTCACTCACTCACAGTCACTCACTCACACTCTCACTCAGTCAGTCACTCACTTACACTCTCACACAGTCATTCACTCAGTCACTCACACTCTCACTCAGTCACTCACTCTTTCACTCCCTCACACTCTCGCTCACTCAGTCACTCACTCACACTCTCACAGTCACCCACTCACACTCTCACTCAGTCACTCACTCACTCACACTCTCACACAGTCACTCACTCACACTCTCACTCAGTCAATCACTCACACTCTCACAGTGACTCACTCACACTCTCACTCAGTTACTCACTCACTCACACTCTCACAGTCACTCACTCACACTCTCACTCAGTCACTCACTCACTCACAGTCACTCACTCACACTCTCACTCAGTCAGTCACTCACTTACACTCTCACAGTCACTCAGTCAGTCACTCACACTCTCACTCAGTCAGTCACTCACACTCTCACTCAGTCAGTCACTCACACTCTCACAGTCACTCACTCACATTCTCACTCAGTCACTCACTCACTCACACTCTCACTCAGTCACTCACTCACACTCTCACTCAGTCAATCACTCACACTCTCACAGTCACTCACTCATACACTCACTCAGTCACTCACTCACTCAGTCACTTACACTCTCACTCAGTCAGTCACTCATTCACACTCTCACACAGTCACTCACTCAGTCACTCACACTCTCACTCCCTCACACTCTCGTTCACTCAGTCACTCTACGTTACAGCATAAGCACGTGACACACAGACGACCCACGTTCAGCCTCACTGACCTTGCCCTTTGGCTCCGTGTGATTGGACGACGACGTGTCCATTCGCCTCTTACGGGCTGGCGGGGGCTGGAGCTCCTCCTCCACCACCTCCTCCGTGATCTGGCCCGCTGGCACGGCAACCACTGCACGAAAAACACAGGGTCAGAGATAGGCTCCGCCCTACTGTCAAGCCCCGCCCCAAACTCCACCCACAACCTCACAACCTGAGTACTCCTGGGTCAAACCCACACTGTAAATCCTCTTTAGATAGAGAATTCTAAACAAAATGTGTGATGACTAGAGCATACAACCACAGGAAAGAGGAATTCTTGTTTTTTTTTTTTTTTTTTTTTTCAAAATCATCAGTAACCTGCAAGACTTACTTCAAGTAACTATTTTAGATTCACGTTTCAGTGGCGCAATGGATTCTGGGACAACTTCCACTGTTCAGCTAGACTTTCTGGAGCCCCTGTTCTGCACTGGACAGCCTGTGGCTGCAGGACCTGTGTGATGGGTGCACGAGGGCGCCCCCTAGTGGTGCTCACTCTGCTGCCCGTGCTGCATGGTCACAAAGAACGGCTGCCCCAGGCCTCCGGACTGCAGGTTGCCATGCTGGTCCGTCACTATGGTGATGACCCTCTGACCCCCGTCTCCAACCAGGTGCTGAACTGCCGAGTCCACCGAGTCGGCAGCGATGACTTCCTCCATCTCTCCTGGAGAGAGAGAGAGAGAGAGAGAGAGAGAGAGAGAGAGAGAGAGAGAGAGAGAGAGAGAGAGAGAGAGAGAGAGAGTGAGGGAGAGAGGGGGAGAGACAGAGAGTGGGGGGGGGTGAAACAGAGAGTGAGATGGAGAGCCAGGGAGGGAGAGAGAGGGGGAAAGACAGAGTGAGAGAGGGGGAGAAACAGAGAGGGAGAGGGGGAAAGACAAAGAGAGAAAGAGAGTGAGGGAGAGACAGAGGCAAACAGAGAGAGGAAGAGAGCGGTCACATTGGGCTCTCGCTCTTCTCCCTTTCCATCCCCTCCATCACATCACTCCCTTTTCTTTACACTTCCATTTCTGCATCTATTTAGATTAAATAAAACAGCTGTACAAATTCATGCTTTTTAATTAGATTTGTTTTAATCAGGCAGTTTTGTTTTTTGCTTTCTTTGATTTTCTAACTAGCTAGTGATTGACTAGCTGCCTCACCTGTCTGATGCTTTCTCCCCATCTCACCTGCGTGAGCGTGGCTGAGCAGCAGAAGGGGCGGGGCAGCCCGCCTTACCTGAGGTATTCTTGGCACTGGAGGAGATGAGGTCAGCAAGGTTGACCACGCCCCCGGAGGACAGGATGAACTGAGGGCCGATGGCGTTGCTGGTGCTGCGATCGACGTTCACATTCACCTGGTTCTGCATCCCCTCCTGCGCGCACACACACACAGATACACACACACACACACACACAGACGCACAGAGAGACATACACACACACACACAGACAGACGCACAGAGACACACACACACACACACAGATACACACACGCACAGACACACACACACACACACACACACAGATACACACACACATCCACACACAGACAGACACACACACAGACACACACACACACACACACACACACAGACAGACGCACAGAGAGACACACACACACACACACAGACAGACGCACAGAGAGACACACACACACACACACACAGATACACACACGCACAGACACACACACACACACACACAGATACACACACACACACACACACACACACACACACACAGACACACACACACACACACACACAGACAGACGCACAGAGAGACACACACACACACACACACACACACACAGACACACACACACACACACACACAGATACACACACACGCACAGACACACACACACACACACACACACACGCAGACACACACACACACACACACACAGATACACACACACATCCACACACAGACACACACACGCATATATACACACACAGACAAACGTGCACACATATGCACACACACGCACACACAACAACGATGTCAGTAGCTGTCTGACAGTGGTGCGTAGTTCAGTCCCAGGTATGACACACCTGGTGTAAAACACACTGCATTTATCACACGTCCTTCATTATGGGCTTGAACACATCAGAGCTTTGCCTTGAAGCACACTTTCTCACTTTCCCCTGAAAACAGGAAGGCAGCATGATTTAACCTTTTATGGTGCAATATCAGAATATGTGATCAGAATGTTCTTAACTGAACATTCTAATGCTGATATAACAATCACTACTGGTGATTGAAAGAAACAGAGCTCCAGAACACTGACTTGATCCAGACACTGAATTCTGGAAAACCTACTCTTTTAAGAAAAAGAAAATTAACACCACTAGTTTGCCACAAGGGGGCAACATTGCATTTCTACACGTGGCTACAACAGAAAACAAGTCGGGAAGTGTGACATTAGAAAGGAAAACTGGCCATTCACACACACCCTCTCTTTGTGGGGTCCCCACAGGACATTCCCACACACCCTCTCTTTGTGGGGTCCTCACAGGACATTCACACACACCCTCTCTTTGCGAGGTCCCCACAGGACATTCACACACCCTCTCTTTGTGGAGTCCCCACAGGACATTCACACACCCTCTCTTTGTGGGGTACCCACAGGACACTCACACACGCCCTCTCTTTGCGAGGTCCCCACAGGACATTCACACACCCCCTCTCTTTGCGAGGTCCCCACAGGACATTCACACAGACCCTCTCTTTGTGGGGTCCCCACAGGACATTCACACACACCCTCTCTCTGCGAGGTCCCCACAGGACAGGACATTCACACACACCCTCTCTCTGCGAGGTCCCCGCAGGGTACGCTACCTGCAGCAGCGCCATGAGCTGGCCGTTGTTGTTGTCGGCGGCGATGTCGTAGGGCGTCTTGTCGAACTTGCTGAGCGCGTGCACGTCGGCGCCGTACTTGACGAGCAGCTCGGCCGCCGCGCGGTGCCCGTGCTCCGCCGCCCAGTGCAGCGCCGTCATCTTCAGCATGTCTTTGGCGTTGATGTCCGCGCCGCTCTGCTGGGGAGGAAGAGCCCCAGAGGAAGAGCGCGCGGGGAAGAATGTGAGAGGAAGAGCGGGAGAGGAAGAATGCAAGAGAAAGAGTGTGTGAGAGGAAGAGTGTGAGAGGAAAAGTGCAAGAAGAGTGTGAGAGGAAGAGCAGGAGAGGAAGAGTATGAGAGGAAGAGCAGGAGAGGAAGAGTGTGAGAAGAAGAGCAGGAGAGGAAGAGTGTGAGAGCAAAAGTACAAGAGGAAGAGTACGCGAGGAAGAAAGCAAGAGGAAGAGCGCGAGAAGAAGAGTTTGAGAGGAACAGTACGATGAAGGATGTATTAAGGACATAGAATGAGAACAAAGACCTACTATAACCACTTCAACAGCTGCAATGACTGCACTGAACTGACTTCTGACAAACCAAATGTGCTCAACAGAGTCCTCATACAGCTGCTTCAGTATTAAAGGCTAAAAATAAGGTTTGGAGGGTGTTGTGTGTGTGTGTGTGTGTGTACGCTTGTGTATGTTTGTGCTTGTGTGTGCGTGCGCCTATGTGTGTGTGTGTGCGCGTACGCTTGTGTGTGCGTGTGTGTGCTTGTGTGTGTGTATGTGTGCGTACGCTTGTGTGAGCGTGTGTGTGCTTGTGTGTGTGTGTGTGTGCGTACGCTTGTGTGAGCATGTGTATGTATGTGTGTGTGTGTGTGTGTGTGTGTGTTGTACGCTTGTGTATGTTTGCGCGGGCATGGGTGTGTGCCTGTGTGTGTGTGTGTGTGCGTACGCTTGTGTGAGCATGTGTGCTCGTATGCGTGTGTGTGTGTGTGTGTGTGTGTACGCTTGTGTATGTGTGCGCGGGCGTGTGCGTGCGCCTGTGTGTGGGTGTGTGTGTGTGCACACACGCACACACACTCAGGTATTTAAAAAGAACACCAATAAAACTGAAAAGAAGGCGAATGGGAGATCACACGGGACGGCTGCGTTTCGGCGCTGTGGTTCTTTCACTGCGCGGACCTGGCGGTTTCCCGAGCGGCGGCGAAGCTCACCCTGACGAGCAGCTCCACGATGGAGGAGTGGCCCTCGGCGGCCGCCATGTGCAGCGGGGTCCTGTCCACTTTGGTCCGGGCGTCCCGGCTGACCCCGGCCCGCAGGAGCACCTCGGCGGTCGAGTAGTGTCCGTGCTGGGCGGCCAGGTGCAGGGGCGACGTCCCCAGCTACCGACAAAAAAACGGTTCCCAAAAAAACAGGTCCCAGTTACCGAAAAACCGCCGCCCGCTTTTAACCCTCCCGTCGCCCCTTGGGTCAGAAAACGACTCTTTTCTGTATGTTTAACAGCAGTCAAAAGACCCTAAATTTAATTTTAAAGTGACCCTACCGTTAGAAAAAGTTACACTTTTTCAAACCCATTTTTTTTATTTACATTTTTATAAAAGCGGTACACCGTAAAGGTACGAAGATTGTCTCATGATTCTTTTTTAACCCTGCGGTTATGACATCATAATGAAGTCCTACGAAGTCATGGAGTTATGAAGCCATACGGCACTCAAGATAAGAGCGTCTGCTAAATGCCGTAATGTTTGTTTGCGGAAAACATTCAGGAAGGGCAATTTCACTCACTGGACCGAAATGAAATCGACCCCAAGAAACCTCTGCACAACCATTTACAAACCAAACTGCTTTCCGCCTCCCGCTTCAATCTTTTCCTTTCAGTTTTTTCTTAAATTAAAAAAAAAATTCTATAAAAACAGTGGCTTCCTTAAAGCTACCTGAAATACATACATCCCGAAACAAAAAACATAACCTACCGTATAATATCCATGCCACATCAAAATATAAAAAGAAAAAATAAATAATGAATCAATATAAAAAATATACATTTTTAAAATAACCCTTGCGGTCCCATTTTATTTCTCTGTTTCAGGGTGAGGTGGGAGTGTGGTTTTTTGAGAGTTGCTCAGTTTCGGAGTCAGGTGGGGTGCGGATCAGTGTCCCGGTGACGGAGGCGGGGGCGCATTACCCAGTCCGTGGTGAAGGGGGCGCCATTGGCCATGAGCGTCCGGACCTCGTCCTCCTGGCCCTTCCGCGCGGCCTCCAGCAGCCGCTTGCCCAGATCCACCAGCGACATCTTAGAGAGGAGAGGCGGAGCACAGCTGGGTCACAACAGGGGCGGGGACCACCCACCCACACCAGCCCCGCCCTGCCAAGTCACAGGCCCCACCCACCACTCTCACCCCCATGACAGAGGCCCTGCCTCCCCAGGCCAGAGGCACCACCCACCAACCCCACCACCACCCCCCAGGCCAGAGGCAGCACCCCACCAGGCCAGAGGCCCTGCCACTCATACAATAGGTCCCACCCCCCTGGCCAGAGGCCCCACCCCCCAGGTCCTGCACCTCATGTGTGGAATTAGGCCTGACTGAGATGTCAACTGTAAACCAGCCGCACACACAAATCTAGTACTGCAGTCTTAATTGAGCTTAGTTTTAGCAGTTGTGTGATTACTTTTGCCAAGCCCCACTGAACAACTCATTGCTCAAGTGAATTTAAAACTCTTTTATTATTACTAATCACCCTAAGTGTAACTGGCAGAATAATTCCCTCCCTCTGCCGATGTGTGGTGAGCATTCTGGTCCACAATGACTGCTGTGCATCACCCTAGTGGGTAATACATGATGCTGGACTGCCAAAAAAAAGCTTTACTTAGAACAGCGCTATAGAAATGCTATCCATTACCATCGTTGAGTCAGGTTCAATATTTGTGTTCAAAGTATTTGTTTAATGGGTTTAAATACATAGAAAGACCTTTAAAAACACCCATTCGTGTGTCCTTCCCCCAACACTTCCAACAACCCACTATCTTGCATTAAGGGTAGAGATCAAGGAAGGGTTAAAAAAATCTAACATTCGGTCCGAGGAATTTGGAGCGTGCCCCTACAGGCCTTATGGTGAATTGCAGGTATGGAGCTACAATGTAACAAGAATTCCCTGAAGGGCGCGCTTTCCAAGAGCGGTGCACGCAAGCGTGTGGTTTTTTCGAGTTACCTTCCACAACTGACCCTAGTAATGTCTTACCAGAATAACGTCAAAGAAGAACTGCTGTCCGTCATTTCGTTCACAAATACCAAATTACACATTTGCATCAGTCAATAGTCAAAACCTGATCAACCAAAGTTTTATAAGCGGTCATATTTTAAAAAAACATGACCGTCAATTAATATGCACTTAAATGGAGAAATTAGAATAAATCTCGAGACTATACAGTTGCGCAATCTACCACCAAAGTTAAGCGACCAAAAATGTTGCTGTGTCGTTCATAGACTAGTTTGGACCTCGTCCTCTTGTCTTGTTTGCCTTTATTTCTCGATTGTAGCCGATTAGCTACGTGACTAGCGAGGCTTTACGCTGGTATCAGCGTCAATAACAGAGCATCACCAAGGTAGTTCACCCAACTAGCTTCCTAGCTACGCAACACAAACAACCGTTTGTTTGTAGACTGAGTACATTGCGCTCCAGACAGGGAGACGCGCAAGGGGAGCACACAAACAGCAGTGTAATTAAGCATGGCAGGACGAGCAGCCATCTTACTGCTATAGCCAGGTCACAGCGAACTAAAACAGCACCGAAAGTGTTCGTTCGCATGTGTAAATCACTTCCCCTACATAGTATACCATTAACTCAATTTAAACACAAGACTAGACAGGAAACTGTCTTTATTATTTAGTTGTTGGTGTTCCGGGGGAAGTCGGATCTGAAATTCCTATTTAAACACGAAGAGAAAAAACTACTTCCACATCCGGTCGGTAAACATTCTCACGGTCGGGAGACATGCTTTTCAACAACTTTTCAACGTAATGTTGGTTAGCAATCTTATGCCTCGTCGTTTAACTAACGTTACATTTTCAGTAAGTGACCTTGTTAAGCGGCAGCATAAGTAAGTCCATCTTTACCCGGCTTACCAAAACAAATGGTTCGCCAACTTATGCGCTCCGGTCTCCGCGCACAGTTCAGCAAAACAGTGAGTAGCCAATGTTAGCTAGCTAGGTTTAAAGTAGCTACGTTAACGTTACTAGCCAACTGGCCAACTCTTGCCAGGTACTGGCAACCACTCCAGACAAGCCAGCAAATAAGAACGTTTTATTGACCTAATCGTATAGTCTAAATAAAGTAACGGTCTAACTAGAACACGTGTATAAGTGCTAATCTAGCGAGAGCCCTGCAAAGCTCCAAGACAATGTGCAACTAATTCAAATGGCTAACGCGCCAAAGACCGCGAAAGAGCCATTTTCAAATTCGGCTAGCAGCTGGCTAGCGAAAAAGACAAGTTTTGCTAACTTAACAGCCTTTAATTTTAGCTAGTTAGCTAGCGAAGTAGTCTTGAAATATTGTAACTGATTCAGTTACTTACCTCACTGAGTCAGTGGGGGAAATGTCGTTTGCTAACTTAACTTTACAAGCATATATCTTACTCCTTCGACAACAGTTCGTGCATTTTCTTCTCTTACTACAACTTTTGAAAAATAAATATTTATTATTGCAGTTGCTCAAAGATGGCGGCTTTGGCGACACCGGAAGTGGAAACTGAAGGCGGACGCCCTCTCGTTGGGCGGATGAATACTTGATAGAATTTCGGGCTACGGGATGTTGTTCGAATGAAATATTCGACAGCTATACAAGTCCTCATTAAACAAACAAACATGTGATTTCCATTTTTAGTATTTTAGTGATTAACTTTATGATAAATCTAAAGGGACACTGACGTGTGCAATGAAGTCGTAGGTGGCAGTAACGCACAGTAGAAGACTGCACAACATGACTATGTTAAGAATCATAATTGGGCCCAATAATGTATGTTTGATGTTAGTTACGCGTAATGTTGGCCGCGGAAAGATGAGTTGGACGGATAATACGTCGCCTTTAATCTGTGCACATGAACTCATTGAGGGTGGGCCCTAAATTTTAAACTATGATCTCAATATTTAGGTGCAGGAGTGGGACGCGAGGGGATTTTCGTTTTGGTTGCTGCATAGGTCGCAAAGAATGAAGCGAACTTATCGCTGAATTATGATTATATTTTTAAAGATCCCTTACTGGACAGGAATTTGTACATAATTTTGGAGAGATAAACTGGTATTTGCGAAGATTCATTTTGGGCCCAGATTAGAAGTCAGTTTCTCTCCCTGCCCCATTACTTTGTGGATTTCAGTGCCGTGGCTTGTCTAATAAAATCTGAATTTGGACTTGTTTTTTTTTTTTTTTTCACCTGTAAAGTCACAGTTTCCCCAGCAGATGTTCCCCAGCATAGCACACTGGACTACATTACAAACGACTCCTCATCCAGAAGGACTCCATTGATTTTATACTGTTTATTCAACCGGATATTTACTGACATAATTAATCTTAACTAACTTTGCTCAAGGGTATAGCATGGCAGTTCCCCACCTGGGAATCAAACCTGCAATCTCTGACTCATTGGTAATTATGCATCAAATAACCAACCACCAGCACAACGATGACTTTTTAAAATTATTTTTAAAAATTGATTAGAATGGTCCACTTAGTAATGGCTGCCATTTTTGGTCCGCATAGTGGTGCAGTTGATAGCACTCACCTCACAGCAAGACGGTCCTGGGTTCAAATCCCAAGTTAGGCTAATTGGGGGGGTTGTTAAAGAATGTGTATCAGTCAACCTACCCTACATATATAAAGGTTCATTAAATTTTGCAGGAGGTCCTGGAGTCCCCAAGAGATGTGTATAGATTGAGCCCTATCACTGACCTATGTGAGGGTTGAGGCCCAGACTTGGCTTTATTTGGGAATGTTTTGTGGGTGGCAGGCACACCAAATGGTTACTGCACGAAAGCCAGTTGAGTTTTGAATTTCTTGCAATTCTAATCGGGCCGCCACCAAATTAAGTTTACTTTGTTCCCCCACGACTGATGCCTGCCAATTTTCAGTCACTTCTGGTTTTGGTGAAATGTTATGTTGGTCATAATAGCAGCAGAAATAAAATTTCCACAGTCTGACTGGATAAATTGTTTAATTTGCATGTGATAATGCCTGTGCCATCATTTGACATTCACATAATGCAGTCAGTACTTCACATAAATTTAAGATTTGAATAAAGTAACATACACAAGCTTTTTATTGTTCAGACTTTATTTCATAAGTGCCAATCCAAGATCTAACCATCACCCCTGGAAACAATTGGCTGGTATAGGCAGCGTTACCAGTTAGACAGTGTTTCAAGTTGATAACTTGGGGCCAACATGTAACATTTTACCTTCAAAAGATACATACTATGCGGCAACTTGACCATACATTCCAAGTTGTAACACCATAGCACCAGCTACACCTTTTTTTTTCCCCTCCTCTGACATTCAAACTACAATACCCAGAAACCAAGCTGCCCACAGCAGACTGAAGCAGCATAATGAATTCTACCAAATAAATAATTGTTTTAATGTTAATAATTACTTAGTGTCTCAAAAAGGCAAAGTTTGTATAAAGCGCAAAGTGGACTATGGTGTTTTTGGCTTGCAGAAGGCTTGAACGAATAAATCTGCTTTCCTTTTTAACACAATCAGAGACTGTTTCTTTCCTTTATGTTTTCACAAGGTCAGACAAGGCAAATTTCCTTGTCTGACTCATGACCTAGTTTAATTCAAAAGCAGGCACAGTTGAATAGGCATCACTCCTATCCACTTTTCCATTTTTGTCACCTTGCAGTGCAGCTCTAGTTCTCTTTAGAGAGAATTTGCGCAAAACCACCTCTTCACACAACTTTTAAAGGAACCATATTTATATTAGTACAGCTGGTTCCCCAACTCAGACAAGGTCCTGACATCTGTGTTCTGGGAAATTCAGACCCTGAAACAGCTGAAATCATTTCCTTAAGTGCTTGAAGGGAGCCTGTTGCCATGCAATTTGCTGTGACAAGATAACGTCAAACTGGACAAAATTTCATACACTTGTGAGGACATTACCACTGTGCACCACTTTGTGTGTCTACAGTTTGGACCAATTAGCGTTCAACACTGTGCGGCAGTTCACAGTATATTTTCTTGAAACTACAAATACTATGGTACCAGTTTAAATTCCACAGTTTCTCATATTACAGCAGGTCAGAAACGAAGACGTGGTCTTATCCGGGTGAGATCAGAGGTGGAGGTTGCCATGGAGATGGAGGGGGGGGCGGGGTCTCACAGCAGCAGGGTGAAGTCCAGCGAGTCGATGGTGGCGATTGGCTCTCTCCAGTAGTTGAAGGAGTTGTACTCGGATAGCTCCACCTCCTCCTTGCTCTTCATCCAATCCTGGCCCTTCTGCCCGCCCTTCTGTTTCTTCTCCACCTGGCCACCCTTGATTGGTGGCCCGCCCATCAATCCCAGGCCCTCCAGCTCGGACAGATCCAGCTCCGGGATTGGCTGCCTCCAGAAGAGGAAGGAATCATATTGGGTGTTCGGGGTGTCCAGCATTGCAAACTGAGGGTGGGGGAGCAAAGGAACAAAAAGGATTAACAGTCTGACATGGGAGAACTCCTGTATGTTAATTTATTTTATTTTCTTAAAGCCAATGGCCTTGTCTTTAAGGAGTGGAGATGCGGCTAATCTGCTGCTGTAATGACAGTGATGGACGCATGTTGTGTCCCCAATTGTTCAGATTTTAAGGAATAAGTGCATTACTAATGGAGAGCAGCAATGTGTTGATTGGTTAGTAGGACCTTGGTGATGATCTATGACGGCTCCGCCCACTTGAGATTCATGAAAGGTGAATTTTCTCAACCAGATATTTTCTACTGACTGAGTCAGTAACCGAAACGGATCTCCTCCAGGTCTGACTAGCAACCGATAAAGGAGAAGTGAGACTCATGCAGAGTTTGGTCAGCCGCAGCTGACCTGTAAATTCACAGATGATGGCCTTACCAATTTAATACCATTTCCCACTATTTTTAGGCGCTGGTGTCTCTAACCCGTATTATGTTGCGCTCGCTAGGATGCTGCGAGTTTGACGCATATTACAAACGGCCTCGTCACCCAGCGAATGTCCGCCATACCTCACGAAACTAACGGACAACGCGCATTCAGTCGCCTCTATTTTTGGACTAAGATTCTTAAAAACTAAACGGGCAATGAATGGGCGAAAACGGAAACCATATAACCGGCACCTGACGTCATCCTATGTATCCATCATCCATCTGCGTCCTGCAGCGCTGAGTGATCCTTTATTTCGGAACTACAAGGCGGTGGCCCACACCCACCGGCGAATTTTATCTCGCAATGTCTCGCTCGTCCTTTTCTTGTCCGTATACAGCATCACGACTGCTCGCCCAACTAACGTCTAATTTAAGTCAGCGGGTCATGCAGTGCCAATTCATCCTAAATATAGGTCGGACACGGCATTCACATCCAAATCTAGGCGTCACAGCTTATGACAAAGCTTTTCGATCATGCAATTAATAAACGCAAATGCAATCACATGCAAATGATTACAAGCAGGGAAAGCGAATTTGGTTATTTGTAAAGAATCGCGTATAGACTAAGCCAATGAGCCGCAAACCGTCTCACATTTACACCATTTTAGTCTGCATCTAAACTGAACATACACATTGCGCTTAAAACTAAAAGATCCGTGTTTCAAATGTATTAATGTGAAATATCCCTCTATCGTGATAAATTGCTAATATTAACTGAAAATACAAATTGACAATGCTCCATCTGTGAAAATTTGCGCAGGTGCTTTGGGTGGACCTCATAATAACCATGCAATGGTAAAAATGACACGACCCCGTCGCCAGCCAAATTAGGAAATTCAAAGCCGCCAGTTTACCGTTTTTTTCCCCCTCTAGTCCCAGCAGCGAACAGAACAGCCCTCCTTTTGTGGCAATTCCTTGCTTCTCAATGAAAAGACGCTTTTGTTCAGCTACTGAGCAATGCTCGCGCCAGCGGCTCCTGCTTCTGCTGAAAGTGCGTGGTGCGCGCTCCCACCGCGGGTCTTCAGCGCCATAGCCACGCCCACAGCCGGCCAAACCAAATTGCCGGTATCATCGAGATGTCCAATAGACTAATACAGTGCCTTCGGAAAGTATTCAGACCGCTTCACTGTTTCCACATTTTATTAAGTTACAGCCTTATTATAAAATTGATTGAATTCATTCTTATTCTCATCAATCTACACACAATACCCTATAATGACAAAGCGAAAACAGGTTTTTAGAAATTTTAGCTAATTTATTAAAAATAAAAAACCGAAATATCACATTTATGTAAGTCTTTAGACCCTTTGATATGGACACAATATTGAGTTCAGGTACATCCTGTTTCCATTGATCATACTTGAGATTTTTCTACAACTTGATTGGAGTCCACCTGTGGTAAATTCAATTTATTAGACATGATTTGGAAAGGCACACACCTGTCTATATAAGGTCCCACAGTTGACAGTGCATGTCAGAGCAAAAACCAAGCCATGAAGTTGAAGGAATTGTCTGTAGACCTCCTAGACAGGATTGTGTCAAGGTACAGATCTGGTGAAGGGTACAAAACATTTCTGCAGCATTGAAGGTCCCGAACAACACAGTGGCCTCCATAATTCTTAAATGGAAGAAGTTTGGAACCACCAGGCCTCTTCCTAGATCTGGCCGCTCAGCCAAACTGAACAATCAGGGGAGAAGGGCCTTGGTCAGGGAGGTGACCAAGAACCTGATGGCCACTCTGGCAGAGCTCCAGAGTTCCTCTGTGGAGATGGGAGAACCTTCCAGAAGGACAACCATCTTTTCAGCACTCCACCAATCAGGCACTTCTGGTAGAGTGGCCAGACGGAAGCCACTTCTCAGTAAAAAGGTACGTGATAGCCCAATTGGAGTTTGCCAAAAGGCACCTGAAGAACTCTCAGATCCAGAGAAACAAGATCCTCTGGTCTGATGAAACCAAGATTGAACTCTTTGGCCACAATGCCAAACATCATGCCTGGAGGAAACCAGGCACCGCTCATCACCTGGACAATATCATCCCTACGATGAAGCATGGTGGTGGCAGCATCATGCTGTGGGGATGTTTTTCAGCGGCAGGAACTGGAGACTAGTCAGGATCGAGGGAAAGATGAACGGAGCAAAGTACAGAGATCCTTGATGAAAACCTGCACCAGAGCACTCAGGACCTCGGACTGGAGCAAAGGTCCACCTTCCAACAGGACAATGACCCTAAGCACACAGCCAAGACAATGCAGGAGTGGCTTCGGGACTAGTCTGAATATCCTTGAGTGGCCCAGCCAGAGCCTGGACTTTAACTCAATCAAACATCTCTGGAGAGACCTGAAAATAGCTGCACAGTAATGCTCCCCATCCAACCAGACAGAGCTTGAGAGGATCTGCAGAGAAGAATGTGAGAAATACCCCAAATATAGGTGTGCCAAGCTTGTAGCGTCATACCCAAGAAGACTCGAGGCTGTAATCGCTGCCAAAGGTGCCTCAAAGTATTTGATTAAAGGGTCTGAATACTTAGTCAGCACCATAATTCATTGGACAGTGACATTTTTGTTATTTTGGGTCTGTACTCTAGCATATTGAGTTCGAAAGGATACAATGACAATGAAGTTGAAGTGCAGACTGTCAGCTTTAATTTGAGGGTATCATCCATATCGGCTGAACCATTTAGAAATGACAGCATTTTTTGTACATGGTCCTCCCATTTTAAGGTACTACAAATATTTGTTGAATTGGCTTCACAGATGTGTTTTGTAAGGCAGGTGTATTCATTTGTGTCGTTAGTGAATGCAGAAGACAGCTGTTGATGTCTAGTCTTGATTCTAGACTTTGCAATTGCCTTTGGAGATTGTTGTTGGGGTGTGACAACATGAGGAAGACAGCAGTGTCGATGCAAATTAAGCTGGCCGTCACAAGGCTCAGAAATGAAAATCAATCAATCAGGAACATTGCAAAAACCCTGGGCATGCCCAAGTCAACAGTTTGGTTCATCATTGATAAGAAAAAAACAACTGGTGAACTCAATTATGTCAAAAGACCCGGTAGACCGAAGAACACCACTGTAGTGGATGACCGGAGAATACTCTCTATGGTGAAGAAAACCCCCCTGACAACAGCCCAACAGATCAAAAACACTCTCCTGGATGCAGGTGTAGATGTGTCAAAGTCTACCATACATAGAAGACTACACCAGCAGGACTACAAGATGCAAACCACTGATAAGCCTGAAGAACAGAAAGGCGAGATTACAGTTTGCTAAAAAGCACCTAAATGAGCCCCAAGAGTTCTGAAACAAAGTCTTGTGGACAGATGAGACAAAGATTAACATGTACCAGAGTGATGGAAAGAGGAAAATGTGGAGAAAAAAAGGAAATGCTCATGATCCAAAGCATACCACCTCGTTCGTGAAACATGGTGGAGGGGGTGTTATGGTTTGGGCCTGTATGGCTGCCAGTGGAACGGGCTCACTTGTCTTCATCGATGATGTGACTGCAGACAGAAGTAGAACAATGAATTCTGAAGTCTACAGAAATATTTTATCTGCTCAGATAAAACCAAATGCCTCCAAACTCATTGGACGGCACTTCATCATGCAACAAGACAATGACCCGAAACATACTGCTAGAGCAACAAAGGGGTTTTTGACAGCCAAAAAGTGGAAAATCCTTGACTGGTCTAGTCAATCACCGGATTTGAATCCAATTGAACATGCATTTCACATGCTGAAGAGGAGACTGAAGGCAAAAAGTCCCTGAAACAAGCAGGAACTGAAGATGGCTGCAGTACAGGCCTGGCAGAGCATCACCAGGGAAGATACCCAGCGTCTGGTGATGTCTATGCGTCGCAGACTTCAAGCAGTCATTGCATGCAAAGGTATTCAACCAAATATTAAAAATGATTACTTTATTCTACATTATGTTAAACTGTCCAATATTTTTTGATGCCTGAAAATGGGGGGACTATGTACAAAAGGTTCTAGAATTTCTAAACGGTTCATCTGATATGTATGAAAATACCCTCAAATTAAAGCTGACAGTCTGCACTTCAACCTCATTGTATCCTTTCAAACACTTAGTGCTAGAGTACAGAACCAAAATAACAAAAAATGTGTCACTGTCCAATGAATTATGGTGCTCACTGTATGTAAATGTGATATATATACATACAGTTTATTTTTTTATTTAATGAAGTTCTAAACCTGTCTTCGCTTTGTCATTATGGGGTATTTTGTGTAGATTGATGAGAACAAAAAATGTAATCCATTTTATAATAAGGCTGTAACAAAATGTGAAAAAAGTGAATGGGTCTGAATGCTTTCCAAAGGTACTGTGTGCGTGCGTGCGTGCGTGCGTGCGTGTGTGTGTGTGTATAGCTAGATGTAACGTTAGTTATAGTTCCAACAGAAAACACTCTTAACTCCATGCTTTTCATCCCATTTGCCAACAGCTGATGTCACCCAAGAAAAGCAATTCCAAAGATAATGGTCCAGGAAACTTGATTCAAATGGTAGTTATATTCCCAAGAAGTGACAATTGATTGCCTTCTTCATATTTCTTTCAAGTTTTTAACCCATTCCTAACCATTAAATTGTAATAAACACTACTAGATTATTGTGACCTGTCCAACAGACAAGAACAGGGTAGGCATGTATCCTGCGTTCATTAACATTCATATCTGTAGATGATGTATACGTAATCATATGTAAACCATTCCTCATTACTAGCTAGGTTAAAGTAGGTTTGAGCAGTAACCTTACACTACCAGACAAAACATAAGAAAGCTGAAGGAAAATGGATATCCGCACACTGGATTACAGCTCCCAATACTTCATTGACTAAAAAGAAACATTTCAACCCAACAGGGACTTCATCAGGCAGTACAGGCAAAAAAATTTACAATCAATACCTCACACGGTGTTTAAAGAGATCTACAGAGACAATGATCCGCCTAGCCTCCGGAAGGCAACAAAGCCACTGATGGGACCAGGGAGAAGTCCACTAGACGTCATGGGCATCGCGGGTTGTTGCTGAGGAGAGGAGAGAAAGAGATGGTAAATGGTAAATGGACTGCATTTATATAGCACTTTTATCCAAAGCGCTTTACAATTGATGCCTCTCATTCGCCAGAGCAGTTAGAGGTTAGGGGTTAGGTGTCTTGCTCAAGGACACTTCGACACGCCCAGGGCGGGGTTTGAACCGGCAACCCTCCGACTGCCAGACAATCGGTCTTACCTCCTGAGCTATGTCGCCCCGAGATGATGGAGGATGTGTATGTCACTCGACACCTGCACACTGCGTTGCTGGGGAGGCCTGCTATCAGTAAGCTGGAGCTTGTGGCGCGTCTAGACAGTATCACTATGGAGACGCTAAAGATAAGTCACCCAAAGCTACGCAGCAGTCTTGGTGAGGTGCTGTAGCCGTATGCCATCAGGCTGAAACCAGGGGGCCAACCATTCTCGTTGAAGACGCCCAGGAGGATTCCATTGCCACTGATGGCCAAAGTCAAGCAAGAACCGTCCCGCATGGAAAGCCTCGGGTGATCAGCAGATTCGAGGAGCCAACAGACTGGCACTCCAGCATCGTGGTGGTGCCCGAGAAGACAGGTGCTGTACGCATGTGTGGATCTCACTAACCTCAACGAGCCAGTGTGTCGAGAAAAGTACATCCTGCCATCAGTGGAGGAAACACTGGGAATGCTGGCTGGAGCCAGAATATTTAGCAAGTTGGATGCCGATATGGGGTTTTGGCAAATACCCCTGACTGAAGATTCAGCGAAGTACACAGCCTTCATCACACCCTTCGGCCGATATTATTTCAATTGGCTGCCTTTCAGCATTGCCTCTGCCCCCGAACGTTTTCAGAACAGAATGGTGACTGAGGTCACGGAGGGGCTTGAAGGTGTCATCTGACACATGGACGATATGCTGGCGTGGGGCCAAACACAGGAGGAGCACGACGCTCGTCTGCATGTTGTGCTGGGGAAGACCCAGAAGGCGGGCATCACCCTGAACATCGATAAGTGCAACCTGTCGAAACAAGAGGTAACGTTTCCTGGCCATGTGATCTCCGCCAGCGGCATTAGCCCCGACCCGAGTAAGACAGAGGCCGTAAGGAACATGGAGGAGCCGACAAATGTGAGAGAGCTGAGGAGCTTTCTCGGCAGGGTAAATCAGCTGGGGAAGTTCATCCCGCAGCTGGCTGAGAAAGACAAGCCTCTGCAAGACCTCCTGTCAAAGGAGAACTGCTGGCTGTGGGGCGTCGAGCAGGCCAGAGCTTTTCAAGATCTGAAAGATGCGTCGTCCCCACCGGTGTTAGCCATGTACGATCCGAATAGGGAATGCATTGTCTCAGCAGACGCGTCGTCTTACGGCTTAGGGAGTGTGCTTCTCCAAAAATGGGATGAGGAGTGGAGACCGGTAGCCTACGTGTCGCGGTCTCTCACACAGACGGAGCAGAGCACAGACGGCATCTTTCTCATCGACAAACACTTCCAGCTGGAGAACAGATCACAAGCCTCTCTGAGTCTCCTGGGGTCTCAAGCATTGGATGCTCTCCCTCCACAGATTCAGAGTTTTCGGATGCGCCTGATGCGCATTGCTCATGTGCCAGGAAAGTGCCTGTGGACAGCCGATACGCTGTCACGTGCTCCTGTGAAGAAGGGAGAAACACCAGACGAGAAGGAGTTCTTTGAGAACACAAACATCTATGTGGACATGATAATGGAGAACCTGCAGGCGAGCACTGCCTACCTGGAAGAGCTGACAGAGCAGCTGGAGAGGACAGTGTGTGCGCACGAGTGATGCAGCTGTGTGAAGAAGGATGGCCAGCACACAGCAACAGTGAACCAGCACTCGATCTGTACTGGGTGTACAGGCGTTCCTCACAGAAAAGATGGACTACATGAAGATCACCAGGGCGCGGACAGACTGGACCTTTACCCTCTCCCTGGACATATTATATAATAAAATGTTTTGATGAATGCAATTGGTTGCCTTGTATATTCTGTACTATTGACCAAACTTCTTTCTTGGCTTAAATTGAGCAGTTGCTGGCATGATTGATATTTAGATTAGATTAGATTCAACTTTATTGTCATTGCACAGAATACAAGTACTGATACAACGAAATGCAGTTTAGCATCTAACCAGAAGTGCAAAAGAAGCAGTAAAGTGCTGTGCAGTGTAATGTACATATGTATAATATATAGATAGAATAAACAGTAAGGGTAGGTATGAATGTGCTAAGATATATACATATGAACAGTATTAACAGAATGAACAGTATGAACAGAGTGGTATGAATACGCTAAGATATATACAGTGTGAACACCAGTATAAACAGTATGAAATGTAAACATGAGAAAATGCAGAGTAACAGCTCGAGGTATGATAAGAATACGATGTACACACTATAGCTCAGATATAAACACTATAGACAGTACTATAAATATGAATACACTACTAGATAGTGTTTATATCTGATCTATAGTGTGTACATCGTATTATCATACCTCGAGCTGTTACTCCTCATTTCCATATTCACTTTGTGTGCATGTTTATGTGAATATCTTAACATAATGTGAGTAATTATGACCATAGAAGCACGATAAAAATATTAATGCATATACTGTAAATGAGATCAAGAGTGTCGCAACTCTCTCTTTCTATGGCTCTGGTTGCAACCATGGGCGTGGTTTGCCACGCCCAGGAACATCCCAGAAACATTTTAAAATAACAAATAAGGTCCACAAATTTGGCGAAAATGCATAAAGACAGAGGTTGCCAGTGCATCATAGATATGCCTTAGCATGGTTATTTTATAATATTTTCAAGGCAGAAATCCTGCATAGTATGCCTTTAATACATTAGCCTATTTGGATGGAGTAGGGGGAGCTTTTGGCAGATTATCAGTGACTCACACCGTTTCCATAAAAAATCAATTCATACAGCTAAGTATTTACTGAAGCAATTCAGTGCTGTCATATACAGTGAAATGTCCAGGGTTAATTCAACTCTAACAAAGTATATTAGACCAACCATATGTACTCTATAAGAGATGATTTAACACTGAAATTTTTACTGTGTACAACAATTTCAGCGTTACAAGCACAGCTCTCTAACCATTATTTTACTACACCGCAGCCTTTCAGAACATTGAAACAAACTAACAAAAAGCTCTCAAATGTGATACAAGTTTACAGCCTAAAGTGTTTGTCAGCACATATCCTTCAGTTAGACTGACGTGCTTATTATTAATTTGTGGAATGTCTTTTTTTTCAGATAGGAGGTTGATTCATTTGTGTTGATATGTTCATTTTGATATAGGTATAGGAATCGGAATGACTCTGGTTAATTTGTTTTAAGGGCACAAATCAACAAAGGTTGCATATATTCCTTCCTTGTCAATTTTTCCCACGGCGCGCAGGAACTCACTCAGTCACTCACTCACTCACGGACGACCCGTGGGATGCATGCGCAGGTGCATCTCCCAAAATCACCACTTGGAACGGCACGAGATTTTTAAGCACAGCTTTATCGTTTCGCCTACTTTAGTTAACCTACTTAGCGCATACCACCGATACATATGTATGGATACACGGAGGACAACAAATAACATTACAGAGGTGAGGACATGCCTATGCCACACTTTGTACAGGTGCGCCGTGGGTTTTGCACGGTTTCGTGCTTGTTCTAAGATCAGTCAATTCAGGGCTCTCGCGCACTCGTGTCTCGCCGCAACATCTTTTCTCTCCATCTTTTCCTGGCCGCTTTCTTAATTTTTACACACAATTCCGTTTTTGTCCATTAGAGGCGCTATTTAATTCTAAGGAAATTAGCAACGGGCAGGAAGAAAGAAAAAAAACACATTTTAAACCTAAGAATTTCCTGATTGAAAAGTTGGAACCACACCTCTTTGCCTTTTAGAAGTTCATGACGGTGCTGCACGCTTTACAGTGAGAATCGCTTCAGTAGGAGGAGTGTAACCATTGCTGATTTCAGAGTGAGCCGGTTTGAAGAAAATATAAACGAGGTAAGTTAACAATCCTTGTCCTAAGAATGTACGAAAATGACATTCCGTATACATTTTTAGATATTAAATTCTGCACTTAAGAGCTGAAGGGAGATCTGAGCGCAATGTCGTAGTCATACATACCATTTTATAGGCTAAAAGTTTTGACGTTATAACAAAGAACTCTGGCGATGTTTTTCTTTTGTGTTAATAGTGTCCTCAAGAAAACGATAATGATTAACCAGTTTGGCGATTAAACGTTAACCCGATGTGTTTGTGTCTCGTCTGATTTCCACATTCAGGAACAAGCTATAGCCTAGTTAAAAGAAATAAAATTAAGAGTTGGTTGAGGTTTTTCCGTTCATACCCTCCAGCCAAATCACTCTTGGCTTGAAGTATGTAATATAAACTTCGTGGTTAAATTACAGAACTGGTTGTTCTTAGACTGCACGTGAAGTCCGTTTATTTCAACTTTTGCTACGTGGTGGCACTGTCTTGGTCCCAATCAGTCTATGTTACATACCTTACAGAAGCTGATAACATTTATACTGAAGTCATGTCCTTTTCAAACGTACTGAACTATTGCGGTCACCCGATGCAAAAACCTAAAGTGCAGTTTGTGGTGGATATCAATTACCGTCACAGAAAATTAAGGTTCTTTGGTTCAAAAAGCGTTCGATCTGTTCCCCCGTTCTGTTGGTGTATGTTAATTAGTTGGTGTCGTGTTGTTCTGTCTTCTGTGATCCCCCCTTCCCCCAAATATAAATATAATATAATATATTAGTTATATATTTGTTCAAATGAAACAAATATATAACTAATTATAAGACAGTGTTGTTTGTGTTAGCGTCCAGGGCCCAGCAATTTTCCCTAAGAGAGCGAGTTTAAATGATCCGTGTTTGCACGCGTTAATCCATTTTTTTTTTAGGTCAGAATGGTAGGCTATGTTCAGTGCATGTATATGTACGTGGCCTCGTGTATGTAATACAAGTTGTAGGTGGATGTATCGCTCCTTGGATGTTTGGTGTTAACGTGTAATCATCATTCACTCCAAGGCGAGCTCCGGTTTGAAGGGGGGTTCCAGCGACTAAAAAAACCCGTTATAGCAACTGCTAACATCCCCACCCCCGCTGTCGCGGGAAAGCCATGCGTAGGCTACTGAGCTGCCATTTGTCATATGTTTAGTTTCTAAGCACTGCTGCAAGTATTGTCTCCGCTTTTTTGTTCAGCAAACACAGTCCTTGCTTGCCATTGACGGTCTCAGCAGAATCGGTCTGCCGTTGTTTTGGGTGTATAATCTATAATGTTGGGTCTTGTCTTTATGCTTGGTCTGTCTCTGAATCCACCTGAGGGTGTGTATTTGTGCGTTCAGTGATGATCCTAGAGTTTCACGCGGATGCGAGTCACGATGGAAGAATAAGGTTTCCCAGATGTGTCATGCAGTCTGATGACGCGTTCACGCGTTGCACAAAGGACTTGTTAATGAATTTAAAATGTTTCGCTGGGAAAATGTGCAGTGTTTGGGTGCCTTAAACGGTACTTTCAGCAGCGACCGGTTGGTTGGTGTGGCTAAATTGGGAAAGGGGGGCGACAGCGCTACTAGCCCCCCTAGACAAGGCAGAAATTAAACACCGATTGTTCTGCAGCGAGGGAAGTGTCAAAACGGGCGAACTACGAATTTGAAATAATTGCGTTTGTTGTTTTCATTTATTTCCCTGGCTTTTCAGTTGACAGTCGCGTGCGTGTTTCACAGCTTGTTTCCAGATGTACAGTTGCGTATGTGGCCTATTGGAGGAGCGCCGATTATGCCTCACTTAAGGGTAAAGTTGCCCTTCTCTGGAATTTAACCGGAAACATTGTGGTTCCAGTTCAAATCATTGGTTACTTGGTCATTCCTGATAATGGTGAACAATGGTTTTAAAGTTTATGTATTGGCTAGTCTGTTGTCCTTGTCGGTAACTGCCAATCGTCTATTATATTGGCAGAAATCTCCCACAGGGTGCTTGTTTAATCGTGACGACGCTAGTTACAAATGTTTTGGTGCGGTAATCTGATGTGTTTTAGTTGCACTGAACTTCAGCACAGCGTGGACATGATTTCGGGTCTAAGCGTGACTTGTTGATAACACTGGAATTGAATGTGTTCCCTCTATAAACTGATCCACATGCTGTCGAAGCGAAGTGTGTGCCACATGACAACGGAGAACAGTCGTGATGCTCCCCCTTGACAACTGTGCGGGTTAAATTTTTTATAAACATTTCACAATACACTTCAATTTCCCAGTTATTCCCATCACTCATCCATAATATTTACAACAGTAGCTATATGATTTCGTCGTCGTGGGCCATAAATTAGATACCAGAAACAAAAAGTTGGCTTTGGCGACGTCGCGGCGGGCGCACACGAATCCTCACAAATGAGCCGAGCTAGCGTTTCCTGTTGCCCTTCGCTATGCTCTTCGACGTCCTGCTAAAACCAGGCGAACACTAACACAAAAGAGAGAGAAAATGGTCGTTTGTTCCCAGATTAGGACTATGAGCCCGGCACATGCAGCATTAGAGCGTAGTTAAACAGTCGGCAGTCCGTAGCCGGCTGAAAAGCGCTCTTTGTAATTTCGCCCTCAAGGAATCCACACTTTTTAAAGCACGCCCCCTTCTCTGCCTTGAACTTACTGGCCCCTTAAACTAAGCACTGTTTCTATGGCGACGCACTCGCGCACGCACCAGGCCTCTTCAGCAGTTTGCAAAAAATGTCCTCATCTCGTGGCCCCCGAGCCTTCTCGCTGCCTTTTTCAGGAACCAATTGCGCCAACTTCATTACATTACATTTATTTAGCAGACGCTTTCATCCAAAGCGACGTACAAAAGTGCATATCATGGTCATTGGACAACTATAAAACACAGGTTCAATAAAGGTACGAAACCTCTTAACTTCGCAAACCTTTTGAGAAAAAAAATCTCATGAAACACTTGTTTGTAGTAGTTATGATTGCTTAAAAAAAAAAAAAAACTTTATTGGAAATCTCAGGAATCATTAATGGTGAACAAAATATCAGATTCATGCAATGCATGTGCAATTCGCAGCAAAGTTCCATTTGTATCCTTTGTCAATATTGTCACTGCATTGTTGTGTTTTACCTCATCAGATGGTAATATTCTAATTCTGTTCAACCTAATCCCACTAAAAGCCCCTCTTATCTGTTTATGCCATGTGCTTTGTTTGCTAGAATTCCCCGACCCTTTGTTGAGAACAGTGTCACAGAATTAGAAGTCACAGACGGTGACCAGTGACGGAGGAATCACGGCATAGTCCCCCCCCCCCCCCCCCCCCCCCCCCCCAACTGCTTTCCCTGCCATGTTTAGCTTTACAGGAACGCTGGCGGCGCCGTCCCAAGCCGTCTAGGAGCAGGAAGGGCTTGTTCCTGTCGAGTCTGGTTCCTCCCAAGGGTACTTTTGCTAACTTTGGGAAATTTTATGTATTTTTTCCCCTTGCCACTGTCACCAGGGGTTTGGTTTTGTTAGGGAGTTTTGGGCTAGAGTCTGGCCAAAAAAAAGTCCTATGTAAATACATATTATTATATGCAGGGCTGCCCAGCCCTGTTCCTGGGAGTCTACCGTTCTGTAGGTTTTCACTCCAGCCCTACAAAGCACACCTCAGCCAACAGTTAGAGATGTCATTTAGCTGCTAATTAGTTGAATCAGGTGTGCCAAATTAGGATTGAATTGAAAAGGACAGGCAGATACTGGATGGTAGATTTCCTGGAACAGGACTGGACAGCCCTGTGGTTATATACACATGACCAGTAAGAAAGTACCTTTTGTGATGGACTGGCAAACTGTCTAGGATGTATTCCTGCCTCTCGGCCAATGCACGCTGGGATCGGCTCAGGCACCTCCTGCAACCCTGACCAGGAATTAGCGGGTATGGATAATGGATGGATGGATGAAAGTCCATTTTCCCCAGAAAGGCAGAGGAGTCCAGCTAAAAGGACATGTTCTGGGGGCAGCGATTCAACGCCATGATGGTCACAGATGATGATGATGGATGATGGTCACAGATGATTATCGGCCAATGGCTACACAGTGGTGGTTATGCGTGCTCTGGACAGTGTGCATGCTGGTCTGCTTGCCCCCCCCCCCCATGAACTGCCCGAGGGGTGAGACAGGTTTAGTTGTGCTTACTAAACTAAAATCATGGAAATTTGTGACTAAAACGCATTGCTAAGATGGAAGAATTAATGGAAAAGCAGAGATTTAAAAAGCTGCCCCCGTTTTAGTTATATGGCCTTAATCCATCCACCAGAACAGCGTATTATTTATGTGTGAAAGAGCACTTGCGGTCAGCTCACTCTAAAAGTTTGAGATGGTCTGGGTCTGGGTCGATAAAAGCAGGCCGAAATGATCATTTACACAACCCCTTTGCGGAGGTATTTTGGTTGTTTTGTTTGTTTGTATTCTCTAAGCAAAATATTTAGATCAGCTGCCAAGTGAACCCACCCTCGCACCCCAGGACAATCAGAAAGTGTGAGATGGTTTCCCTGTTCGTTCTCATGCTGTTCCAGCGGTTCTGGACACAATTCGCTATTAATCCTCGTGCTCTGCATCGAGGTGAAACTCAAGCCCTGGGTTTATGTTTTTAATCGAGTGGAATGCAGTTTTGCTCAACTGGCATTTTAAGTGCCTGGAAACATCACAAGAATCAACCATCCCCACCCCCCCCCCCCCCCCCCCAGCCTTACCTCTTCAGGTGAGAGTTTGCCTTCTGGACTTTAAAAAAAAAAAAAAAAAGAAAGAAATTTCAGTGTCATTTTGTGATTAAAAAAAAAAAAAGTTTTTTGGTTTGTCTTTTGATAGGCAGTTTTTTCATGCGATGGGGACTTTCATTGGGGCTTTTGCGAGAATTTGTGGTTAGAGGATGTACCCTTCAGGTGACTCCAGTGCGGTTTTTAACAGTGACGTCATGTTTCCAGAGGCTGTGAACTATGAGCTTGAGAAAGCCCCCCTGCCACTCTTGCGCCGACAGGTCATTGCATTACGTGCACTTAGAAGACGCTCTTATCCAGAGCGACTTAGGGTACATTTACGTAGCATTTACATTGTATCCATTTATACAGCCATTTATATATACTGAAGCAATGAAGTGTATTACTGAAGCAATGCAGGTCAAGTACCTTGCTCAAGGCTACAACGACAGTGTCTTACCTGGGAATTGAACATGCAACCTTTTAGGTTACAAGACCAGCTCCTTACCCATTATACCCAGGTCACTGCAAGCAGAATCTGTCTGGGCAGATCAACAATGTACACTAAAATTGAAATGATATCAAAAAGGTCCAGAAAGTGGTCCAAACCTTTCACACTTTCAATAGCTTTCATCGTTTAAATTCACATTGAAGCCCAACAGATCATAAGTGAAATGGTTTCTGTGTGATGGGCCCACAGTGCTACCTGCTGCTATCTAGATGCTCAAATGGGGTGTTGCCATTATAACAGGAAACTACTTGTCAGTGCAGGACTTGGCTTTTTTTCTTGTTGTTTCTTGCACGAGTGTCGCAATTGCAGGAAGATCATTTGCGCTGCAGGGAAGATTAAGCCATGCTAGGGTCTGATTTGCCAACAGGAAGTTGCGTATTCGCCACCTTTTTGTTTTGAAGGAAGAACTCGCTCACTCAACTGGAATTAAGTCTGTAGTGTTTTTCATAATTAGTCTGGTGATGACGCCATCTATGAGGTATCTGTCTAAAAATTGTGTTGGTGCTATTTCTTCAGCTTAAGTTTTCTTGTAAGCAGTACACAATGTTCTCTTCCGACTGTGCTGACCACAGACTATTCGGATTGTCAGTGCCATGTTCTTAATGTTCTGGAACATTCTCCCTACCTTTGATGTGGAAACATTCCAGTCTGATCCGTGTTTCTGAAAATTAAGGGGCACGATGAAACAAACTGTGCAGGGTCTGTGCTGTAGTATTGCACCAAAAACATATTTTTACCAACCAGAACTTCCTGTACTTAAGGATGGTACATGGGAGCTAAGTATCTGGTGACTCCTTATAATCCGTGAACGAACCCTAGCTATTACACCGGTATCGGTTATGGCTGGCTGTTCAACTAGGTTTTAACCCTTTGAAAAGTAGGTTTTTTTTGGAATGTTCTTTCAAGTCAGTGTTCTAGAACTCCATTGCTTTCCAGTTACCAGTAGTGATCATTGGATCAGCATTAGAATATTCAATTAAAAACATTCTAAATCACATATTTGGGATCTTGCGCTTAAAGGTTTATCTGTAATAACTCTATAGCCATATCAGAACAACACCCAGATTTCTTATCCTGATGTAGGTGGTGATTTTGTTTGTGGTTGAATATTAATTAAAAACTTTTACCCAGAAGTCTTTGGGAGAGGTTTGACCTTTTGGGTTTCTCCTCATGCAGCTGCTGTCATGCCAGAGCCACTTAATGAGGTTTAAGTGGATCATGTGACCTGCAGAAAGAGACTGGAATTCGAAGGGGCAGCGAGACACAGCCACTCCATTTAAAACAAAGTAGGCCAGATGCAATCTCCGCATAGAGAAGTAGGCCATGCACAATCACTTTATAGGGAAGTACACCAAGCACAGCCACTCCTCATCAAAGTAGGCCAGATATCCCCCCCAGCCCTTATATACAGGTTATTCCCAACAAGTTAAAGTGAACAGTGAAATTTTATAGGTTTCTGCTGGTAAATTAAAATTGTGCAGATGTTTAAACTATCTATATTGTCATTGTATCCTTTCAAACTCAAAGTGCTAGAGTACAGAACCAAAAAAAAAAAAAATGTGTCACTGTCCAATGAATTATGGTGCTCACTGTATGTATATATATATATATATATATATATATATATATATATATATATAATTGTAGTATGTTGGGTAAGGAACTGGTGTAACTTACAACCTAAAGGTTGCAGGTTCGATTGCCAGTTAGGACATTGTTGAGCAAGGTACTTAACCTGCATTGCTTCAGTACATATCCAGCTGCATAAATGAATGCAATGTAAATGCTGTGTAAAAAGTTGTGTAAGTCTGGCTAAGAGTGTCCGCTAAATGCCTGTAATGTAATGAGTACATACATTAGAGGATGATGTGCTGGTGTCTTATTGGACCCCCGTCCGTGTGTTGAAGTCGGGGGCTGGCGTGTGAGAGCAGAAGCTGAGCGTGTTGTCAAGACAACAGCTGCACCTCGGGGCGTGTTTCGTCGTCAAGTTTACCTCACCGGGGAAATATTTGAACACCATGCTTTGACCACCAACCCCCCCCCACACAGTGTGAGTCATAGGGGCCTCATCATGAGGTCATTTCCCCTCTAAAACATCACGGTTTTGGATGCAACGCTGCTCCTGAACCAGGACTGGGTTTTTTTTAGGAATGCTTTATTGTTTTTTCGGTGTTCTAGAACCCCATTGTTTCAGTCGCCAGCAGGGCTTGTTACATCACCATTTAGAACGTTCTGCTGAGAACAGTCTAACCGCATGTTTTGTGGTCCTAGGACTTTGAAGGGTTTAATGGGTGTCTTTTTGGTGGCGTTCTTCGGTCCCTGATGTTTTGAAAACAACTCTGCTCTCCTGAGCTTCACTGGAGCAGATTCCTCACAGATCTTTCAGTTTTTTTTTTTGTTTTTTTTTTGGCAAGCCCCCGGCCTCCACCCCACAACGGAGAAGTATGGCGAGCAGGACCTGTCCAACACATTACAGAATAGGAGTTCGTAGGGGTCCCTCCTCCAAGTTTATCTTTTGAAATTGGGAGGGGGGTGGAGGCTCAACAGTGTCTATTTTGGGTAAGGGGATAGATGGGGCTGCCCTTGGGCAAACACTCTCTATCACTGGCTGCTAGATTGATGCGATTAAAAAGTAATTTAACATTTAAGTTCCTGCTATTAGTCTGTGGCGTTTGCCCTTTGTACCCGTTCCCCCACCACTACCAGAATGGCACAGCCTTTGATGTGGTGAAGGACGGTTGCATGTGAGGTAAGATGACTGTACAGGGTAACTGGTCATATTCTGGAGAATTCTGTGGCTCCAGGTCTCAGATTGGAACATCACTGAGGCATGATGGGTAGAAGGGACAAGCCCCTCAGTCCAGGAGACAGGCTCTGTTGTCCTGGCACCACCCACCCAGCTTTGCCTTAGCCAATCAGCTGTTTGCTCATTTGCATATACCCTCCCATGGTCTCGAGGGGCCATCTTCAGAGTAAACAACCCCATTTTACCCCAGTCGTGCTCAAGCAGAAAATCAACCCTCCCCTTCGAGAAAGGTTCCTTCCTCTGGTCTTAAACCGCTAAATTTAGCTTTGTTTACTTCACAGGATAGTTGCAATATCTGCACAGACAGACCTGAGAACTTGCTTTAGGCCAAAAATAGTTGATCTTGCATTTCTTTCAATGTAGTTTTGCACATCATTTGAGTGGCTTTTAAATGTCTGAATGTGACCGTTGTCCTGCCACCGGCTCCATTTAATTCTGCATGTATGGGAAACCATCATGTGAAAATCCACTTTTGACCAGGACTTTCAGTAGTGCCTCTGTTATTTTTGGTGACCATCATGAAAATGAATTCCAGCAGGGTTTCAAAATTATTGCAAAACCATGGAAACGGAATCATTACCGTTAGTAAAATCACAAATGTGTAATGAGCATGTTCTTTCCTGAACATTCTAATGCTGATGTAACAATCACTACTGTTAACTGGGAGCAATTAAGTTATAGAACACTGACTTAGAATCCTGTAAAAGCATTCCAACAAAACCTAGGTGAAGCTTGTATCTCCAGTGGCAGTTGTAGGGAGAAGAGGATGGATCTCTTGTTCAGATGTACGTATATTTGCGTGGTTTCCATGGAAACTGTGGTCTTAAGCCATAGTGCTACATGCTTAGACAGAACCCCCCCCATCCCCCCTCCCAAATCCCTCAGGGTGACTCTTTATTCAACCCTTCGCTATAGCCCGTGTGGGACACGGAAGCGATGCATGTTGGGAAGTCCTTATCTTCTTAACTGTGTCCGGCAGTGAGGGTGGGGGCAGGCGCGGGGGGGTGGAGGCACTTGAAGTGGTGTAATCGGCCCAGCGCCAAAAATCAGTGGCAGGAATGAGCCGAGTGGTGAAGAACAGCCTTTTGGGGGGGGGGGGGGGGGTGTTTAAGCCCTTCCATACCACACGGAGAGGGGGGTCTGTGTCCCGCTCGGGGTCTGTCTTACTATTTTGGTGTGAGAACGTTCAGAGAGAGATTTTTCTGGTTCTGATCCAAACCTGAGTACATAAAGAATTCTCTAGGAAAAGGAAGGAGGAAGGTGGAGTAGCTCTCTGGTGTGAGAGATGCAGTTTAAAATAAACAAATAAATGTCTTATTTTCTTCTGTCATGTTTTCTTATGGTATTTCCTTAATCCAGCTCAGTGTGTAGAACATGGGCATCAGTATGGCAACACTTGGACTTTTTTTTTTTTTTTTTTTTGGAAGAAAACTGTTTTTCAAGGAAATTCCAAACATTAAATATTCCAGTAGGTCATTCTGTTTTCCGTTTTATGCTTTGTTTTCCAATTACCGATATACTCCTCTGGCCTCATTTTGACGACATTGCTTCTGGTAATGCTAAGACTGTTTCTGTTTTTGCT
>CM045890.1:46351904-46404404 GCA_025169545.1 Anguilla japonica | reverse complement strand
GTGTGCACGAGGCCTCAGAGCTCAGTTCAGTGGCTGTTTGCATACCATTCAGCCCTCGGGTCCCGGGTCCCAGGTGCCACTTGTATGCTAATTGGTTGTGCAGATTAGCTGGGAGGAATCGGCGGTTCCGGTTGGCTGCCGGTACATCCGGCCCTTTTTGGGTGAGTCCGACCGCGTTCCGCCATGCCGGCCGACGCCCCTTCTGTGGAACTGAGGAGGAAGTTACTGCCAGATGCGCAGCTACTTCCTGTGGGGGGGGCTGTGTTTATAAATATATACTACATTTCCAGAAGTATGTGGACACCTGAACATCACTCCCTTATGTACTTCTAGAAAATTTAATTCCAAAACCATGGGTATTAATATGGAGTTGGACCCCCCCCTATGCTGCTGTAACCTCCACTCTTCTGGGAAGGCTTTCCAGTAGATTTTGTAACATGGCTGTGGAAATTCAGTTCAATTCAACCACAAGAGCATTAGTGATGTCGGGCACTGCTGTTGGGCGTAAGGCCTGGCTCTCAGTCGGCATTAGGAATTCTTCCCAAAGGTGTCCCAATGGGGATGGGGTCAGGGCTTTGTGTAGGCCAGTCATGTTGTTCCCCACCACACTCAGCAAACCATTACTTTATGGACCTTTCTTTGTTTATGGGGGGCATTGCCATTCTGAAAGAATGTTGCCAAAACTGTTGCCAAAATGTTGGAAGTGCACAGTTCTCTAGAATGTCATTGTATGCTGTAGCATTAAAATTTCCCTTCACTGGAACTAAGGGGCGTAGCATGAGAAACCATGAGAAACAGCCCCAGACCATTATTCCTCCTCCAGCTAACTTTAGTTCGGGCTATTCGGGCCAGTACAGTTAGCACTAAAAGCATTCCGCCAAACCCACATTTGCCGGACAGACTTCCAGTTAGCGAAGCGTGACTCATCACTCCTGAGAACACATTTCCACTGGTCTGGTGTCCAGCTGTGGTGTACTTTACACCACTCCAGCCAACGCTTGGCATTGCACATGGTGATCTTTGGCTTGTGTATGGTTGCTCGGCCATAGAAACCCATTTCATGAACTGTTCTTGACGAACAGTTATTGCGCTGACATTATTTCCAGAGGTAGTTTTGAACTCTGTGGTGAGTGTTCCAACCAATGGCAGATGATTTTTATGTGCTACCGCTTCAGCACTTGGCAGTGCGAGCTTGTGTGGCCTACACCTTAGCGGCTGAGCTGTTGTTGCTCTTATACGTTTACACTTCACAATACAGCACTTACACTTGATCGGGGCAGCTCTAACAGGGCAGAAATTTTGACGAACTGACTTGTTGGAAAGGTGGCATCCTATGATAGTGCCATGTTGAAAGTCACTGAGCTTTTCAGTATGACCCATTCTACTGCCAATGTTTGTCTATGGACATTACATTTCTGTATGTTGATTTAATTATACCTGTTAGCAATGGGTGTGGCTGAAATAGTCAAAACCATTAATTAGAAGGGGTGTCCACATAGTTTTTGGAAATGTAATGTATAACTTTTTAAAAAATATATACACTGTGTATACGTACAGTATTTGTGTGGTATAAAAGTGTGGCCAACCCCAGTACTGGAGAGATGCAGGATGTGCTGGTTTTTGTTGGTGCTCAGAAGTTTAATTAATCAAGCGCTGATTGCACGGCTAACTCACTTTCACCTCACCTGGTGGCAATGGTGCAGGCGAGTTTTCCCCCCTGCGCCGCAATAAGTGCACTCAGATCATGAAATCGTTCAAGTGAAAGGCACTATATAAAATGCAATTAATCCATCAGTATCAATTCCCGTGAGGTGATAACAGTAAGAATGATAAACGGCAGTCTCTGTCTCTGCAGAACCAGGGTTGGCGATCCATGATGTATCATTTATATCTATCAGCGTGTGCACTTCACTTGCGCGCGCAGGTGAATCCGCGCGCTGTAAAAACACTTTGGGGTCCGCCTGGAGCCGCTCGCTCGCTGCTAACCCCGTGGTTGCTGCTGTGTTTCAGAAGAGGAAGAGGAGGAGGAAGATCGACCGCAGCATGATCGGGGAGCCCATGAACTTCATGCACCTGACGCACATCGGCTCGGGGGAGATGGCAGAGGGACTGCCGGCGGTAAGGAGGGGGTGAGAGGGAGCGGGTACAGGTGATTAAGGGAGCAGGTACAGGTGTAAGAGCAGGTACAGGTGATTAAGGGAGCAGGTACAGGTGTAAGAGCAGGTACAGGTGATTCTGGGAGTGGGTACAGGTAAGAGCAGGTACAGGTGATTATGGGAGCAGGTACAGGTATAAGAGCAGGTACAGGTGATTCTGGGAGTGGGTACAGGTATAAGAGCAGGTACAGGTGATTATGGGAGCAGGTACAGGTATAAGAGCAGGTACAGGTGATTCTGGGAGTGGGTACAGGTATAAGAGCAGGTACAGGTGATTAAGGGAGCAGGTACAGGTATAAGAGCAGGTACAGGTGATTCTGGGAGTGTAAGAGCAGGTACAGGTGATTCTGGGAGTGGGTACAGGTGTAAGAGCAGGTACAGGTGATTAAGGGAGCAGGTACAGGTGTAAGAGCGGGTACAGGTGATTAAGGGAGTAGGTACAGGTGTAAGAGCAGGTACAGGTGATTCTGGGAGCAGGTACAGGTGTAAGAGCAGGTACAGGTGATTCTGGGAGTGGGTACAGGTGATTATGGGAGCAGGTACAGGTGTAAGAGTGGGTACAGGTGATTATGGGAGCGGGTCCAGGTGTAAGAGCAGGTACAGGTGATTATGGAAGCAGGTACAGGTGTAAGAGCAGGTACAGGTGATTAAGGGAGCAGGTACAGGTCATTGAGGGAGCAGGTACAGGTGTAAGGGAGCAGGTACAGGTGTAAGAGCAGGTACAGGTGATTCTGGGAGTGGGTACAGGTGTAAGAGCAGGTACAGGTGATTATGGGAGCAGGTACAGGTATAAGAGCAGGTACAGGTGATTCTGGGAGTGGGTACAGGTGTAAGAGCAGGTACAGGTGGTTCTGGGAGTGGGTACAGGTGTAAGAGCAGGTACAGGTGATTATGGGAGCGGGTACAGGTGATTAAGGGAGCAGTTACAGGTATAAGAATGGATCTAGATAATGGACTAACTAGATAGATCTAGAATGGATCTGATAATGGACTAACTAGCTTAATTATGTTACTATCCACAAACTATTGCATTAAAGAAGAACTTTGTTCTGAATACGGGTGGAAATGGGTTAGTTTAGGTTTGAAACAGTCAGTGGATCTGCAGGCATTGTGCTGGTATATGAAGGGTAAAAGTATTTCAAGTAGTTACTAGATCCAGGTGTGTGTGTGCGTGCACCTGTGTGCCTGTATGTGTGTGCATGTTTGGGGTGGGGTGGGGTGAAGGCTTGCTCGGGATCCTTGATGATGGCCCAGCTACCTGTGTCAGGGGGTTACTTGATCGGGCCGTGGTGGACTGAGCACGCTCCACTTGGGCTCTCCAGCGGAACCACGTAGCAGGCTACCTGACAGGAGGAGTGTTGTCATGGCACCAGCTTCCCCTCTCTGTGTTCTGGAATACTGCGGAAAAGCTTCTGTGCGAGGGCACAACTGGGGTCGGAGTCGCCACTCTGTTCCAACCGCTGTAGCAGGAAGTCTTAACCCTTTAATATACATGATTAGAATGTTCATAACTGAACATTCTAATGCTGATGTAACAATCACTGCTGGTGATTGAATGCAATGGAGTTCTAGAACACTGACTTTTAAAAAAATGTAGGCCTACTCTTCAAAGGGTTAAAATAGAGCTCGCCCATCCTCCCCCATGACAGGGCCCAGACCGAAAGAGATGAGGGACAGTAGCACAGCGGGATGGGGGCGGGGGAGGTTATGAAATATTATTTCACCATGGTGATAATGGGAAGGTAAACTCCTTAGTGAATTCTCCCGTCTGGGTCGATGGTTTATTAATCGTCACGTAACATCTGACCATTATAAGCAGCTCAGAGAAGGGAAGGAGAGCCGGACTTGTATGACTGTGCATGAGCTAAACTGGCAGCGCTGATTTCTGACGCGCACTCTCGTTACATAACACCGCTAGTCCAGCGGAGGCACGACACAACTCCTACTGCCTCATTCGTCATCCTCTACACTACCCTACCCCGCAGCGGCGAACGGGCTCAAGGGCAATGCGTGCGTGCGTTTGTGCGTGCGTCCGTGCGTTTGTGCGTGCGTCCGTGCGTTTGTGCGTCTGTGCGTTTGTGCGGGCGTGTGTGGGAAGTTAGAATTGTAGGGTAGAGCTACTGGAGGTTTTGTTCCGAGGTTGTCGTGGCATGTTGCTTAGTTACCAGCATTCCCAGTCACCATCCACCTGTGTATGCGTAGGCTGGATTTCCTCTCAGTACAAGCAGTCTCACCAACTCTCTCTCTCTCAAACACACGCGCACAAACGTATACACCACATACATTTATAGCATTTGTATAAATGGTTTGCCATGCTACTTGGAACTGAGAATCACATTAATCACCCCCCCCCACCCCACTCCCATTCCCCCATGGCTCTCCGGTCTGGTTTTGACATCTCTGTGAGGACCTAAAGATTAAGGAAATGTAACAGAACATTTTGTGACTTTTTTACCCCCTCTTTTCTCTTATTAATCTCAGTCCTGAAAACACTGCGTGCACACACACACACACACACACACACACACCAGCTGGCAGGTAATTCTTCCGCCTGAGCAGGCACATCAATGCCAGGAACGCTGCTGTCATTCGAGCCGCTCGGGACAAGTGAAGTATGGGAGAATCTGATAATTGGACAACGGAGGCCTCTTCAGCATTCCGGTGCCAGGGGTTGCCTAGCGACTAAAACGCAGTAATGCAGGGCCTGGCGATTAGAGTGAAAGGAGAGAGAGAGAGAGAGACGGGAGAAACGGAAACGGGGAATGGTGTTCGGTTACGGCAGCTGTAGGACCCTAGGATCCCGCCGTGATGTTTGCGCGGAGCCGGGACTAACCGAGATGGGGGTAACTAAATTGGGCTATCCGGGGCCCAGAACTCTCCCCTTTAAAGTAATGAAGCACAACCCTCACTTGCTGTCAATGTATTTTTTAAACAAATAAACATCTGGGTTGACCGTTGATGGAATAATAATAATGATCGTTCGACGCATGGAAACACACACACACACACTTTGTGTGTCCTCCCCCCTCTCTCAGACAGTTTTTTTTTCCGTAAATATATTCTGTGGAAATTCCTAGAGGAGTCCTTTCTTCAGAGAGAGTGGGAATATTAGAAGCCTAGTAAAGGATGCACACTGGGGGGAAAAGTATCCGCCTCACTGTGTAAAAATGGCTCCCGTCTTTCCCTTCCGGAATATTCTGTCCTCACAATAGGAAGTGCTAATGGGTTGCAGACGTATTTCAAAACAACCATAGTTCATACTGCCTCTCGCCCAAACTGTATAAATATTATGGAAAGCGTGCCATTGTCATTCCAAACGGTGGAATTGTATTTTTAGATTGGGGGGAGGGGGGTAGCTTGGCACTGCGTGTTCGTTTAGACCCCTTCTCGAACCCAAGACTCAAGGTTAACTAGAGCCGGCAGGAAAGGGACGTGTCCGGGAAGCGACCTTTTAACCCGGATGTCTTTGTGCCCCCTCTGCAGTCTGGGTCGGTCCATGAACAGATGAGGTCAAAAGGACCTAGCGCCAACGGCCGGAGAAGCCTGTTATAGCGGGTGAGTAACCGCTACGCTAACGGTTAGCGACGGTCGCATTACATTACATTACAGGCATTCAGGAGATGCTCTTATCCAAAGCGACTTGCTCAACTATTTTACATAGCATTGTATAGCAAAAATATACTGAAGAAATTGCTCAAGGGTACCACGGCAGTGTCCTGCCTGGGAGTTGAACCTGTGACCTTTAGGTTACAAGACCAGCTGCTTACCCATTATTACGATACTGCCCCCTAATACTGGTCGTGTTTTGGGTCTAGCGCCTACGTTCACACTGGCTGCTCAGTACCCCGCAGCTCAAGCAATCCGATTCGCCTTAAAAACTGCACTAGTCTTCAGGCTGGCCTAGCTTGGTTGAGATTTCTGAGATGACAAGGCATTGTAGTCAATCACATCCATGTTGTTATTTGACGGCGAACTGAAACGTAATTAACTCTTAAGTGAAGTTTTTAAATGAATGAATGTGTGGATCTGAGGACTGGTGCAAATGTAAATAAATGTACAGCAGATTTGATGAATGAGAATTGTGGGCAGCACAGTGTATTTGTGAATATTAATCTACCAAAATTCAGCAGGGTACGCTTCTATGTCCCCTACCTGTACTCTTCATGAATGCAGAATATAGGTGGTCTGCATTCAAAAATAGACTATAGACTACAGACTATTCAAAAATACAGATCAACTTGCTTCATATTGTTTTAAAATCATTCCAGCTAGTCAACCACATTGAGCTGTAGAGTAATTTATAACGGGATCCTTTTGATGGGACCTAGAATCGGCTGAGCTACCATAGGCTCAGTGACCGATTTGAACCAACAGCTGCGATTCGGTCGTAGAATGTGAAATCTGTTTTTGGCTGGTTCAAAGAAGTCAAAGTTTCGCTCATGGGGAAAGGCGCCCGTTTGAGCCGTTCGTCGGGAGGCGAAAACGGAAACGTGTCTGCCGTCTGTAAATCCGTGCGCAGACACGCTCGCAGGGGCACGGTCGCTCTGAGTCACCTTGAGACGAGCGAGACGCCGAAAAAAGTGCAGAGTCACCCAGTTCCCGGCCCCTGGGAAGACAGCAGAGAGCTGTGTAAGGGCTTTTTGGAGGCAGACAGGATGTGACATCACAGGAAGTGGTCTATCTGGTACATTTCAATCTTTAAAAGCACTCTCAGGAAGTTTGCTGAAGTGTGAAGGCCGACCAGGAAATAATGGCTCCTCTTATTCACCCCTCCTTCCCTCCTTCCCTCCCTTCATCCCTCTCTCTCAATTTGCTTCACAGAGACAAATCCACACTCAAAAAATTAGCACCTTAATTTTTTTTAATGTACAGTTGTATAAATTTTCTGCACAACTTTTTAACATTTTTAAAATTTAAATTGTTTTGAGTTGTGGATTGATTTAATTACGTATACTGTTTTTTTTTATGCTTAAATGACTATTGCACATGGTAACCAAGATTCTTCACAGCATGGTCTGTTAGAAAATTTTTTCTTCCTAAATGCTGATTGACCCTACTCTTGGAAAAGGGTCTTTAACCCTTTGAGGTGTCACAAATATGTGATTAGAATGTTCTTAACTGAACATTCTAATGCTGATGTAACTATCACTACTGGTGATTGAAAGTTCTAGAACAAGGAATTTTGACAAGAAACATACTCTTAAACATAACCTCAAAGGGTTAATTAAATTGGTAATCCTGATGTTTTTTATTTTTATTATTTAAACAGGATGAAGGGCCAATCCGGTGAAGCCTCCATTCTTCCACTTTGCCCCTGACCCAACCCAGCTCCACCCAACCTAACCCGACCGACTAGCACTTAGAAGCCCGGATATCCACAAGTTCCCACCCCGCCCTCCCCTCAAACCTGCATTCAGCTTCTTTACTGGACTATGTCTAGAGAAATGTGTTAAGCCTCCGATTAATCTCTGTCATTGTGCGGGGACATGGAGGGACCGTTGTGTGTTATATTAAAGGAAAGTATTCACTCATTTCTCAAGCTGGACGAGAGCTGAGAACCTCCGGTGTTGTCGCGTTGTGATTTTTGCGGGAGTTTAGAGATTTAAAACGCACGCTGGAATCTCTTGCTTAAAAGATCCACGTGTGGACTTCTCGGGATCCTCCTAAGGGGTCGTCTGAAATCTCCACACCATTTCCCCAACTGTAAAAAAAAAACCGAAAGGGAAAACTGTTTCCCTGGGGGGGAAACCTGCGAAACAAAATGAGGATGCTCCCTCACCTCCCGATGCCAAGGGTTTGTGTACATGTCCTTTTGTGTGTGTGTGTGTGTGTTTTTTCACTTGTACCTTTGAAAAATATGCACAACTGCATTGGTTAATTCCATTTCCACCATTGACCCACCCCCATTATCAGTATTGTGTTTTGCGATTTGTGGCCTTGCAGTTTAGATTTAGTTTTACACTAGAATCAGTTTCTGTCTTCCTGCTACTTCACTGTCGATAACATCGACAGACTGCCATGTGAAACGTTTTGCAGCATGTTCCAAAAACTGATCTAGGATCAGCTGTCCTTCCCTCCTAATCAGAACCCCAGCCACTCTGTAAAAGAATGCCACTGATCTAGGATCAGCCTGTGGTGATAGCGTCTTATCGCCTTTCCAAACAAAAGGAAAAAACAGCCTTTGTCTACCAAAAGAAGCATTTGTGATTTTGGCAGAAAATTTAATTAAAGCTTCCTGAAATGTGCATGGCTCCTGACCCTCTTTGGTTTTGAACGTTCTTGTACTGAATTTGATCGTAATCTTGACTGGTCAAAACCAGACTGAACCTGAATAAACCAGGGCTGACTTGTTGCCAAGAATTGAAGACCAGTTGCCATCCCTTCATATTAGGGATGCTTGGAGTACAGGCCCCTGACTGAGGTTTTTCCCCTTTAGCTCATAATGGCATAAAGTTTGAATATGAATGGGCAAATCTGATCTGAGAAATCCCCCCCCTTCTCTAAGATGCTTTCTGAATACAGACCCCTGACTGAAACTAGGTTTTCTGCTTTAGCTCATAATGGGGTAAACGTAGGACATGTATAGAGAAAACTGATCATAGATCAATTACTCTTATTCCGAGATGCTTTCATGAATACAGGTTTTGGTGACTTTTGGGGACCTGGACTGTGAAAAATGGCCCAGGCCTTTTCTGAGCATGTGTGTGTGTGTTTGTGTGTGTGTGTGCGTGTGTGCGTGTGTTCTGCTCAGCCCATTAGAATCAATCCCAGAGATCCCAACTGCTCAGCAACTGATCTGGATTGGCTTACAGCTCAGTGGAACTTGTCTTGTTATTCAAGCCCCCCTCCATTTCACCTAACGGACCGTAAGCCTACAATCCCTCATTTCGGCATGTCTCTGGGCGTTTCCCTTGTTTTAACCACAGCGAGGAACCCCATGAGCCCACTGGATAAGTGATTTTTTTAAGGCACCATATTGTAAGTGTGTCTTCTGTGTTTTTGTTTTTCTTTTCAAAACAATGGGACTGTAATTATTTTTTGTTCATTGTTTTTTTTTTTTTTTCTTTTGCAATAATGTTATGTCTGCAGGTGTGTATGATTGACTGCAAGCTGTTCACCCAGAATCATTTTTTTTTCCACTCACTTTGTCTTTTTGCCAAAACTTTTTTTTTTTTTGGTTGTTGTCTTGGGATGTGCACGCGAGAGAGAGAGAGAGAGGTGTGTGCCTCCCCCCTTTTCCGTGTTGAGCAGACTGAATAAAGTGCAGCCCATGACTCTGACCCTCCCAGCCTCCGTTTCCTGTCCTGTGCCCTCACCTCCGCCCGTGTTTACAGAGCGGCTTCCTGCTGCAACCCCGTGGACGCACACACAAAAAAAAAAAAACCTCTATTCATCACGCACCTCTCAGAGAAAGCGACGTCTTTCAAAACGCAAACCCCTAAAAAGCAAGTCTGCCTGTTATCGTAGAAAAAGGGGAAATGTCTGGCTCTCACACAAGCATAAAGGGATATGAAACGTAAGGCCTGGCTCACGGGATTATGTCTGTGATTTACCGTGTAAAAGTGAGGAGAAAATCACTTCTCCAACACACTATATGCACTGCATTGTATTTATAAACACTTCCCTTATGGTTTAGATCTCATTTTTCCACCCTGTATTATCTGGCTGCTTCCCCAGAGGAGGTAATGAAATGAGAAACAGTGGGGATATATTGGGTTTTTTTTTTTTATTGCAGCGTTTGCTTTCCAGAGGCTGTTTGTGGGACTGTTACAGGCGCTGATTAATGCAGGGGTGCTCAGCATGCTGATTTTTATAAATGCAGAGGTTGGGGGTTCAAGTCCCCCACCCCCCCGTGTGGTAAAGCAGCAGGGCCTTCAGAATGAAGACAGGGAATTCATTTTGCACAATTATTAGTAAGCCCACACACAACCGCATGCTTTGAGTGATTAGAGAGAAGTCGATATTCCCCCCACCCTCCCCAAAATGACAGTGGTCTTGGTGTGGGTCAGACTGACCTCCAGAACAGGGTTACACAGTTATGATGATTGTTGTTTTTTTAATGTGTCATGAACCCAGAATCTAGAGAAAGGAGTACTTTCATTATGTAATTTAAAAATGATGACCCATCAGTGTGTCATTCATCTAGCTTTCCATGAGTTCTCTTTTTTTCTGCCGACTACAGCTAAAATAAGCGCGTGCCATGATTTACAAAAAAACAAGACCAGGTCAAAACTTAGCATATGGCTGGACCGAACCGACGGCCAATGGTGTAACTTCATCACTCAGTCACAGACATGCACGTTTAGAGGGCTGGCCCCACTGCTGCGGTCCAGCCAAAAAACAAAAGCTGGGGTAAGTCTCAACATGTTCCACATGTTTTTATATATAGCATCTACACAAGCATTATGTTCATGCATTTTATGTATTTTTAACATACACTAGTAAATGAGTTTGTATATACATGAGTAAATACAAGAGTATAAAACGTGTTGTACATGTGCACAAATGATTTCTACATCTTATTTACAAATACTTATGAGTTGTTAAATAGTGATTTATCTATTAGCGGGTTCAGTTTGCTGCATATAACCAAGAACCTTTCAGGTACATTAGCTCCCCCCCACCCACCCATTTTATGAATAAGGCATATACAAATAGAACTTCTGCAATAGGATGTGCTGGTTAGACAAAGGGGTAAATTAAGCGCAGTCGTCTTGGCCTAATGTTACAGGAGTCGAGCATGATTACATTGGCTTGTGGCAAAATGCTGTGCTGGAATGCGAAACGCATTTTAATAATAAAAAGTATGCTTGTGTCATGACGGCTCGGTCCAGTGCTGCCATTGGCTGTGCATTAGTGCTACAGTAGGTCTGCACTACAGATTTTAAATAAATTCCGTTTACAGTTACACTATAAGCCAAAAACCAGTAGGTTCTGGATAAATGTTTTGCAAGGTGTTTTTAATCCAAAAGCTAGACATTTCAAAGAGCACTCGGGTCTGCTTTCTGTAAAACGAAGGCCTATGATCGGCTCGATCCTTGTTTAATACCCAAATGGAACTTAAACTCCTATTTTCGCATTAAAATCACTGCAGGAAGAGAGACAGGTGTGTTTTTTTTTTCTTCAGACACTAACGACGGTGAAGTCTTTTAAAAACCTTCCAGAAAAGATTTACAGAGAAGTCGTCGAGGCTCCGGGTCCTATCGCCTCCCCCCAGGAGCTGGAAGAGACGGCGGCGGGTTCGCGGGAGCGCCGCGGTTCCCTCCCAGTTCCGCGGGCCGCTCCGTCGCGCAGCCAACGCGGCCCCGTGCGCCCAAATCAAACGCGGCCGCCATTGTGGCTCCAATCCTACAGTACCCAATACAACCCGTAACTCTGCACACGGAGCTCAGTGGGGTTCACCCAACCCACCGTTCCAAGATTACCGCAAGCCTTCTTGGACGTGCTCGTGCCATCAACCTCAGTCAGGCTGAGGACACAAACTGGTAAAAGGTAAAGAAGAGGGGTCCTTTCTTAAAGCATAACATCACAATCAGTCTTTGTCTGGACTCTACAAACGGCATGTGCTGCACATGTAGTTCACTGAAACATAACGAAGGGGTGAAGAACAACTTCTGGGAAATGCTTGCACTCAAAGTACCTCCTGGCATGGACCAAAAAAGTTCCCGTGAAACTCTTGGCAAACAGCACAATTTCAGGAATCACAATACAGAGTTAACAAGAGGCAGTTTATTCAAGTGCTGATTTTTCAAAACGATACAAAACAGATCATGTGTTTCCTTTTTTAAGGAACAGTCTAGACTTGTACCTTCACAAAAAGCAACGTTTGTTCTGTTCCTTTCTGTTGTGGTACGCTTCTGATACGTGCTGGTTGTCTGGTCGCAGAAGGCTGCAGAATTGAGAAATGAGCCTGTAACCCACAAACTTAACAGACGTTTCTCGGTTCCTGTTTATGAGCTGGAAGGGTACAGCGATTAACGGTCACCCACAGCTAGCGCATTTTCCTTTGCTGTCAAAGTCCATTTCCTGAGAGTCCAGTGGCGTCACACAGCGAAATTCACTGCCTTTTTCTCCAGGCCAAAATCTACACTCACACACTCACTCACACTCTCTCTCTCTCTATATTTGAAACAGGTAGGGTACAAAAAAACCCCCCGATCTCTTGTAATACATGTTTGCGTTGTGTATTAGTGCTCGTTAACACACAATACGCCGAAGAAGCCATTAAACACAATTAGAAAGTTTATGGAAGGGGAACACAACACATAAAAGCAGTAGTTAAGGTAACCATGATGACACACTGCCGTGTTACGGTGGCAGTTCTTTTCTGTGAGACCGATGCTGTCCGTGAGAGCACACCATGCCAAACAGGGGCTTCTCATCTCTCACAGAGTTGTGCTCTCACAGGGATGAGCCGGCGGAACCTCCATGTGCAGGTGGCCTTGCACACCCCTGTTTGAGCAGCAGGGGGCACTAGATAGCAGTGAAATGTGGGTATCTTTATTTATTTTACCTTTATTTAACCAGGTAAAAGTGATTGAGAACAAATTCTCATTTACAACACTGACCGGGCCAAGAAGGCATGCGTCAATCAAAACATGCCTGGAACTGTCAGCTTTGGCACAGTCTGGATTCAAACCCTGACTGTGAGACCCATTCATGCACTAGGACAGTACCTTAACTGGATGAACCACCCAGCAGCCCTGAAATGTTAGCCTTTTAAGAATGAGAGTGCTACTTGGCAAGGTGCAGAAAGCATGTAAGCCTGGATGCCCATAAGCATGTTTTTATCAGATCCAAGGTGAGGTAATGCTACTGTTGCTTCTCATTAGCAGGGAACTGCATCGGCCAGGGGGTGAATACATTAAGTTTCCACAAAGAAGCCGCTTTGCTACGGTTGCAGATTAGTGTGGTAAAGGCCGAAGGCTACAGAGCACGCATACACAATCCCAGCATTTCATTTACCGCCATGTAACTGTTCCCAGCTTCCCAGTTCCACCTGTTTCTTTGTCATGTGATTGTGTCCCCAGCAGATTCTCTATTGCACCCAGATAGTCAGCTCCTGCCTGCCTTCCTTCCATCTCTCTACTTCCTTATTTGGTAACAGGACTTTTCGGTGCTATGGTAATGCCCATAAATATTCACAAAGAGGCATAACCAGTGATAAAACATTAATTTGTCCAATGTCCTTGGGCACAGCCATTTTATGCATATTCATAAGTTCCATCAAATGTTTTAGCTGTTTAGAAGTGTAGGGAGACGGAACTTTTTGTTCTGGGAATTTGGAGTCACCTACTCCTGGTCCTGGAGAGCCACAGGGTCTAACTTGTGTTGTCAATCAGCACTTAACTGATCAATCAGATTGAAAACACAAAGTGGAAGGTCATTCGGCAATCGATTAAACCGGTCAATTAGTTGCCGATTTTAATGAAAATAAGAAATGGAAGACCAATGCGGCTCTCCAGGACCAGAGTTGGCTACCCTTGGCCTAAGCACCCCCAGACGCTCATGCAGAGGGTAATATCAACGGAGATGCACAGGGGCCTGGTCTGAATCAGTGCCCATAATGAAGCAGATTCTTTGCTTGATGCGTCACCAGGCTGGTACCCTGCTGGGGGGGAGGGGGGCTCAGTAAGTCCCCCAGCTCTGTTTTAGGGTGACTCACGGGTCTTAAAAGCAGGCAGAAGTGGTGCCAGTTGCTCTTTATAAAAGGTTGCAGATGACTCACTGGATTGCATGCTTTGGTGTTCGGGTTGAAACGGTGAGCCCCATGAAGAAATGCGATTGTTGGAGAGCAACTTACAGCGAATATCTGTACATTAAAACCCCAGTTCAATAACACGCAGTGAGTAGGAAAGAAGCATTTGAAGCAGCCCAAAAGCTATACCCAGTGAGTGAGGCTGGGTTAAAAAAAATAACAGTTAGAAACCAGCCACAACGAACGCAGGCTACCGCTGTACCCAGGAGGCACGGCAGCGGTTTTCACGGTAAGCTGAAACTCAAGAGCGGCATTTAAGCCATCGTCCTTTTGGCCTAAAATCGTTTCCAGCGCTCGAACGGCCCGTAACAAGATCCATACGGCAACGACGGAGGCGATGATCTTATACCCGTGAATCTGGCTGATATTATGTAACGGCGTTCTGGTTCGTTATGTAAGGACACGTTCACCGCGCCTGCCAAGTTTCGCTCTTATGGTTGCCGTGGTGACCGATAATAAGAACGTCGTGTGGGCAAGAGTGATCTCACTCGGTGGACGCCCCCCCCCCCGTCCCCCCCGATCCCCCCCGACACACGACTAGGGAGCAACGAGAGAGAGGCATTGGATCTGCCCCCCATTTTTATTTTACATGTTCTTATATTTTACATTTTGCCTACCATTTAGGCCTGTTCTACTGCACACTTGTCTGTGATTGGTCATGTACACCATTTGGATCAGGGCTGCCCAACCCTGTTGCTGGAGATCTACCATCCTGTAGGTTTTCATTTGAGCCCTAATTTGGCACAGATGACTCTACGAATCAGCAGCTGAACAAGATCTCTAGCTGCTGAATGAGGTGTGCTTTGTCAGGGTTGGAAAGAAAACCTACATACAAGACAGCAGATCTCCAGCAACATGGGTTGGGCAGTCCTGCTTTTAGACAAATCAGATGAGAGGGGAAAAACAACGTGGCCAAAAACCGATGCAAAGTCAAGCGGAATGAGTCAGCGAAATCTCGAGAGGTTAGGGGTCGCACGCCTGGTCAAGGTCCTCTGCCCTGAATCCGGAGAAGGGCGGATGGAGGGGGACTCAGGTCCTCCAGGTCACCTCATCTGCTTCCTACCCAGGCTTCACCAAAGCGCCAGCCAGACAGAACCAGCTTTATGTACATTATATACACACATTCAGGGGCACTTCTTCAATGTCACCCTTCCATAGTCTGGTCATACCTGAAAGAGAACACACAGGAAGTACAAATGAGTCTCCTGAATATCATTCAGGGGTAAAGGAGGTTAAATGGTCGTCATCTTAAAAAGGGGCTCAAATGCAAGACACGTTTTCATCCTCGGTCTTGTCATCTTATGCAAGCTGTACAGAACAATTTCAAACAACCCTTTACAGAAAACTGAGAAAAGGGCCTTTTAGAAAATTTTTGTAAATTTAAAATTCATCTTACCAGAGTTCATCTAACCAAAGGTCTCCTTCTACTGGCAATCTAAAAGTGTGTCCCATTTATATTGTAGCTGTGCAATTACATGTTTATGCTATATGAGTGATTCAATTTAATCATGTATGATAGCATAATTCCCTTTTTATACCTGTTTTCATCAATGTAATTTTGTATGTGAGTGAGGTTATTGTGGGATGTGGGTGGATGTAAATGTGCTGTGGGGATGTGTGTATGTGAGAACGAGGTTATTGTGGGATGTGGGTGGATGTGTATGTGCTGTGGGGATGTGTGTATGTGAGAGTGAGGTTACTGTGTGATGTGAGTGGATGTGTACGTGCTGTGGGGATGTGTGTGTGTGAGAGTGAGATTACTGTGGGATGTGGGTGGATGTGTATGAGCTTTGGGGATGTGTGTATGTGAGAATGAGGTTATTGTGGGATGTGGGTGAATGTGCACGTGCTGTGGGGATGTGTGTATGTGAGAGTGAGGTTACTGTGGGATGTGGGTGAATGTGCACGTGCTGTGGGGATGTGTGTATGTGAGAGTGAGGTTACTGTGGGATGTGGGTGAATGTGCACGTGCTGTGGGGATGTGTGTGTGTGAGAATGAGGTTACTGTGGGATGTGGGTGAATGTGCACATGCTGTGGGGATGTGTGTTTCGGATGTGAGGCTCTTACTGTCGGATGTGGTCGGGAATGTTCACGTGCTCCATGGGGATGAACTCTGACAGCTCCTGCAGGTTGCGGATGAAGCGGACCTTCCGGCTGAACTTGGCACTGCAGGAACAAGGCAGAGGTACTGATCACAATGACGGAAGTGGGGCACAGATAATCGAGACCAACCAGATAGTCAACTCTGTTCACCCACTTCTGAGCACAATCGCACGTGTGGCTACAGTTTCATTGGACCAGGGATACTCATATCGTAGCGGTGTTGGTTTTGATTCCTCCCGTCTAATCAGGGGCTGATTAATCTCTGACCAATCAGTCAGTGCGTTTACATGCACAGTTGAAATCGTTCTATATTAATAGCTCGATTTGGCCAAAGATGAGATTTAATTGGATTATTGTCGTTGTCCCAGTATAAATGACTTGGAAAGAATCGATTTATTGACCGGAGGTGTGTCTGACGAAGGCTTCTTATAAATCCTGCTTCCTCCAATTTTGTTGCAACTTTTTTGAATGGTTCCATTCCGCGTTTTTCTTCCATCCATGTATTTTAGGATATTTAACTCCTTTAGTTGCGATAGCATGAAGTTGGTCTCCTTGTCCATCCAGAAATGTGTTTTTTTCGCCATGATACTAGGGAGGGCACAACAGAGCTTAATGTCGCCAGCAGTGTTTGCGCGTGAGCTCGACAATGCATTTCTCACAGAAAAGGTCATTTGTCGCCTTTTTTTAGTTCATTACAGTGGTGATTTCTCACAATAATCAAGTGGTAAAGCCTTTACTTTGACCGTAACCGTACAAGGTTAATGTGGTAGGCTACTTGCTCATAAAAATCGACTTTGGTAAATGAACGGAAAAACATTCGATTATAGTCAGCGGCACCAAAATTTTCTGTCACACCCTCAATAAACGGCAAAAGTCCCAGTAGAAGATTGAATTAAATCTTTTAAAGTTATATATTTTCTGAAACATTATCGATTCCGCTTGGCCACAGTAGTTGCTATGTAAATTACGGAACATGCGCAGAACGTCTAGGCCAATTTTTGGCCTATTGAAGCGTATACATGCCGTCGTAAATCGACTCCCAACCGCATTATCTATATGTTAGTCCGACATTGAAAAATTCAAATTAGTACGATTTCAGTCGGACTACAATGTTTACATGATTTTTAAAAGTCCAGTTTTAGCTGGACTAACTGTCATGGTTCTATATTTTTCTCCGCCCGTGTTCTGCCCTGCCCGAGTTCTGCTCTGCATGTTTTTGGACCCTGTGAAGTTCTGCTTTTGTTTGTAAGTCTTTTTGTATTTTTGAGACTTGCCCTGCATGGCCTTGTTTTTTGGTTTCCTGTTTTGTTTTTTCTTATTTAAAAGTAAGTCTCTGTTTAAATTTACCTTTTGCGGTTCCCTGTGTTTTTTCTCACTCTGCGTTTGCGTCCTACCCCCCCGTATCTGACACTCATACAATAAATCGACTTTTTCAAGCATCATGTAAACCCACTGAGTGACTTTACTGGACTGTCAGCCAGAAGAGAACCCAGCAGTATGCTGACCTTGAGGGCCAGATTTGAGTGTGCCTGTTACAAACCAAGCCGGACAGCCCTCACCTGGTGAATGCCTTGATGATGGTGAGGAGGACTTTGATGTACCAGACTGGGTGAACAAAGAACACCCCTTTCAGGTTCTTCCTGAGCCTGTCGAGAGAGGGGAGAGGAGAGTGAGACTGCCTTCCCACACACTTACACACACATCCACACGCACGTGCACACAGAGACACGCACACACATACACACACACATATACAAACACATCCACATGCACGTGCACACAGAAACACGTACACACATACACACACATCCACATGCGTGCGCACATGGAAACACGTACACACATACACACCATACACACGCTCATACACACGCATGTGCACACACATGCACACACCATACACACGCACACATACATGCGTGCACACACACACACACACACGCGCGCACACACATGCACACACCATACACACGCGCACACACATGCGTGCACACACACATATACACACGCACACACATGCACACACATGCACACATACACGCACACATGCACACACACATACATGAACACACGCACACACACATGCACATGCACACGCATACATGAACATACACACACACACACGCGTACATGCACATATACACACGCACATGCACACACACACACACACACACACAGACACACACATGCACAGACACCATACAGACACACACACACACACACACACACGTATACACACGTATACCACACATACACACACGAATGCACACGCATGCACGCTCATGTACACACACACACACACAGACACGTACATGCATAGACACCATGCAGACACACACACACACGCACATGCGTGCACACACACACACATGCACACACACAGACACGCACATGCGTGCACGTTCACGTACACACACACACACACACACACACGTCTGAAGATGTTTATTATGTCATGGGGAGTATCCTGTTCAGTACTTATACAAAACTCAATTTAATGAACAGAACAGAAACACACCAACGCTTCACCCTTTGCTCCTTCTGTACTACAAGTGTACGTGAAGAAAACCTTGGTTTCAGTCGTGATTTTTCAGTTCCGTTTTGTTTTTTACATTTTTTTTTCCAGTTGCAGTTTCGTCCACAGGCAAAACTGCAACTGGTGTGTGTGGCTTTTGCTGACCAATAAGATTCAACTGCATTTGAAGGAGTCAGCCAATGGGGAAGCAAATTTAGTCACATGGACAGCCATTTGAATGAGTCTGTGTTCATTGTAAGTCACCACGTTGGACAGTATTACATAAGTGTACAAGGGCCAGGTGAATGAAAACATCCAGTTGGGCATAGCTCAGGTTCAGTACATTGTACAATTTTATCTGATGAAAAACCTGTTTTCAACATACAAAAATGCCAAGTTACTCACACGTACAAAGCACTGTCTATAAGTCACTAATTCAAACTGGCTAAATCATTAAAAATGGTATTGATGTCAAAACTGCCCCAGGTTACAAGAAACAATATTGGCCAGCTTACCTCACACAAATTAAACATGCTGTATTCCAAAGTATTGCTACCCAATGTTTCCTAAATAGTTTCAAGTAACTTGGCAAAGAAATTGCAAAATCCCATGAGTTGGGGGCTTTATTGTTTGGATGTGTTAAGTTTGGGTTTTTTGTGAATTCTGTCTGTTGCAATGGGGTCAGAAGGTACAGAAATGACTGTTTTTAAGGGCTGAGAGTATGTGGCCAGTGTGGTTATTTCTGTAGGGAACCCTGAAAAGTGTCAGACTCTCAGCGCTGTAAGGCGTAACATGGAGGGATGGCATACTTGCCATCCCAATTTATTTATTTTTGGTGTGACTGAGTTTTATTATTTTTTTAAGAACACCAATTTGTAAGACTAAACAGGAGAGGAAAGCTGTAGTTCAGAGACCGAGCGAAACCTGTGATGAAATCCAGGGTAGGGTGTCTGAGCAGAGTCTGAGAGGTGGGGTCGGGATGAGCGGCGGGTTTCCCCGAACCCATAACCGTACTGTTCTGACAGCGGGACCGAGACTTCCAAAAAAAAACACTGGATCTGGGCAACCCCCACCGGCTGCATTAATCAAAAAGCGCTTCTGTTGAACTACTTTACGGGACCCTGGGAGCATTTCAGCCTAATAATACAGAAAAAGGAAGGAAGGAAGAGGGGGGAAAATAAGGCTTTTATATATCTGAGGGAGTGAGCAAGAGCGGGAGCAGAGGATTGTGGGAAGGATCTGTGGAGGTGACCGCAGGCTGTTGAGTGACTGAACTACTCTGAGTGGGGAATGACAGCGTGGTAGAGTCATTCAGGCCCTCTCTCTCTGGGAGAGGGGCAGACAGCACCCCCCCCCCCCCCCCCACCCCCCACCCCCCCGGGGAGGTGGTTCAAAACAAGGGCTTTTTTTCTTTGAAATTCTAGAAGGAGCACACACTCTCCTTCCTGTTTGGGAAATGATCGTTTCCATAATAATGAAGCATGAGTCGGTTGAACGAGGATCCTGCTCGTTTTCTATGATGTTGATCTCGAAACACTACCGGCCATCGTGCAGATGTCCTAAAACTCAGCAGTTTGCGGTTAAGGAAATTTCTCCTGGACAATTTCTTTTGAAAAACGGACTGGTGGGTGATGACTTTTGTGACCTGATGTGGACTCCAGGAGCTCCATGGGCCATTTTAAACAGCTGAACGCAAGCTTGGTCAGGGACGGAGACGGAGTCAACAGTGCAACAGAGAGACAGAACGTTCGACCTAAAGAAACGTCTTTGTTTCCAGGGATACAGAATCTTTCATACTTTCATACAAACGTCGTCATCATGACTCGAGGGCGACACTCCGTCCAAACCACCGTAGAGCGAGGATGAGGAAGCGGTTGAGTGGCGAGCCGGCCCCGGCCGCCAGCTTCCTCTCTCCGGTCATGTGGAGCGACTGCCTGTCTTGTTGTTTGTCTTATGATGTCTGTTGCTCCATTTATCTCAGGGCAGAGCTAATCCTTCACATCCGTCCACACCTGCAGGGGGCTAGCACTGAGGCTCATTCAGGGCAGCCCACTGAGAAGCTTAAAGAAACGAATGACTGTGCTGCTGTGCCACCCGTCCTCCCCCCTAACCCCCGTCCCCCGCCTTCCACCCCCCGCCCTCGCCCTCGCCCACGCCCAGCAGTCCCAGACGCTGTTGGGAAACCCGGGAGAATCCCTGAGGGCTGACGCACTCCGACGCTCCCCCCGACTGCACCCGGTTTCAGGAATGCTCCGGAAAGCTCGGAGCATTCAAAAATCTCCGTAATAAGTGGCTTTTTTTGCCTCCTACGAGCCTACCAGCTCTCCTCCGAGTTCATGACATCATCTTTTCCACATTCAAACGGAAAGGAACGGGTGAAGGCGGAGGGGGGGTGCGTGTGGGCAGTAGTGCATATGTCATGTGACACAACACTACTTTTGCACATGTGCAAAATAATGCCTGGAATGCCATTGGTCCGCAGAATTCATGGAACTCTGAGGGAGGGAAAGCCCACAGAAACTTCTTTCCATACGTTATGCAGCTTCTTGCATTTTTTGAAATACAAGAGCCACCTTATGTTCTGTGAATTCATCTATGCTTTACTGTGCCTTCTCAGAAGTTACAGCACAATACTGAGCCAAGTGAACATTCTGGAAAAGCCGTCATGCTAAAGCTTAAACTCTACTGTTTAAACTCGTTTCATAAGGTTAGAGTAAAAATAAACAGCATTTGCAAACTCAAAGAACAAAGACGGAGGCCATTTGGGGGTTTCCGTTTATGAATTCAAGGTGCCCTTCAAGTTTGCCCTTTGAACAGGTAAATATTATACTGCAGACAGAAACTGGAAACTGCACTGCCGTTAACGTAGAGGGAAAAAATAAACTCCCAACAGTGATAAGAAATTTGGCAGTAATGCTGCTAAAACACACAGAAATATTCAGCACTAAATGTGCAGTCTTTATCTGAAACACACTCTAAGTTACACTGTGTGTATCCAACTGTCAACATCTTGTTTCTAACTGATTTAACGAAAACAGATGACATGACAGAGTACTACACTGAGACAACTGACATTCTAGTAGTGCTAAAACAGCTCTGGAAACCCCTGTTAACAACTGCAGCCTCCAGGAGTCTAAGAGCAGGAGCTGAATATCTGGTCATTTTAAAGGATCTGTGCCAATTTGAGGCGCATGAGCGAGGCATCACCGGCGGCAGCGATGCGTAGAAATGCAGCGCCTGACACCGTGCGTTTCGGAGGAGAACCGGGAGCGGTCTTTACTCTCACAAGCCGGCAGCAGGGGCCCGCACACGAGCACGCGGGTACACAGTTTACCAGACATTCCAAATTCCGGTGGGATTGGAATGGCCAAATAAAAAAAAAAAGAATCTGGGCTGCGAGAAAGCTGCCAGTGAGAAAGCTCTGTTCGTATGATGGCCCCGCCCCCTCCTTTTAAGCCCCGCCCATCCCGTGCTGCTGTCCTGGGCCCCAGATTCGCGGCGGCTCGTTTCAAAGCTGCCAGCGCCAGAGAGTGGCGCTAAGGCTGCAGGGTTATCTGAGGAATGCCGACGAGGGGCTGCTCTGGTCTCCTGATAAAGACCACTCCATGGGGGGGGGCAGGGGGGTGAGAGACTAAAATGCGTGAGTGTGAGAGTATGGCATATTCCATACTCTCAGTATCAAAGCAAACATACGGCCACCAAAAAAAAAAAAAAAAACTTATGTAAAGTATAGAAAGAACTAAAAGACCCGCACACTTGCTAAATGCTCCAAAAAACAAATAATGATAATTACTTTGCCGTGCCAAACGTTTTAACATTTAGGTCTTAATCATAACTGAATGTGACCGAAACGCCTGCACAGTGGATTAAATACCATTTTTTTGTTCTTGAAGCATTAAGCGGGTCCTTTCTTTCTTTCCATGTACACATTCGGTACTATGCCTCTGTAAACTGGTCCTGGATCAGATGATGGAACTACTTAACCCAGTCATTACGTGACAATAAAGGTTCAAAAACTGATTCAGGGTGAGGTGTTAATCTCCCCCCCCCCCCCCCCCCCCCCCCACACACACACACACACACAAGAGATGAGATGTAAGTATAGGGGAGGCTGAAAACCTACAGTGTGCATTGGCGCCCTCTTCTGGCTGAAAAGTAGAACTTTGCCTGTGAAAGGAACTAATGACGTTCGGCACGTGCTGGGACTGACATGTGGGACGCATTAAACTGTCGCACCCCTCCAGTCAATAGTCATCCAGTACTGTTACTCATCTTGTCTCCTCCTGACTCACGACCAAAACTAATTTAAAAAAAAAAAATGTTGCTCAAGTTATTTAGAAACAACAAACGCTCTTCGTCTTGCGAAATGTTTTACCTCCTTTCAACGGCCGTGTAGCACTGCCTCAGCCACTTGATGCTGGGGAGCTTGGTCCGAGGGGCCATGCTGCACAGATACACGATGACGTAATTCTCCGACACCATCAGCTCCAGGGTCCCCACGATGTACCTGAGGCCGCCGCAAACACAGGTGAGTGAGCGTGACGCGGTCTCGCAACTCACGTTTACAGCAGCTAGTCAATTATGTGACACTGAGGGTTCAGGTAATGGTAACTGCCACAGATAGATCTGTCTTAGACTGGGGTTGGTCACTGGAGGACTAGAACTATACATTTCCGGTTTCTGTCCCAAGTGTGGACTTCCGTTGAGTAATTCAACCATTCACTGATGAAATCTTAATTAATTAATTAATGGTTTAATGGTACAGGTATCTATATGCCATTGGCTGACAGGCAACTCAATGATCTACAGTCCAGCAGAAATAGATGTCACTGATAATGACGGACACAGCGACAAAACCACACAACCGCTGTCTGAACTTGAACCCCAGGTAGCATGTACTTTACCTGAAGAGGTTGTCTATGATGTACTGGTAGTTCTCGATGGTGTTGTCCGGGAGATAACAGGAGGAAAACACGATGATGGCGTTCAGGCCATCTCCATAGTAACCTGGAACACGAGCGGCACTCCTTTATGACACCATCATTATCATCACAATCCCTCATACCTTTGGAATTCTTTTGAAAGGTTCCGGGTGTGACTTTTTTTTTTTTTTTAACTCCAAATGAAAAAATGAACAGCTGACCTGTCCTGTGTTCGGAAGGAGAGACTTTTAAAAACCCTAACTGGCCTTGATGACCGTATTTGAATGAAAAAATGAATATGCAGCTTGTTCCTTTTTTCTGCAGTCTAGAGATGACACACCCTTTAATGAATCCTCAAAAAGCTCATAGGTATTTATATGTGTGTGTGTGTGTGTGGGTGTGTGTGTGTGTGCATGTTGGTTCTTGAAAAAGTGACGCACCACAGACTAGTCCACAATCCTCATTTTTGCACACCGGACTCATATTTCCAGGAGTTGACAAAAACACTGAAGCTGACACACACACTGCGACTCGCGAGACAGTTGTGTGCTACAAGCAGTGTCTAGCCCTGGGGGACTCGAACCCGGACCCATGACCCCCCCCCCCCCCCCCCCCCCCCGCCCCCCTCCAGACTCACCCCCGTGCGACAGCACCCGCAGGTAGGGCTGGATGACACTCATGTTGACGTAGCACTCCTGCCCGGAGACGCTGAGGCACCTCCACCTGCGGCCGTCGGCGTCCACCTGGTCCAGCTCCATGTTCCCGATATCCGCCTGGTCCGAGACGGACGCCCGGGCAGCCCCGCCCCCCGACTTCGCAAGCCGCAGGAAGTCACCTGTCGCCGCGGCGAGGAGAAGCCACGGGGAGACGCACCAGAGGGAATTAGGCAGGGGTTTCTCAGCGTAGGGGTTCTCAAGTTAGCGGCAGGGGACCCCAAAAGATTTGTAATGGTGTCCTAGCGAGGTCCTGAACGAAAATGGAGCGGCCTTTAAAAAAAACTTTTTTGTTTCTATATTTCAAACTGAGAATAACTGACACCATCGCGCTCAGCTGCTTAATAAAAAGTAGTGTATGAAATCAACGATATGTAGTGTGTAAACCGGTTCTTTTTGTTTCCATATTTCATAAACGCAGTACTTGTGGACTTACACTGGTGATATGTGTATGTTTATATTTAATGTTTACACAGTAATGTATGAACTGTGAATGTGTAATGTGAGATGTCTTGTTTTTCTTTTATATAGTAGGATTTCTCTGATCCAACACAATTTTCTCCCTTGGGAGGCAATAAAGTAAACTTTAACCTTAGACATTAATATCAAATGGAAAATTTCCCGGATCTCCCATGATGCTCTCTGCCTCACCATCCAACTCGGGGCTGTCGGGGAAGCCGAAGGACTCGCTGTCAGAGGGCGTGTCCATGTCCTCCAGGTTGATGTCGAGCTCGGGGTCGTCGTCGTCGGGCGACGGGGAGAGGGCGGCGGTGGCGTAGTCGTCGGAGAAGACCGAGTCGCTGCGCTCCAGCGTCAGGCTGATGGCGGGCGCCAACAGCCGCTTCTTCTTCCCGCCGCCGGTCCCGGACATTGGCAGGCTGGTGGGCGGTGCTGAGGGGCACACGTAAAAAAAAAAGGCACGGGGGTCAACTGCAACTTTACAGCACAGAATCAAATCACCGATCCCAATCAATTTTTATTTGCATTGAGCTTTTCAAAAATTTTTTTTACAGAAAACTTGTCACAAAGACATTTTACTGGGTAACAGAAGGAGAACTGAGCAAAAACCAGGCCTGAACCACTAAAAAGCAGGCGATGCGGTATAAAAATAAAAAAAACTCCCCGATGGGAAGAAATCTCAAGAAATCTCACTGGCCGGCCTGGAGTAAAGTAGTGGTAGAATGGCTTCTGCAGATTCTCTCTCGAGGTACACAGAAGCGATAGATAACATGAAAACTTTTGCAAAAAAAAGTTTGAAAAAGTTCGCACTTAAATGAAGACACCTGGATTGTTCTATTACAAAGTAATTTTTGTTAATTTGAACCTAGAGGCGGTCAAGGTTCACACTGTGCATACTCTGCATACAGGTGTGTACCTGGGGAGAGAATCCTGTTCAGAATCATCGATCAAACTCGGGAGGCGGGTGGTGGAGTTACCTGGCCTCTCCCCACTAGCTGCGTGCTCCTCTTCATCGTCATCATCGTCATCATGATCTGGACTCTGTGCTCCTTTAGGCAGTGGCCTGGAATGATGTTAACACCCACCTGTCCATCATTTTCACTCAAACATGTCACACACATACATTTTCAGACCTAAAACCACAGAGTCCACATTTCCCTGCTCAGTACCAGGTGAACGTGCACAGGCAGTGAGCTCCTGCACAGGGCTCCATCTGTGGCAGAGCCAAAGATATTCACAGATTTATCCACAAATACTTTCCTTCTGTCTACAGTAGGCGGTGCCTGAGACCCTTAAGCGTCAGGGAGTCCACTGTGGAGCACAATCTGAAAGGCGCTATATACGGGGTCACCTCTGACCTGCGGAGCTTTTCTTTCTGCAACTCCATGTCCTGGATTTTGGGGTGCACTTTTGGGTCTTCTGGACTCCTAGACAGAGCATGCAAGGCCTTCATTTACACCACAATACATCACACTGCTTTACATCATATTACATCACATATCACATCATATGACCTCACATTGCATTATATTACATCACAATACATCATATATCACATTACATCACATCGCTTTACATCATATTGTATCCCGTCACATCAAATTACATCACATTACATCATATTACATTGGTGCCTCCCTTTCAGGTTATTCAATTTTACATGTGATCTATTCACAGAGCTTCATATTTACTAAAGCAGTTCAGGTAAGCAGGTACCTGGCTGGAAGGAGGCACTATCAGAGCCACACCTGTCTGGCTACAAGAGTAAAAGTGGAGCACCAGCTACACCAGACTGTGGGGCCCATCCACACACAGAGTTTTAGAGCAGCCTGCTTTCAGTGAGCTTTGAAAAGAGGCCTTCTGTAAAAATAAGCCCTTCCCTGTTTGCCAACAGCGGCAGGGAAAGTATGAAGGCAGAAGAAGCCGTTTGTGCACACGGCAGAACACGGGTCAGCTGGAAACGCACCCTCAGAACCGTCCGAAACAAGCCGCGCGTGCGTACAGGGGGGGCCGACAGCTTCAGCTGCGTTACGGACCGCAGCGGGGAGACAGCCGCGAGCGGGAGCCGAACGCCCTGAAGCCCGGCCGCGGAGGACACGAGCGGCAGCTCTCCTCCGCCTCGGCCTCTCTTCAGCAGAATTCATCCACTTCTAATCTGAGCAAAACCCATTTCAGCGCACAATCTGATATTACGGGAAGTAAGGAAGGGGCTTGTCACATTTCACATTTGACTTTACAGATGCTTATGAGAAATGACTTAGTAAATCTCACGTTACTAAAAGTCAATGTATGTACAACGAGTAAAATAACAGTAACATATCTGCATATTCAGGGAATCCTGGAATTTGAATTTGACATTAAATAGTATGACATTGTGTGGATTTCATGTTCGACCCCCTCTGGTTGACAAGTGTGCTCCCCAGTCCATCTTAAATGAATACTACACAAAGCATTTAATTGTGTAAACACATGAACTTAAGCAAATATAAACTATGCCCTAGCCCTGTCTCATATATAAAGCTAAGACATTGCCAGGAACAATAGGTTCAGTTACATTACCTCTGTTGACTTCCTTAACAAAAGTTACCGACTTCAATGTCAAGAGTTTCACGATCACTCTTCTCTGGGACAACGGTGCGTCATAGGGGCAAGGGCCAAGGCGAGCAGCCAATGAGAAGGCCAAAACAAGCAGCCAATGAGAGGGCCCCACACGCGGCACACCTGAGAAGGCAGGTGCAGGGGCCTGTGAGAGCCACCCTTCCCTGTAGCCATGACAACGGGAGAGCTGCATGGGCTCACCTGAGCGGGGGCGACAGAAGAACCCGACTAATGATTGACGGAACCCTGACCGCATCAGCGCCCGGTTCCGCTGCGTGACGCATAATTAGCCACGGGGTCACCTGAGGGCAGCAAGCTTCAGTCTTTCACCTTCCTGAACTGGCAGAGGACACTGCAGCAATGGGACTGGCCAACAGTTATGACAAGGCATTACAAACAGTAGGAGGGTTCAACCTTTTAAGATGTAAGATCACAAATACCTGATTAGAATGTTCTGAACGGAACATTCTAATGCTGATGTCACAATCACTACTGGTAACCGAAAACAATGGAGTTCTAGAACACTTTATAATAAATTAAAAAACTTATAATAAAAAATAAATAAAAAAAACATTCCAAAAGAATTTACTTCAAAGGGTTAATAAAAAGAGGAGTAAATCCAGTGTTATAACACAATGGCCAGCTGCATTGTGATCTGTGCTTACAAACCACAGAGCAAAGAGTCACTTTTTTTTTTTTACCTGAGTCAGCTTTGAAGACGTTGTCTGAGATGTCACACACCCAAAGAACAAACCGTGGTGCCTAAAGAGAACCTCTACATCTATTCTCAGACAAGTTTATTATATAACAATTATCACTGAACCTGTTTTTCTAACTGGAGCATGAGATTGCAGAAATTATTTGTGTGGGGGGAAAGGTTCGGCAACCTGTAGTGAAAAGCAGGAAGCTAACTGGACAAACCACCCTCCTGGCACCAAACACACAGCCTTGTCACAGAAGAACTGAAAACATTCACTCTGGCGAAACGAACCCTCCACCCGGGGTTTGGTCCTACAGGTTTCAGTTTATTATTTTTATAAACTTGGAGTCTTTTAACAACTCTTGCGGCGCCACACAGGACTTTCACAAAGATGTGTCTTGTGAGGACCACTGAATACCCCCAGGGTATCAACAATTAATGAAGAGCCCAACAGCTCAGAATATTTGGGGTATCGTCAATTATTTCCAAACAAACCACAGAACAAAATATATGCTACACGCTCTAGTCCAGTAATGCTAGCGTGGCGACGGTACATCCAATGATAAGATTTTGCCTGTACTCTGCTCGTGGTGACACTGGTCAAGGTGTCCTCACTGAACATCACCACGGACGAGGGTGTCGTCTGCAAAAAGCGGTAATTAACAGGCCTCAATTTAACTTGCATTCCACACAAGCAAGTCCTTAATCCACAATGCAGTTAAGGCAGAGCACGCACACCAAACTAGTCCTTAATCAGCAAGACAATTATGGAAATGCATGCATTCAAAAATAGTCCTTAATTAGCAATATAATTATGGAAATGTGTGCATTCCAAAGTAGTCCTTAATTAGTAATATGATGGATAAGCACGCATTTCAAAGAAGACTTCCTGTTCTTTCCAAATGTGTGCATTCCAAAGTAGTCCTTAATTAGTAATATGATGGATAAGCACGCATTTCAAAGAAGACTTCCTGTTCTTTCCAAACACGGAAAACACAACAAGGTCTTAGTGCTCCTAAAAAACCTGAGCAGCACCAACATGAGTGACCAGGACCTGAATATCAGGTTTGGCTTAGTGCATGAGGACATTGTCTCCATGCAGCCGAACAGTCAAAAAGCCATGGACAGTGGGAGAGGACGAGACAGAGGGGATGCAGGTGCAGGGGCGGCTTGGCAGACTGACTATGTTGGACTACATCTCCCATGATTCCTCTCCAACTTCCTCTCTGTACCAGAGCACCACTCAGGATTCAGCATCCCTTCAGAAATGGGGTCCCACTAGAACCAGAGTTGAGTATCCCTGGGTCAGTCTAGAACCAGGGCTGAGTATCCCACCAGACACTGGGTCCCACTGGAACCAGGGTTGAGTATCCATAGGTTGACAGTTGAGTAGTCTTGGCATGGAGAAGTGTTAACAGCCCCCTTTAGGTTTAAACTTTAAGCTATACACACTCAAAAAGCTGTTGGGTTCCTCATTCCACTGTTGGGAGTACCACAGAGCTTCAGCTTCTCCCGACAGGCCTTGACAGGCCCGAGCTATTTAGTGGTGCAACCAGAAAGTCGAATCCGCAGGGCAAAAGAGGTGATCACAGCGCACTTATTCACGGCCAGAAATTAGGACACTGACCCGCAAAATCCCCTGAATCCAGGTTACCAGTTTAGGAGGAGGAGTTTTGGCGTTACTAGTTGTGCAAGAGCCCCCCCCTGGTTGGGACAGGCCCTGCACATTAGGAACAGGAGGCTAGTGTGTGCCTGTCATCAAATATACGTGTTTGCACACTAGAACAACTCAGACCAGTGATCTTCATTCCTGGGCCAGGAGAGCCGCACGATTTGCTGGTCTTTGTAGTCACTCGGCGCTTAATTGATCAATTAAAGCAGCCGATTACACAGCTAAATCACCTCACCCAGTTATCCATGTAATCGACAGACCCCGCAACCTGCCAGGACCAGGGATGAAGATCACTGACTTCGACGATGAAACCCCCCCCCCAGAAAAAACAAGCAGTGATTAAACAGGACCTAATGCAGGACTGATGGTGTAATTCTACCACAAAAATAGGAACTCTGTTACAAAGGGTAACATAACAGAGCTCTGGTAGACACTCTACTGGTTTCGTTGTTGTTCTAGGATCAGGTAAATTGATCGAGTAAAACGATCTCTTCCCACGCCACTGACCACGTCACGACGGGAGGTCGTGAGTTTTCTCCTCATTGATTTAATGACTTCCTAAAACTCGGTCAGCAAGGGGAGGAGAGCAGGGTGCTGGGACCAGGCTCCTCTTTCACACCCATTGTTAAACGGCCTGACCCTCCACAAGATCTCTCTCCAAAGCACGCTACTTACACATTGAAATCAGACACGGACACCAAATCCAAAACTTCCCCTTTCCTCTGCCACTGAACCCAGCCAATTTCTGACCTTCCACAGAGTTCTTGCATCGCCACGGCGACCACCCCGACGTGTGGGAGCAGGTTCCCGCCGAAACTCACTCACCTGCTGAGGAACCGCGACGGTTGCTCCGGTCGGCGTACGACCCCAGTGCTCGAGCAACCCTCTGATGGGGATGTAGTCAGCTGACCACCTCTCTGTGTCAGCTGGTCCCTTCGCTCTGGGTAGACTGGTCGCTTCTGCTTATCTAATGGTAGGAGTGACTCACGTTGGAGTGTGTGTGTGTGTGTGATGGTGTGACCTCACCCTCCCCTGTTGTCTCCTGACAGGTTTTCCAGCGCCTGGTGGATACCTGCCTGTCTGAGCCGCTCCTTCATTGGCTGGACACACCTGTGCAGTCTTCACCCACCCACTTCTACACCGGAGAGAGGGATAAACAGGGGGAGGGAGAGAGAGGTAGAGGGAGGAGAGTGAGGGAGTGCATGTTCTGCAGCTGGTGTCTACATGGTCCTAAAGCCTGTCCTGGAACCCTGATTGCCACCAGGAGCATGCATTCTGATGTGTTTTTATCTTGAGTATTGATGCAGGTGTCTGTTTTTATACTGTAAGCCTGTGAACTTATAAAAAATCGTCTGTTATATATTACGTGGTTAGAAACCGTTTCTATTACTTAATTCACAAGTGACGGTCCGAAGCTTCTGCTAAGAACATGGTGCACTAAAGCCAAGCACCAGTAATTAATGAATTCTCTGACTGTTCCGCTGAATATTTACAAATCCCAGACTGTGGCACATTAAAATAACGCATTCATTTGCATGACTAAAGACTCAGGACCATCACACTGGACTTAACAGGGTTAAAAAGTGCCAAGAAGGCAACACAAGGGTGCTTCTGTACTGGGAGGAGTGGGGCTGGCTCTGACATGGTAATTGGCTTCCTGTATTCTAACAGTGGGAGTCAATGGTGAAAGAAAGCACTTATGTAGAGTGACTTACACAGCTAGTATTGTGTTACATGCTAAACAGACTACATTACTCAAGGACACAAGAGCAGTGCTCCATCTGAGAATCAAACCTGCAACCTCTTCCAAGACCAGTTCCCTAACCTACTTGTGGTGTAAAGTGAACAGATACAACAGAGCTAGCTGCTTGCAACTGTTTTTTAACCAGGATTGCTATAGAAATAAAAGAAGAAAAACAAAGCAAACAATCGATACAACTGTTCCCTTAGGATATGCACTGGAAAGGAGGAAATCTCCATTCTTTTTTCTGAAGATGGCTCCATAAAGTTTGATTGGCAACCCCCACCAGATAACGAGATCCTCAAATTACAGCGGTCACAAAAAGGTTGAGAAACAACTACAGATCGTTTCTGCGATTGCATGCGCCAAGCCTGCCCCCTTGTGGTCACACTGGAAAATAACCACCTAAGTGGCACAGACTATAGTATAGGTTGTGAAACCTGTGTACAAAGCACGATTTCACCATGCAGGAATCACACAGGCCAATGTTGCTACTATACCGACAAATTTAGGAAACCTGCACAACAATTAATCAGCATAAATGCATCAATGCATGCGCCCTGGAGATTGTGTGCAAGTTTTACACATGGTGGATTTGAGTCTGTCACTGAACCCATGGGAGAAATGCACCTGAACAGCAAGTTATAAACAAAGAAAAACCCTGTACTATTGTGTGCAATAAAAACTGGACTAATAACCAGAAAGACCAAAGATTTGGCTCCTTTACAAAAATCTCACCCACAACTACTTCAGTAGCCCACTTCATATATTTGGCTCTTTGTACTAGTTAGAAGACAGCCAACCTAGATGAAGTTATGGGCAAAGCAAATTACCAATTCAGAATGACTACTGAAGACACGGGCCTATATTATACCAACAACGTATCCAGAAACTGTTAATAGTTGGGCCTGCATCGAGTTATGAGGGTCAGAACTACATAGATGGGCATTCACAATTGGGTGTGGTGGCACAGCAAACATAAATGGGTTTGGCCATGATTCTATTCAGGTGGCCAAATTAACAGTGCAAATTGACTAATGGAGATATGGGCCTATATTATACAATTACACAATCTATTCCAAATATAGTATAGCCAGCAAAAGAAACGACCCATCAGCTATGATTTTAGAAATACTAACATGAATAAGCCCTAGACGTCCAAAATGAAAAATGAACAAATCAGTAATATTGCAAAGAACACTGCGCACCAAATTAAGAAAAAGGAATGAAGGAACAACATACATGTTAAAATAAAAGTCTTGTAGAACTGTGCTTCTCAACATTTTATTGGTCTTGCATTCCCACATACAGGAACCAACAGTGGCAAACAGTGACTTTATCTGTACAAATAAGAACAGTTTCACCTTGATTGTCCTGGGCCACGTAACCCAAAAACTCCACTGCAGTTCCAGCTACCCTGTTTATAAATCTTACAGCCTTTCACAGGGGGGTGGGGGGAGGGGGGGATGGGGGGTGATGGTTACGTCATTTATCCACCAAAAAAGAATGGCTATAGTGAGTGGGCACAATGCGGCACTGTATAGAAAAGATATTCAAGCCAGCTGAACTCCACACTTTATCCGTGTTTACAAACCCGCTTGAAGCCCTGGCGCCTCCAGTCCTCCGATGTTTGCTACATGCTGTCGGCCTTGAATTCGGACACGCGAAGCAAGGTTGCCAGATCAGCTGTCCTTAAACATGCTAATCAAAAAATCTCCTAATCATCCACATACTCCTACACATTTTTCTTATGATACAAACCCCAGTTTAAAAAAAAAAAAAAAAAAAAAAAAAAAACAATGTTGGGGAGAACAAGGAAAGAAAGCTTCAGAAATCTGGCAACCCTGACTAAAAGGGCGGTGCGCGATCTCCGAACTAGCATAGCGCGCCGCAGCAACGCTCCCCGTGAGCACAGATAAAAGTAACGCCGATAAACAGTAATAGAGTCAGACTGACAAAGGAACTATTTAAGACAGACAGAAGAATTAGCAAGCGAGAGACAAGTATAATCGTATTTGGAAGACGTGTACACTGGCATGATGATTTTTGGCACGCATAAATATTTGGTTAGCGATACATCAAAACGATACACCCACGTACATTAGTTAAAAAGTCTTTGAAGTTGCACTGAAGTAAACTGCAGTATCCGACACTGAAGAGTGAACAAAGAACACAGATTTTTTTTTTTTTTTGGGACACTTACCATAACATGCTAATATGTCCCTTAGTTACAAATTAGGCACATTAAACTGTACACTCCAAATCCGTACCAGGTAATTAAACTAGATTTATCCTCAATAAAATAAAATGTAAATAAAAAAATAAACCATATTACTATATTGTATTTTCATCTAAGCCTCAAGTGCATATTTACTAATATTCAAGATTATCAAACAGATCTGCTATTTACACAAGGTGTTCTAATACAACCTCAGCTGAACATCGAGATCCTTGAAAAACAGGCATACAGGTGGTGTGTTCCTCAGCGAACATAAACATTTCTCATTCCAAAACAGTGATAAAACTGAAATGTATGAGGTGAAAACATCTGTCTTAAATGCACTGATGTCTGAGGAGTTTCTGCTTTGAGTAAAGATTACTGCACCCCAAAACTGTTTTTTTTCCCCCTCAAGGGGAGATATAACTGCTCATTTATAATCTACTCACGAGATATCAGGGAAATAACAGGGTCATTATATTCAGTTGAGTCCACAGGTTGAGTCCAAGGGTGAAGGAAATTAATTCCATTTTACAGCAGTAAAATTAAAACTCACACCATAAGAAGTCTATTTTTAACTCAATATGAAATTTAAACAACAACCTTTCATGCAGGCTAAAAAAAACAACGGTCATTGTCTTCCACACCCTATCAGGTGGTTATTCTTATTCTTCATAAAACTATCCAGGTACTAAATCATGTTACAACTCAACCGCAGCAATGTTTGCAATCTTAACAAGAAGACAATGGTATTTGTATAAGTTCATATCTAATTACATGACCTTATTTAGAGATTGGACTATGATGTAATAAAATGGGCAGCATGCTGAAATATTTAATTTGAAATAAACAGTAGTGATGCTGACCACCCAACCTGAGATATGCAAAAAAAAACATAATTCTTCTCATGAAAGCTACTTTTGCCAGGCTTTGCAAATATGATATGTGAACATGGAACAGCATGACAGACACAACAGCTTTAACAATCACAAAGTAAAAACATAAAACGGTGTGATTACGGTGTGAACAATGAAAAGAACATATTTAATAACTGCTTCCACAGCAAACATAATAAATTTTGGCTGTTAGCATCACTTCCATCACAGGACGGAGGGCAGTGCTGGTATCCCTGGAAACAGGTAAGTCGCAGTGTTGACCAGCTGCGTTGGGTTAAAGGTGTGCAGTTACCAGCACAGATCCTGTAGCCTCGTCAGACGCTGAGCTCAGTGTTATTTACCCTTTAAAGGTAGTCAGATCACAAATATGCATTAGAATGTTCTTAACTGAACGTTCTACTGCTGGAGCAGAATTTTTCAAAATTAACCCTTTGACATAGGAGTTCTAGAACTCTGTTGGTTACAGTGACTTTGACCTTGACTGGTTTTTGCCTCCGTCAATGAAACTACATCCTTAATTCTGAAAAACAACGCAGTACCAACGGACGTCCTGTACTGTAATATCCTACTTAGACCAGGAAACACATTGTTGTCCCCTGTAGGGGACATGAGTCTCTGGTCTTAATCTGAAGAACCATGTATTCTAGTATGTTGACATCAGAGTAGAAGGGACATTCAGTAAGAATTATATAAATGATATTTTTCTGAAATATTTTCACTGCAACATGTTTCTGTCATCCAAGACACTCGTAATAAGTTACCAGAAAACTTCAGCTGCCACCCCCCCAATATTATCACCATGTACTGGGTAGTAGTTTGATTGCTCCCCTCAATATAAAACAGAAAAATTTCCCGTTTGTTTTAATTCAAAAATGTATTAATAAAACACATGCTATGCCAGTTCATAACAAAGCAAACGTCTCCCAAATGTCAGCCCAAACATTACAAAATAACAATGACATTTTTCACTATGAGGTGATTTGCATTTCATTGCGCACAAGGTCTGTACTGTGTGTCAGTACAAGTCGCTGTGTCACCAATGCGCAAAAGCTGCCAGATTCCAGTCTCATCTTCCCTGAAAATTAGATCAGTTTCCAGAGTGACCAACGTTTCTTTTTTTTTGTGCTTTAGGGGAGTGGCCTATGGGTTTGGCCAATCAAAATTGACCCTACCAATCCCAGTTGTTGATTGCCATAAACTCAGTTTTCACTCAGGGCAGACGTACAGCAGGCTCACACAGGGCAGAACAGCATCACATTCCCCTTCCCCTTTGTCTTATTCCCACCTCTCCCTAAAAAGACAAATGCGAGCCCAGGCATCTTAAAGGGCCCGTTCGACTCCGGGCTGGAGAAAAATAAATTTAAAGAAACAAAAAACATGAGAAATCACTGCACTGTTAATCAGTTACATGGGTGTTCCACGTTCACGAAGGAGCCAAAATGGCCACATTCCCTCCGGCTGTCCTTGTAAAACGGGAAAGTTGTTCCTGACGCCATTACGGCTCAGCAGTTTCCTCAAGGTCGTGTCCTTACCAGGCAGCTCGGCTCCCGGGGGTCTAACCCAGGAAACCCTGACCCAGATGACGTGCTTCACAGCATCCGCTGAAAAAAAAGGAGCGTGCCTGTAGGGTTTGGCTGGCGGGGATCAGAGCGCTTCAGACGTCCCTTCCTCCCCAGCCGCCTCCTCGGAGGCTGCGGCCATCTTGCGGAACTTCTCCAGCAGGGCCTGGTGGCTGATGGGGGCCATGCCGTTGTCCAGGGGGCAGCCCTCCACCAGGCTGTTCATGGGCGTGGGCGGGACCAGGCCGCATTCCTCCTCCTCTTCCTCTGCGACTCCGCCCGCCCCCCGCCGCCGCGACGCGGAGTACCGTGGCGGCGGCCGGGCGTCCTCGTCCACGCCGGGTGAGCGCGAGGAGTCGTGGCCATCGTCCGGCTCCTCTTCCTCCACCTCCTCTTCCTCCTCCAGGACCTCGCTGTCCCCGCTCCCTGCGCGCCGAGCTGACCGCTGCTCCCAGTCGCACAGGAAGTCCATGATGATGGGGAGGAGCTTCTTGCGCGAGGCCAGCGTGTTCCCCTGCAGGTAGGCTTTGACGTCCGCGTACGGGCTGCTCATGGGCGACAGGCTCAGACAGGGGTTCTGGGCACGCTCCAACGCTCGACTGACCTACGGCGTGGGGACAGACAGACAGACAGACAGCACATTACACACAACCCCGCTGTTTCACTCGGCTCCATTTCTGGGGCTTTAATATCGTTTTCTTCTCTCTGTATTTTAGATTCTATTTCTACATGCAAAGCATCTCATGGATCTAAACCAGTGGTCTCCAACCCTGGTCCTGGAAAGCTACAGGGTCTGCTGGTTTTTGTTTTCACCTTAAAATCAGCACCCAATTGAGACCAAAGACACCAGGTGAGTTGAGTTAACGGTGTAATCAACTGCTCTAATTGATTCATGAAGTGCAGAGTCACTATGAAAACCAGCAGGCCCTGTAGCTCTCCAGGACCAGGGTTGGAGACCACTGATCTAAACTAACACTAACTAAAACACGAAAAATAATGCTAACAAAAAATAAAACAAACTAAAAATAACACTTACTAACACTAACTAAAACTGACACTAACTAAAACTAACACTACCTAACTAAAACAACACTAACTCAAACTAACACCAACCAACTAAAACAAAACCTAACACTAATAAAAAATAACACTACTACTAACTAAAACACTGACACTAACTAAAAGTAACACTAACACTAAAACACTAAAACTAACGCTAACTAAAACTAACATCAACTCAAACACTAACTAAAACACTAAAACTAACGCTTACTAAAACTAACACTAACTAAACCTAACACTGAAACTAGATCTAAAATTAACACTAACTAAAACAAACACAAACACTAAAACTGAAACAAACACAAATTAAAACGAACACAAACTAAAATTAAAACTAACACTAACTAAAACTACCCACTCGATCACTCAATCGCTCAATGACACAGCATCCTGGTGTCTAGGTGTCTAACAACAGCATCTTAAAAAGTACAGCAGACATGCATTTAAATAAGATCTGCTCACAAACTAGCGACTTTAAATCACGTTTGTTTTCTTCCTTTTTATTTTTTTGGGGGTGTTTTTAAGCTCATTCTGTCTTTCTAAGCCTATTCTGTCTCGACTGGGACTCTCTTGCAAAAAAAGAAAAATGATCATAATATAATTAGTATATAACAGTAATTTTCCCACTTTTAGTCAGTGCACTGCTGTTGGCAAAGACCCATAAGCGCTCCACTAAGCCGTTTCATAGTAAACGGATACACATACCAAGCGATGAATGAGGAAAAGCTGGTCTCGAGAGGGAATCACTTCATTCACAGCAAGAGCTTAAAACCAACAACCTGTACAAACATATTTATAAAACCTGACTCGCGAGATGCCACTAATCATCTCTTAAACGTGTTGAGCGATTGAGCGTCTGTCATGAGCGACTAGCGTGCATTATCCCTAATGAGCGCTGCGCAGCCATACGACACTCTGCTCCGCTCCAACGAAAGGAATGGGCTAGTCATGTCTATTTAAGAAGATGCCAAGCTCGTTCTGCAAGAACTAAGGGCTGGGGAATGCTGATAAGGCCGGACACGGCAGGCTTACGTGGTCCTGGCACATGACCACGCTCAGCTCAAAATGAACATCAAGCTCCAGTTAGATTATCTTTATTAAGATACAGTGATGTCACTCTCTGGTAATGGGCTCAGATAATGACCCGGGCTGGCCTTTGAATCAACTGCAAAACTTTACTGCTATTCAGAAATTCAACAAAAAAGGTACATGCCTGCCCACCTGATGTCTAGACTTAAAACCACAACTTGGTTCCAGGCCCCAGAATCCAACTTTTTTTCCCTTGAACTCAGAGGGGTTTGGATTGAACATTATGAATGATAGGTACTCAAAAATGAGGAGAGTTCATTCAGTCTCTGTAGACCAATAAGTTCTTGCTGTCTAGAGAAAACTCTTAACGCTCCACAAGAGCCTGTTCTCCAACACAACCAGACAAGACCACACCCAAAAAGAACCAGACAGTCATTTAATGTGTTCAGGTTGCAGTTCATACCTCCTCCCTGTAGAGGGTGCTGGAGCTGTAGACAGCCACCTGGCGGAAAGGCTCGCTGTTCTCGTTGAAGGAGATTGTCATGGCGACCAGCAGGTCAAAGCAGTGCTTGTGGCAGAATTCACAGAGCTCCTGCTGTAGAAAGCGTCTCTGGAGAAAAGCCTGTGAATGGGGGGGGGGGGGGGGGGGTGGAGGCAGGATTAAAACCCAACAAACAAACACAACCCACCCCCCCCACCTACACACACCTCTCCTCTCCGCCAGCACAAAGTCATTCCTGCTTTGAATTCTGCTGGGGAACGAAACTTTATAAGTGACCTGCTGTGATTTTTTTTCTGATTTGATCAAGGAATGCTAGTTTTCAGACACTACTAATTGGACCCAATGTTCCAAAAAGACAATTTTTCGGAAAAAAACCCATCCTTGCATGATTTTAACTTCCTTTTGAATTCCATGAAGCTCATGCTATTTCTACTGACAATTTGCCTTTTACACACACACACGTGCATGCACGCACACACTATCATCATCGGCAATCACTCAAAGTCAAGTATGATTGTCCTCCTGTTGGTGGGTCTGGTCATTTGTGGTGGGTCTGGTCACTGTTCTGTTGCAATGGGGGCATCTGTGGATGGTTGTCATGGTAGTGGTAGTTGGAGGAGCCGTTTTGGTGGTGGATCTCTCCTTTCTTTGTTGCCTCTTTTCTTTTGCGGCACGGTGGAGGTCCTTTTCTTGCTGTGCCGTGCCTTCATAGACCATCCTGTTCCACAGGTTCCTGTTGAGAGCCACCTCCTCCCAGTTGTTGAGGTTGAAGCGGCACTTTCTCAGGTGGGTTTTGATGTTGTCCTTGTACCGCTTTTTCTGTCCCCCTTGGGTGCGTTGCCCTTCCTTCAGTTGACCGTAAAGCATCTTAAAGACTGTGACAATCAGGGCGTCCCTGAGTTTAGCAAGGATTTCCTCCTTGTCCCAAATCTTGCCAAGCAGGTTGTGGATGTGGCAAAAGAGTTCTGGACTGCCTTCTTTGAGGATTTCTGCCGGGATCCCATCAGGTCCAGAGGCCTTGTTATTGCTCAGTTTCCTGATGGCATCCAGGACCTCATTTTTGCTGGGGGGGGTCACCTATGTGCTCCATGATGGGTCGCTGAGGTATTTGATTGATGGTTTCCATCTCAACTGTGTTTCGGTGTTTCGATTCAGGAGCTCTTGATAGTGTTCTCGCCATCTGGAGCTGATGTCCACAATGTCCTTCATCAGGGTTTGTCTTTGGAGCGGAGGGGATTTAGGCCTCGGTAGCTGTCCATACACAGCCTTGGTGGCATTGAAGTAACCCCTGGGGTCACCTGGTGTCTGCAAGCCGCTGCATTTCCAGGGCCTTCTCCGTGCACCATTTGTTTTTCAGCTCTCTCACCCTGCTCTGAACATGCCTTTGCCTTGGAGTGAGCCTGTCTTTTGTCCCTACAATTGATGTCATTCTGCCAAGAGCAGAAGACTTTCCTTTTGGCATCGATCAGATGTTCCATTTCGGTGTCGTTTTCATCAAACCAGTCCTGATGTTTCCTGGTCTTGTAGCCAATGGTGTCCCTGCTGGTCTCGAGTATTGTGGTCTTCAGAACATTCCAGTGATCTTCAACACCCTCAGGATACAGTTTTGGGAGTCTCTCAAGTTGGGTGTTCTGGAGATGTTGCACCTTGTTTATGTCACCCAAGCTTTCGGTGTTGAATTTTGGGCAGCTTAGTTTCTTTTGTGTCCTCCTTTTCTGCATTAACCGGATAGTCACTGTAGAACGGATGGGGCGGCGGTCTGTCCAGCAGTCGTCCGTGCAGGTCATGGCCCTGGTGATGTTGACATCTTTGTGATCCCTAGCCCTGACAATCACATGGTCTATGAGGTTTTGACCTTGTTTCTCAGGCGAAACAAGGTATTAGTGATAAGTTCATGTTCAGCACATTTCGATAATAAGAAGACTCCATTGGAGTTAATATTCCCAACACCCACTTTACCCAAGGTGCCTTTCCAGAGCTTGTGATCCTTACCGACTCTGGCTTTGAAGTCCCCGAGTAGGAGGATCTTGTCTTCCTTCGGTATGTCTGATAGAACCCGGTCCAGGGCGGCATAGAAGGTCTCCTTATCTTCGTCCTGTGAGTCCAGGGTCGGTGCATAGGCACTCACAGCAGTGGCCATCTGGTTGTTCGAGAGCCTCAGGCGTAAGGTCATGAGGCGCTCATTGATGCCTACTGGAGATTCGGAGAGGTGGGTGATGAGCCAGGTTTTGATAGCAAATCCCACTCCATGGATTCTGGGTTCATCAGCAGCTTTTCCCTTCCAGAAGAAGGTGTATACACCTTTCTCCTCCTTCAGTTGCCCCTCCTCGCCCGGGCGGGTTTCGATCTTAAACCTTTTCAGCTCCCTGGCAATGATTGCAGATCTTCTTTCAGGTCGATCGCTGGAGGCACTATCCATTACATTACATTACATTTATTTGGCAGATGCTTTTATCCAAAGCGACGTACAAAAAAAAGTGCATTTCGCGGTCATAGACAACTGCTAAACACAGGTTCAGTAAGGTACAATACTTATTTTGTACAGCTATTTCTAGCCAAGAACACAGTTTAGTTCACACAGTGAACACTATTCAGACCTAACCTCTGCAAAGCCAACTAGGCAGAAGAATAAGCTACAGTATTAGGACAAATACAAATTACCAAAAAGTGCTGGGATGGGGCAACATGTAACAAGTGTCATGAAAAAAAAGGGGGGGGGAGATTTAGAGTGAAATATACAGCATGGTGGTGGTTAGTCTAGGTATAGTCTGAAGAGATGAGTCTTCAGGCCACGGCGGAAGATGGGTAGTGAGGGGGAGGTTCGGAGAGGGACGGGGAGTTCGTTCCACCACTGGGGAGCTAGGGTGGAGAAGCTCTGTGATCCCTTTGGGTAGGTGGGAGGGGTTACAAGGTGCCCTGCTGCCGCAGAGCGGAGTGGTCGAGCAGCCACATAGAATCGAGTCATGTCCTGTAAGTAGATGGGGGCTGTCCTGCTGGCAGCAGTGTAGGCAAGGGTCTTTGAACCTATCCATAAGTGTTTGCACGTTCTAGGCGTTGGGGGGTCTTTCAGGAGAACGCCTGTGCGTGGAATCTTTTAAAGTGGGGAGACTGGTAGACAGGCGGCCTCCACACAGTCCTTGACATAGAGAAGGCCAGGGTCCAATGGCATGGAGACCAAGACAATTGGGGGCCCTTCTTTGCTGCAGCCTTCTTCCGCCTTCGCGACCGTTGTGGCGCTGCTCACAGCTCTACATCCTGACACTGTGATCAGCCCCCGCATCTTCCGCCCATTCCGCCATTGAGGTCTTGATTGGACCATGCTTCGTCTGTACCCTCCCCCTCGACCTTACCACCATGGGTGACCCTACCAGGAGCATAGCTAAGGACGGCATCGCTCTCAGGTTCTCTGGATAAACACAAGCCTCTCCACCGTGTCAAGGTGGCGATCCCCCAGAGAATGCACACACACACAACCACAGACACACACAGGCACGCACACAGCATTAAGGACTCTGTAGCTGTGCATCTAAGCACAGCACAATCCAAAGCAGAAAGGGTCCAATCAAACCAGAGAGACTCTTTCCAGGTCCTGGGGAAGCCGGCACACTCACATCCAGGGTCATGTACACCGCGCTGATGGCCACCCTCAGATCTCCTCCAGACACTGCCTTCATGTCCTTCAGCAGCATCTGCTCTGTTGTGAGGCCTGTGAAAACACACACACACCTGGAATTTAACACTGCTTATGGGGACTCGCTCATCTCCTAAATCTCCCAGAGACAGTCTCAAATATTTTCTCAACTCAAACTATTTATTTCTCCCCCTTATTCACACACCCCCCCCTAAGGAACACACACACTGTGAACTGTGAACACACTCACAATCCATAGAGAGAGACATGCAAGAACACACACACAAAATCCACAGAGAGACACACACACACAACAAATATGAAGTTTAGCTTGTACCCGAGACGTCAAACTTAGCGTTCTGCAGGGACTGGAAGAGGGGGGTCCGGGGCGGGAGGTCGGGGTAGCGGGACTCCAGCGCATGGGCGTACTGCCTGTCCTTGGGCGTGACCTTCCCCGCCTCGGGCGCCATGTTCACACAGTCCAGGATGATGGAGCCTGCAGGCGCACACACACACACACACACGCGCGTGCGCACGCACATACGCACACACACACACACACACACACACATTACATTACAGACATTTAGCAGACGCTCTTATCCTGAGCAAATATCCAGAGCAACAGCTATTACACAGCTGGATATATGCTGAAGGTACTCAAGGATAAGTACCTTGCTCAAGGGTACAACGAACCAACACCTTGCCCAGTACACCTCACTGCCACCCTACAGTACACACACACCAGTGAGCAGCAGCGAGCCAACGTAGCATAACAGTTAGGTCGAAAGGTCACGGGTACGACTCCCAGCTAGGGGTGCTGCTGATATAGCTTTGGCTACAGAACCCCACTTGAATCCCTTCAGAAAATATCCAGCTCTGTGAATTGATTAATCGTGAAAAATGTACCGGATAATCCACAAAATGCAAAACCATAACGTAATGTAATGTTGCAGATTGTTTTCAACCGTCATTATGGTCAGCCGACGAAGGAACTGCAAGCAGGCTGGTCGCTTTTTAAAGATAAATCCAACCGACTACCGCTCTGTCAACCAGGGGCACATTTAAAAAAAAAACATTATTCCCTAAATTAGAATGGTTGAAGCGACTCCTTCACACCATGCTACTGATACTCCCTAACAACCCACTTCATATGCAAGCATCACATGGTGTTCGGCGACCCTTCAAGCATTCTACTTCAGCTTCTGTTTCTTCTACACACCTGAGACAGGATGTTGCTTCAAGGTGCCTAAATTTAATTTCTATATTAGATATATTTCCTGAAAACAAGTGCTATTCATTCAGAGAGGAAAAGAAACTACCGTCCATTACAGGCATTTTTAGCAGACGCTCTATCCAGAGCAACTTACACGACTTTTAACATAGCATTCACATTGCATCAATTTATAAAGCTAGATATATACTAAAGCAATGCAGGTTAAATACCTTGCTCACGGGTACAAGGACAGTATCCCACCTGGGAATCGATCCTGTGACCAACTCCTTACCCATTATACTACACTGCCGTCCAATACTGCTTCAGGTGCCTACATTTAATTTAACGTGCCATGCCAGTCTAATCTGTCTGTGACACCGAACGCGAGCGAAAGCGGGCCTCAAATCTTCCGCCGTGGTTACCGTATAAAAGCTGCGCCACCTGTCGGTCCAGAACTTCCGGAGCCTTCTGGATGATGCGCTCAGCGACCAAGGTGGCGCAGGAGCCCACGGTCTCCACAGTTACGGGGCAAGAGGGGGACGGCGCTCTCTCCAGCCGGTGGTGGTCGATTACTTCCACCACTGCCCCCTCTAGGTCACTGTCAGTACTGCAAGTGGGAGAGAAATGTCAATGGTGGAAGAAGCGAATTGCACAGTCTGCTCTGGTTCGACTCTGTTCACAGTATTTGTGAAGCAGAGGACCCCGGAGCTAGCGCTTTCACAGTTTAATCACCCCTGCTGGACAGCCTCAATAATCCTGACTATGTTTCAATCCCCACTTCTGGGGGCCTACAAGCCAAGGGGACTCTTATTATTATTATTATCCAGGGCTCCAGACTAACTTTTTACATTGGTTGCACTTTGTGCACCAAACTTTTTCATTTCGGTGCACCAGCACATAATTTAGATGCACCCAAAATTTTTCACCGTGCCTTTTGGCGCCGCAATAATACATTTTAAGCGTTACCTTTTTGTCAGTTCCCATACACATTGGTAATTTCTTAACACATTATGTAAATGATTGTAAACAGGAATAAAGGTGCAGATAAATGTTTTTTCTTTATTTAAATCACAGCACAAACAAGAAATCGCAATAACCACAATTGTTTAAAAAATAAACTTAAAAAGTGCTGATGTTTAAAGTGCTTGACAAACTCAAATAAATAAATCAAACTCAAATAACTCAAACAAAAGTGTGTGCTGCTCCCAGAGGAGTACAGGGCGCGGTTTCACACATACATACCTTATTTTCTTCCCCACCCACATTCAGTGAAGAAGAATATCAGGGTCAGAGCCAATCAGAGGCAGAGTATGGGTGGGTCTTCGCAGAATGCGGGTGGGAAAAACAAATAAAGCTAGAGAACAAAATCATAATATTAAGAGAATAAAGTCGTAATTGAGAAAAAAAGTAATAATATTACGAGAATAAAGTCACAATTTAATGAGAATAAAGTCATAATATTCAAGAAAAAATTCGTAATATTATGAGAATGAAGTCGTAATTTTACGAGAAAAAAATCATAATATTAAGAGAATAAAATCGTAAAACTTTGAGAAAAAAAACATAATTTTTATGAAAATATATTACCAGCAAACAACAAAATGGGCGAGAGGACAGTCTAATGGCAGCCTGAGCCTGCAATTTTCTCCAAGTCTGTGTGGTTCTTTCTTCGGAATAGACAGTTTCTTGCACAATCTTTTCAATGTCCTGATACTTATGATAATGTGGTGCTGATGTGCCAAAACATTAAGTATTTCATTATTTGTGAAACCTATACTAAAGTATAACTTCACAAGATGCTCCAACTTCCTCATTTTAATGCAGGCGGCAGGCTGCTCTTCTGATATTTACCGTCTAAAATAACACGTAGCCTAAAATAATGACTTTATTCTCGTAATATTATGACTTTATTCTCGTAATACAACCTTATTCTTGAAATCTCAGAATTTTTTTCCCCTCAATGTGGCCCTAATACTCCATCGTAACACACATCCCTCTTTTCCACCAACACGAACCTAGTTCTGGTTCTGGGCTGGTGCTAGTGCAGGTTCGCAGTTGGTTCAACTTGTGAACCTTCTAAAAACCGGTTTGCTTTTCCACGGGTTAGAGAGCCACGTCATTACGTCACTGTATACGTCTGTATACGTCTATGCTTTCCCAGCAACATCGTTACCGATTAAAATGTATGTCCTGTAAAAATACACATAATAAACTGTCTAAATGTAAACAAAAAAAAAAAAAAAAGAAAAAAAAACCAACTTCATACATATACATTTACTTGTATTATTACGGCCTTATTTAGTCGCTCAAGTTTTTCGCGATTTTCCCCAACGCTGCATAATTTGTGAAAATATTTGCCGTTTTATGAATTATTCAGCGTCGGGAAAAATGCGGCATTTTGTTTAAGTTGTGTTGAATTCTGAAAATTCTGAATCACGAAAAACAGGAGGGACCTTATTTACTATATCAACTTTTAGACAAGCAACACGCTCGGAATTATCTCATCGGGACCCATTAAATCCAATGGCACAGACGTTGCTTGATAATTTCAAACTGCTTTCCTAACAGCCATTTTACGTCCTGCGACTTGGGTTACAACAGTGAATATCAGATTCCTAGACGTACTGATAGAGACCATGTCGCAAGACAGGACACTTAAGCTGTATGCTAGCAAATTTATGTGAAGTTCCATTCATTTATATGGGGAGGTCGATACACGTCCCCTTAGCAAGCAAAAGCTATAGCGCTGGACCAGCTCTGACTTGCCAGCACAGAAAAAAATCGCGAAAGAACTGAAAAATTAATCACTGGAGGATAACAAGGACATTTTTTCCTACATAACTAGGTACAGGTTGTTACCGATATTTCGCCTATTTCATATATAGTTGCAAATCAGTTTACGTTTTCCTGTCTGTCGAACGAAGGTGGTCTCACTTCCACCTGGCGGTCACAAAGTTTTAGGTGGTCTTGGTTGGTCAAGATAATCCCGCCCCCAGCCCCTGACAAAAGCAGTTCTTGATTCTAGACCAGCTAAGAGTTGGTGCCGCTTTGGAACCAGTTTTCCCAGCCGAGAGCCGGTTCTTTTGTTGTCGAAAACGGAAGAACTGGTTCGCGATTAGGCACCAGCTCCGAACCGGCCCTTAAAATGCCTTGGTGGAAAAGGGGCAACAGAGACAGATCTGCTAAATGTCAGGCGCACCGGTGCGACCAATGAAAATGTTTAGTCGCACTTCACAGATTTTTGGTCGCATGTGCAACCAAAATGGTCGCACTCTGGAGCCTTGTTATCCCTTTAAGGTGTGAGATGACAAATGGTTGATTAGAATGTTCTTAACTGAACATTCTAATGCTGATGTCACAATCACTACTGCTGATTGAAAGCAATAGAGTTCTAGAACACTGACTTTCCAAAAACCGACTCTTCAAACGGTTAAGCATTCCTTTCCACAATGAGAGTGCCTGTTAAATAGGTGAAGAGAGGGATGGCACACAGTGGCGTGACGTCACAGGTTTGTGACTTCTGACCTGGGCAGCACGTTGTGGTCTACCAGGGTGAGCGCCAGCCGGCCCACGCGGTGGAGCCCTGGCAGGTCCACCTCGTCCCGGAACACCAGGTTCTCCTGGGACACCCCGCTCTCCCGGAGCAGGAAGACGGAGTCCGTCCGCAGCGGGAAGTTGGCCCGTGGGATGTTTAGGACCGGAACCGGCGTCCTCCCAGAGGAGCCTGACGTCTGGAGCAAAGGATGTGGGGGGGAGGGGGTCTTAGGCTACGTCCAATAGTTTACACGCCTACTATTGAGTATATAAGTTGACAAAATATAGAGGACAGAATTGTTCAATAGGCAAAATTTTCTCTAAATGTAGTGCAGTTAAAATCCCTGGATGATGTACTTATTTCTGAGCTTTCTCTGATTGAGAGAAAGCTCAGAAATAAGTACATCATCCAGGGATTTTCCAGCGGTACTGTGGAAGTGTCGCTAGACGTCCCGCCCTTGTCGTAAAAAGGCTGCCTCTTCGTCTGATTTATGGGGCCACCTAAAAAGTATGGTTTACTGGAAAATAGCATGGAGGACATTTTTTGCATACTGCTCATCGCGTATTAGAAAATAAACGCTAAACAGTAGGCAGTATGTTTAGTAGACAGTACATATTTTGAGGACACAGTAGTTAAGAGGCTGTCTTGGACACGGCTTTAGACTATACACAAGGAGTTTCAGCCGCACTCGTAGAAACTGATTTACTAAGACCTTTTACACATGCAAAGCCTTTTAGCACACAGAAAACTAATAACATGACCAGTGATTGGTCATGGTAGTTGTTTTGCACCAATCTTCGGTTGTGTTACTAGTTTTACTAGAGTGCTAGTAGGTTTTGCATGTGCTAAAGGTCTTAGTCAGGGAGGAACAGAACCCATTAAAACTTGGCATCTGCACATGAGGGCTCGACCAAGTTCGGTTTCCTGCTCCAAGGGCGTTTCATTGCATCTCACCCCACCTCATCCCCAGCGGGTAGCTCAAGTTATCCAGGGTCTCATGAATATTTAACAAGGGGAGAATGTGATGCACTGTGATTAGTGACTGAATGGGCATGTATCCATGGTGACAGGCTGGAAGGGGATCTCTGATCATAATTCTGGAATTCATTTTTAGGGGAACGGAGCGACAGCTAAAAATGTCAAGGATCGGTCCCCACAAGGTAAAAAACATTTTTCCAGTTTACAGCAACAACAACAAAAAATTTCAGCTGTGGGCAAATACTGTGTTTTATTTTGAGGTACAGGACACACAGATACAGTGCCCCAAACTCTGCCCTCTCTCCAAAGTCACGCAACGTCCCGTTCTGCTGATCCCATCAGAATAAACGAAATTGTGAGCAGCAGTAAGGGTTGGGTCTTTGTGGTCTCATTCCAGCTAAAAAAGAAAATCTAATGAGGTTTGCTCAACCACAAAGTCAAAAGCTTTGCTCCTTACTGTCGATATAGGATACCTCCCTTAGGAAAGGACCCGTTAGTCCAATAACTAAGATCACCTTCTCATTTGAAATACTTGGGGTTTGCGAACCATTTTAAGGGTATTTAACCTCACCCAATACCCAGAATGCACGGCTCAACCTCTCCGTTATGTGGATCTATTAGACCAGGGGTCCTCAACATTTTTTCACCAGTGCACCCCCCCCCCCACCATCCCCATATTGAATGGAGATAGTAGATGGGTTTATTGATTTTTGTGTTTTATTTTAGAACAAATAGATCAGATTTACAGGTCAAGCATATAATTTTGAACTGGATTATATATATTTTTAAATAATTAATCAAATTGAGTCATTAAAAACAACAATAAAAAAAACCACTTAAAGGAGTAACATGGTGGTTGAATGTGACACTTCCCAGTTGTCTTTAGGCAACAACAAAACAAATGTGCATAATTTTTTTATTATTCAGTCATTTCAATGTACTTTAAAACATATTTTTCTAAGCCTAAATTTCCCACTATAAAAGTTCACCCGAACCGTCTGGGCGTGGTAATGAGAACTGTCAGTTAGGTATGATTGACAGACCGTGCCCCGTTACCATAGCTACCCCCATGATCAGCGCTCTTTTTGGGAGACTTTTCACAAGCTAGCTAGCTTAGTAGTATATCGATAGATAGCTAAGGTAAGGACGTTGACTTATATCCAATTATAATTTTTGCTATCTAGCTAGCCAAGTTAAGATAAAAGCACAACTATAACGTCCTCATAAAAGCAAACTAGCTAGCTAACGTTATCGATAACATTGCCTTATGAAAGCAAACTATCTAGCTAGCTAACGTTAGCTAGCTAGCTAGCTAAATGAATATAACCAGAAATAATCTAATAGTCCTTAAAAGGCACTCTAATTTAAGTGAACCTAACGTTAGTCAAATATTTGCATTGTCTTGCCCGTAAGCCAGCGGCGCAAACTATTTTTTACAGTCTCTGGTCTCGAGTTATCCATGGGTTTACCGGGCGTGGAAAGGGGAGTGGTTACTGTGTTCGTGACGCATCAAGTTGACAACTTTCTCAACCGGTTGAAAATAGGACGATAAATTTAAAACGCATATTTCTCCAAAAATACAGAACGGACATATTTAATACTTCACTCATTGTGTTTCTTCAATGCCTCTTGTGCAAATAGCACATAAAACGAGGCAGTGTGAAAATCACCATGGTACTCCTTAAAATAAAAAATAAAAAAAAATAGGGCTTGATCGCCTCATTTGAAAAAAAACCTGCTCATAGACTAAGAATAGAGATAGCTGTGGGTTATTATTATTATTATTATTAATTACATTTATATAGCACTTTTCCAAATGCTCAAAGTGCTTCACAGTGAAGGGGAACTCACCTCACCCACCACCAATGTGTAGCACCCACCTGGGTGATGCACGGCAGCCAATTTGCGCCAGAACGCTCACCACACATTAGCGAAGGTGGAGAGGGAGAGAACATTTATTTAGCCAATTAAGTCTGGGGATGATTTTAGTGGCAAGTTTGCGAGAGCCAGATCTGGGATTTGGCCAAGACACCGGGGAACCCCCTACTCTTAGCGATAAGTGTCATGGGATCTTTAATGACCACAGAGAGTCAGGACCTCGGTTTAACGTCTCATCCGAAAGACGGCATCTCCTACAGCACAGTGTCCCCGTCACTGCACTGGGGCATTGGGGCTTATTTGTACCAGAGGGAAGATTGCCCCCTGCTGGCCCACCCAACACCACTTCCAGCAGCAACTCAGTATTCCCTGGTGGTCTCCCATCCAAGTACTAACCAAGCCCACACCTGCTTAGCTTCAGCCATTTGGCAGGAGCAGAGTGCATGGAGGTATGGCTGCTGGCTGGGTTGGACGGAGACGGAATGAACCCGAACTGTAAGTACTCGAGTGGGGTTGCAATGTAAACAAAAAAAAGAAAAAAATCATTGGACAGTGGCAGCACGCAATGTTATTAATAACAACAGGACAAACTAAGTTGAAGACGTCACATTCTTAACTGCGTGCAACATGTCTATCATTTTATTAAGCAAATCCAACCATTTCATTTATTTAGTAAATCCAACTATTTATTTTCTGAGGATACTTAATAAAACTGCGTACAACCACTAGCCAACATTGTGTATGTGTATTAGAGTTCTATATCTAGCGTTGGGCAGAGCTACTAGCTTAACTGTTTTACGTTTTCCGGTACCATGTGTGTAGTTTCTATTTATAAAATCAAGCAGCTACAATTGTAGGCTAGCTGTATTGGCATAAAAGTAAAATCGTAAGAGCAGCATCATTTGTGGACAAAGAAAATCCCAGTTTAGATTTAAAACACCATTGTCCGTCGGATATTGAAAGCAAAACCTAAAATAGACCACATCATGTCACCCACCACGACTGCTCTGCGTATGTTTGGTACTATCATGTAAAAATATAAGCCAAATTGTATAGAAACCTGCTTTTAGAATCACACCCTGATCCGTTGAATATTTAAAGAGAAATTCCGTGCTTAAAATGGACCCAATTTATTGTGTAACCACAACTGCTGGTTATCATGCTGCTGTCACATAATATTGGACATTTAAGTGACCATACCACGATGAATGGACACTCTTAATGTAACAAAATTCTGAATAACAGCAGATTGGCCACATTTCACATCAATCAAGCATACCTGCCTGTCAGACAGAAGCCGTAGGGAAATGGGATGAAAACGGGAAGAATTAGATTTTTTTTAAATGACACGGTGATCTACCCGCATGGTCTCTGTGCTCGACCAGTCAATCGCGATCGACGTATTGGCCACCCCTGCCTTACAGCAAACGGGAGCTTTCTCAGCAACAAACGGCTGCCAACCTAACTGATGATCAACAATATAAGAATAATAATAAAAACTCAAACTAACTGTTCGTTTTAAAAAAAATTATTTTTGATGACCTTAAATCTGATTGTTTGATCGACTCACTGAAACTCCAATATTGCTAGCCTGCCGCTTCAAACGACAGAACAAAAGGGGTTCTGACTGTTGGAACGATATGACCGTTCTCATTGGCTGAATGTAGTCAAGCTACGGTGGCCCTTTCCGCAAAAAACATTTGACTTAAAACCAATAATATTTTCTCAAGCATGTAATACGAAAAATATCTGAATCTTTTTTCACCTTCAGAATTCCAAAACGAACAACCCATTTTAAGGCCCCCCTTTCCATTATTCGTGTCTCAACAATCCCACAAATGCCCACTCGGGGGCGGTACCGCCCCTGTTGAGAAATCCTATATTAGACTCCTGAGAATATGTTAATTTCCCTTTCACATGGGTACTTATAAAACTATATCTACTGTAACGTGCTCTAGCAGTCATGCTAACAGGCACAAAGACAGTTGCATTCTGGGAACTGTAGGCAGGAAGTGAAAACTATTACTGTGTGATACTCCAAGTGAAATGGAGGACCGTTTGGGGAAAAAAGTTTTAGAGGAGCCATCTATACACCTGAGGGCTCATGGGTAGATCATAAATAAAATGCTGGTTCCAGGGAGTTACAAATCAAAGTATCAATTCCTGCAATAATGATGGATAATATCATATGCTGGCATCAGACCGTGAAAATATTGTGGACACATTCCTACCTAACCCACATGGAAAGTAACACCACAAGTGAAGCCACATTTTAAATACGTAAAGAGGGAGGGGCCAAACCAACCTTAAACAGGAAGTATGCAAACGAGAGGGCGGAGACCATGGAGTCCACATCACAGGCCTCATTTCCCAGGACGACGTGGAACCCAGAGTGCTCCTCTGAGCCGCGCTGTGGAGGAGAGAGGAGAGGGACAGAGAGAAAGAGAAAGAAGAGAGATAGAGGAGAGGACAGAGAAAAGAAAGAGGACCAGAGAAAAGAGAAAGAGGGAGGAGAGAAGAGAGAAAGGAGAAAGAGAGGGGAAGAAAGAGGAGAATCGAGAGGGGAGGAGAGTAGAGAGAGGGAGAGGGAGGAGAGAGAGGAGAGGAACATTGAAGGGGAGAAAAGAGGAGAGAAGAGAGGAACGCCAAGGTCACAAA
>CM045890.1:46296904-46349404 GCA_025169545.1 Anguilla japonica | reverse complement strand
AGCTGTGCTTAAAAATGTTGTACTGTTCCACCTGCGCATGTGTCCTACTAAATGAAGCACCATCTGCGCATGTGTCTGACAAAACATCCCTGAAAGGTCGGCCATGAGTGAGTGAGTGACCACAATTTGCCACGCATAGCCCACGGCGCCAGTTCCTGCGCGCCGTGGAAAAAAGAACCAGCCTCAACTTAACTACAGCACTATGAGAAGAATTATGCCCCCAAATAGATACAAAAAAGACATGCACATGCTCTCAGCTTACGAACGACACAACAGCAACAGCAACAGCAACAGCAACAGCAACAGCAACAGCAGCAACAACAACAACAACAACAACAACAACAACAACAACAACACAGTTTATATTGACAGACAGAACAGCTGAATATGTTTTGCCAGGACAGGTGGTTATGGTAACAGCACACGTTGTTCTAGCCACTTATTGCGTTCGCTGTTACCATCACCGTTACCCATATTTGTCTGTTGTTGCTGCTGCTCTCCTACACCTGGATAAGAGCATCCGCTGAACAGACGTAGCAAAATTAAATAACTCAGTAACCTGCAGCGTGTGCCGTTCATCTAACCAGCACCGACTGCAAATTCGGTAAAGGGATTAAGTTGGTCTTTTTATTTTCGGTACTGAGGTGGCTTGTCCCGTTTGTACGGTACCCAGTTTACTCCATTACCTCAGAGCCGATTAAACCCGCAGACTCCTGGCCATTCCACCCCCCACCAAATATCAAGCGCCCGACTCAACAACTGAGGAGGCAGTCACCCCTGTCACAACCACTGACCTACACACTGAAATGTCAAAGGTCAAAGTTCAGCCCTGCCCTGTAGCAGCTGTAACTGTTCGCGGCATGGTTCAGTACCTTGTATACGCTAAGCCCTGCTCACCCCAACCCTACCCCTCCTACTGGCTGTGGTTTGCGCCATTCCCCACACCCTGTGCCACCCCCCCCCCTCACTCTGAAGGTTCTTAATTCCAAGCAACACTTCAAATGCTGGAGCTTCATCACAACCAGCAAGTGTTATCAGCTGTCTGGGCGGGTGACAAAACCTCCAAGACCACACAGTTCACTGATCTCCACGGTAAATCTACACAGCAAATCTACATAATAAATCTCCACAGCAAATCTATATGGTAAATCTATACAGTAACTCCACACAGAAAAACCAAACAGCAAATCTACACAATAAATCTACACAGGAAATCTACACAATAAATCCACACAGGAAATCTACACAATAAATCCAGACAGCAAATCTAAACAATAAATCTACACAATAAATCTATGCAGTAAATCTACACAACAGCAAGCATCAGCACTCACAGCGCAGACATAGTGTCCCCTGCGCGATGCAACGTTTATATTTTCTAATTCCCAGAGCGACAAAAGGCCTCGTACTTCAGCTTTAATTAGCCTGTGCCATTCAGCATCACAGAGTAATCCACTCCGGCACGCAGATCCTAAATCAGCGGTGAGGTCGTCACCTCCTTTGGTTCTGATGACAGCCCACGAGTTTACCCGCCGGCCTTAAACAAAACACATTTTGTGTATTTCCAGTTCATGTGAATTCACAGGGGACAAAAAACGAAGGGCTGCGTTTATCGGACGTTCTTCAGCATGCAATGAGATTTTGAAAGTGCTTAAGCCTGCTGTGATTAAAACGGCACTCAAAACTATGCACAGGCCAAGTGCTGGAAGCTGGAATCTTTTCCAGTCCAATGTGACAACCGCTCTCCCCCCACCCCCCACATCCTGTTCACGAGTGCAAGCGGAAAATCCCCGTGCTGATCAGGAGACAGTCCAGTCATTGTACGGCTATCAGTGCGGATCGCGGAGTGACTGAGCGTGTGCGTACGGCTCATCTGACCGGATCGGGATTCGAAAAAGGCCGCAAGCTCATTTCTGGCGATAACGCATTCGGCAAACGCTGTCCTCTCTCGGCGACGGGACGCTCTTGCTTGTTTGCCGGGCGTCTGGGAGAACCAGAGCGGCAGTGTAGTATAATGGGTAAGGAACTGGGCTTGTAACCTAAAGGTCATAGGTTTGATTCCTGGGTTGGACACTGCCGTTGAACCCTTGAGCAAGGTACTTAACCTACATTGCTTCAGTATATATCCAGCTTTATAAATGATGTAAATGGTGCTCTGGATAAGAGCATCTAATAAGTGCCTGTAATGCAATGTAATGTAATGAAACTGATCGAGCGAAAGAGCTTGAATTTTCAGACTTAAGTGGCAGAGGAAGGAGGAAAAGGGCGAGGAGAATGTGCTGTTTCTCCCTGACAACCAGCAGTAACCAGTGAACAGGGTGAGAGGAGCTGAACTTGGGGGCTATGAATGCAGTTTAGCAAGTAACTGGCAAACAGAACAGACGGGAACCTCACACAGGAGGGTTCTGGGAAGCGTAGTTTACTAGTTGACAGCTATCTTGCGCCATGTCTTTTGAGGACAAACTAGCATCCCACAGATTTCAACCCGTTCAGTATGTGACACCTAGACACCGGACGTGGACAGTCCAGGGGTCAGAAAATTAAAGTCCTTCCATGTGCTTCTCCCATCCATGAACTCAGCCAGCTCACAGCACCAATTAGCTCCACTGGCGGAAGAATTGTGTTAATTAACAAATCCAGGTGGTTGGAACAAAATACTGGGGGAGGACTTCTACTTCTTCTGACCCTGGATGTTCCACCTCGTGACACTCAATGCCAGGGGCCGGGAGGATTTCAACATTCATTTCTGAAAATAGGGTTTACCCTCAGATTAGCCAGCGAAGTGTAAACCGTTCCGCACACGCTCTCAGACAGCAAATATCCTCTCCTTCCAACGACCCTGTGACAACAGCTTGCTCAACTGTTTGTACCGGCAATAAAAAGGAATGAATTGCCGGTGAAATGTTTACACGAGTCGGGCATTGCGCGCGATAAAGAGCACGAGGCTTAATTACTGCAATAAAGCGCAGCGTTTCGGGTGACAAGAAAGGCAACCAGATATCAGCCATCTTGATTAAAAGGGTACTGGAGAATCGCTTGTGTCAATGAAAAAAATTAATGAGAGGAACACAGTAGGACATGGACACCTGGATGGATTGCAACATCGGGGGTGGGGTGGAGGGGGGGTTAGGGATAGGAGGGGTATCCTCTGCTCTGCTTACCAACTCATTCGCCTCATAGGCTACCTCCTACAGGACGGGCATGGGGGAGGGTTAGGGACAGGAGAATCGTGGGGGGTCTTGTTCTCTCCTTACGGGTACATCACAGTATGTACCCTCCTACCTATTCCCATACCCCCACTTCCAAAAGTCCTCAAATCCCCAGCCCAAAAACATATACATATAAAAAATGCATTATTATTAATAATAATAATAATAATAATAATAATAATAATAATAATAATAATAATAATATTATTATTATTATTATTATTATTATTATGTTGATCAAATGTTTACAAATAAATAAATACGAAAGGACTGCCTAAAGATTACTCTAAAATGGTGTCTCGTCAAGCCGCGAAAGGGAATTCGATGTCAAGTATTATTTAGTTTAAATTATTTTTTAAATACGGTTTCAAATTGTACATTCACAGAGTGAGTTACTGTATTTCCGTGCAGTTAGTTGTCCTGGCTTGATCATTTGCCCTCTGGGGCAACCCTAACCTTCCCCCTTGATTACATAATCCTCACCTTGCTACATGCATTTACCAAACATTATAGCCTAATAAAACAATCATTTTAGGATGAAAAGGGGCAATGAATGCCAGTCAAACTTTGTGCTAAAAACAATGGGCCTCATTCACAAACCGTTCTTAAGAAGAATTTTCTTCTTAAAACCCACTTACGCAGTTTTCACGAAGATTCTGACATTCAACAATGTTTTCTTATTGGGATTTGTTCTTATGTAAGAACAGAATCTACGCACACTCAAGAGCACACTTACGCACATTTGAGTGCTGACATGTTTGTGCAAAATAATTGGTTATTGCGTTTTCTTCAATTCTACAGTTGTATAATATTATAGGATTTAAATTACAATAATATTTTTATCATTTATAATATTTTTTTAAATAATTATTTTCATTATTTTACAAAGCATTAAGGTGCCAGGTTCCACCTCAGATGGTGGTTATACGTAAATAATTGAAAAAATCAAACCATTGTAGTGACCTTTTATTTTGGGGAATTTCAATTATGCAATGTTTGGTCTATACTGCAAAAGCAAATGTTTAAATTTTGAATACAAACTAAGCATGTAACACTTTTTAAACACATGGACATGTTGAAGAAGAGAACACTTATTCAGAGGCGTCACTAGGGGGGTGCGGACCGCACCGGGTGACACCAAAATGACTGACAATAAATTTTTTGTGCAGCGACGGGTTGAAACAGCTAGTTTCCCCGATGCAGGTTACTGCCTGTTGATTTAATTACCGGTATTAATGTGACGAGAAGCGCTTTGTTGTTCGAATGCATAAAACGCCATTCCTTGTGCCCACTCCCACCAGCATTTTTTTTTTTTTGCCTCAGATTTGACATCAAACCATTTTTTGGTTGCGACCTTCTCCGGATACAGCGTTCACTAAACGAGTAATAGCATCCCATGCATCTTTTTTTTGTGTTATTTTATATCCACTAATGACGCTAATAAATATGACAGATCGTTTGCTGTTCACTTCCCGCAGCAAAACCTCCACTTCAGAACTACTGAAGTTTCTCTTACGTTTGGAGTCTGGTGCTCCACCGTCTTTAGATTTTTGTTTGGGCATTCTTGACTCCTCTCTCAACTTTTCTTTTCAATTTCTGTGTGTGATTTCTGTGTGTGCACACGGCCCTGCAGTCTCATGCCCTTTCATGGGGATTGGCAGGGCGTTTACCTATGCTAATTAGGAACAACTGGCACACGCTTTCAGTTCACGAGGACAATGAGATTCATCATTATAAGAACACAGTTGCGAACAACTCTGCGGTGTAAGAACACGCCATGAATCTGACTTAAACTTTTCTTAGGACCTTTCTCATGAAAAAATTTAAGAAAAAACTTAGGAAGATATTTGTGAATGAGGCCCAATCTCCCTCGACATTGTGTAATAGGCTAGATGGCGTTATACAGACATGTAGCCTATTTCTTCAGTGGAAAACATGACAAGTTCTAGCTACTTCAATAATTCATATTAATTTGCACACTTTTTGACCAATAATCTGGTAAACGTATGCACTATTCGATAAACGACAGGGAAACAGTTGTCCAGCACTGTAAAGCAAATCAACTGCTAATGTTATTTCAATAGAGATGAACTTTGAAAGCACTTTCACTACTGTTAGCTAGTGAGCTACTACTCTAACATGCAGTGAACATTGGTTGTGTATGTGGAATCTGAAGAAAAACACGTTTTCAACGTATAAAAATGCCAAGTTACTCGGACATACAAAGTACTATAAGTCATTACAAGTGCAAAATCTAGGCCTGCCATTAAAAGTACTGTTATCAAAATTACGCCAAGTTACAATGAACAATATTGGCTACCCAATCTAACACCCATTAAACATGCTGTATTCCAAAGCTACGCTGCTACCCAATACTTTCTAAATTATTTCAAGTAACTTGGCCCCGTGTTTTTTCATCTTACCATGTGACGAGAATACAGCCTGGCTATATTGTAGCCAGCTAGAAAACTTTCACATTGAAAGCAAATGTAGCTGGTTAACTGAACACTTGATCAGGGGTGCACAACTCCTGGAGGGCCAATCAGCTCTATAAACTATGCTGCTTCACTCCTGCACTTGAGCCCAGTAAAATCTCTAGGATACATTTGCAGTCTGCGGCTGTAGCTGGTGCTTATACATATGTCAGATCAAGATATGATTGGGCTAATTAAATAAATGTTGGCACATGTTCACACAAAATCCTGAAATGGATTGGCCCTTGTTGTGCACCCCTGGTGTAGATGGTATGCCATAATACAGTCTATACGTTCGGTGAAAGCCCGGCTAGATTTGGTGCAAAACCAATAGTTGAAAAGTAATAGACAATTATTAGTGAGAAAAGAAGCATGCATAAACAAAGAGGGATTCGTCCGAGTTTTAGGTGGGATTCAATCCTGTGGTTGAGCAGTCCATAGAGCACTTACATTTTACCAGTCAGCCACAAACGTACAAACTGTTGTGAATTAGTGTTGTGTCATTTGCGAATGATTTGTTCAAAAGAACAAATCTTTTGGGTGAACGAACTGAACTAAATCACTTCCTTAAACGATCCGTTCATTTCAGCCAGTTCAGCTGACCTCTCAGTCAGTTGCGAGCGAACATGATTCGTTCGCAGGGATACACTGAACGGTGCATGTTCAGTGATTTGTTCACTGAATGTACACAGTGAACGTGAGACCTGAGTGAGTCACTCAAGCCCACTCCTCTCCCTCTCCCTCCCTCTCATGTCTGAAGTCTCGAAGTCGGAAGTAGTACCAAATATTTTATTTAATAATTAGGTGTCGTAGTTAGTGAGCTGAACTGAACGTTCGGCCGTGTTTCAGTTCAGTGAGTGGGACTACGCAGTCGGAGCTCCGGTCAAGCACTGAAAGATTCGGTGAACAAATCTTTTGAACAAATCTTTTTAATGAACTGATTCTAATGATTCAGTACACTGAAAAGAACTACTTTGCCCATCACTATTGTGAATGAAAATTTTCTTGTGCAAAAATGTATGTCCATTTTGCGTGAACATGTGACATTTTCATTGGCAAATGCAGGTAAATGATTGGCTGGTGTAAATGTCCAATGGGGAGACATATTATTTGGGGGCCAGCAGCATTAAAATCACGTAATCTGGAAAGAAAAATGAGAAAACGCAAAATCCCCTACATTTGGGAATTTATTGTGCGGACGTGTTAAGTTGTTTGTGAATTCTGTCTGTTGAAATTGGGTCGCAAGATACAGAAATTAATTTTTTTAAGGGCTGGGAATCTGAGTGTGTGATTATCTCTGTAGGAAACCCAGAAAAGTGGCAAACTCTCGGTGCGGTATAGGTGTGGGACATACCTGCCATCCCACTTCTGTTAACTAACGATGTGGAGGTTGTTAGTCAGCTAGTATAGCATCAAAAACCATTTTACTGCGCAATGTTAAACTTGCCGTCTAACAATTTATAACAGGTATTAAATGCGCGCTAAATAGGTGACTAATACTAGTCAACAGCTATATAATCTGCAAATACAATTAACCAACAAGCTACGTAGCCAGCAAATCTGAAAAATAAAAAATAAATAAAATATCAAATTGTTGTAGGCTACGGATGATTTTTCAACTAAAAAGGGGAACATTCATTGCAGTCCAGCTAGCAAGATAACCTTATCTGTCAAGTACACAGATGCCATTCCGTTAGCTATCTATCTTGCCGGACACTTGGCTTCAACAAGCTAATTAGCTGGCTTGTTTAAGAGTGTTAGCTGGTTAACTGGCATGCCGTGATTTACTTTAGAGTCATACACAACATTGAGCAATAACACAAGCGCTGAAGTGGACGAATATAGAAAACTATTAATAGCGAATTGATTTGTGTGGCTAGTTTACCACTACCCGGGGAAGCACTCGATTCACGTACCTTAAGGGCAGCGCTACTGCTCCGTAGAAAACCCTCCATTTTCAGTGAAGCACAACAAGCCCGCAATATTCCTAAAAGTCGAATGGTTGCTATTCTCTTTGCAAATTCGACAGTCAATAGTAATCAATTCGCAGTTCTGTACTACCGCAGGTGCTAATACTCCGCTCGAATAGCATCGCAGTCCCTCAATGCGTTGTCACAATCCGGTCATCGTAAGGACAGACAGCAACCATAGACTGTAGAAAACTAGCCTTCAGCAACAGCCTTCCGGAACGTCATGTTTGCGGACGGCGGACTCGCCTCGATCTTGATCTGGCACGGATGGTCAAAAGCAATGTTTCCAGTGAACTGACCCAAGCGGCTTCGTTTTTGAAGCTCATTTCCTGGTCTTGTTGTTCCTGGTTGTTCACTAGCGCCACAGCGGTTGGCTCCAGTATAGGTGTTTTGCGGTCAAATGCGGTCGATTTCATGATTTATTGTGTCATTTGGGCACTGTTATAATATTCGTTGTGGACCAATGAGGTACAGTTTGCGTCACTTCCTGATTACTAAGCTACAGTAGGGGCTACAGTCTACGGTCACTGGGGTGGGAGGTGGCGCCTCTTGGCCTTGACATTGCGGCTCCGACTCATCCACGGTCCACCTGTGCGAAGTCAGAAAAAGCAGGCATCCCATTTCGTGCTATTTACAGCTGCACTAGACGACCATAAAATAATCTTCCTCTGAAGTTTTTTCGGTAGCCAAGTCATTTTTACTATTTCCTTTAGCCTACTTAACCAAATAATTAGTTGGCAGAAAGCGTAATCAGCTAACGCTTATTTGCTATATTTGGTAGTCCAGTAGCCTTTTGCTAAAACAGTTCGCAACTTCGGCTACCAAGCCATTTGACTAGCTAGCTAACCCTAACCGGCAAATATTCATCTGTCAAACGTGTTTGACGGCTTGTCAGTCGTGTAAATGTCTACCTGGGCCATGCTTCACAGATGTGACAAAGCTACTATAATCCCGATTTTGGGATAAACACTGCAAAATTTTCAGTTTCACGAAGCGAAAAAAAATTTTCAACACACGATGAAATCACACACAGAATGTAACGAAATTAACCATCATTGTAAGACTGGCATTTAGAAAGGAACATGTTTTTAGCATTTAAGAGACCGACAAGAGCATTTAAGCCAGTGGTTCTCAGAATCGGTCCTGGGGCTCCTTGCGAATACTGGCTTTTCTCCATTGGTTTTGATGATCTACAAGAAAATAATAATAATAATTAGAAATTCAATGTAGGCTACATTATTTTTGTCTTCATGCACCAGGTGGAAAACTTGCTCTACAAAGTGCGTTGTCATTTACACGCCTGCAGATCAGTTATTAAAATACTTGGTAGATTTGTTAATCACCGCTGACATTGTTAATTTTTATTCGTTTAAAAGTGACTTGCGAACGATCGGTCAGTTAGCGTCACCCAGCAAGTGAACACCACAAACGGCGATGGAGTAGCAGTTACTGGCTCATTAACTGACTGTGGCGAAAACCCACGGTGATAACTTGCTCGGTTAACAGCAGGTCAACCAGACAGTTATATGAAAATTAGCCTAGTCAAAAATCACCAGTACACATCTTTGATTGTTGACCATCAGTGTAGTCGATGTTCTTCCCCTGTGGTTCATATTGCTAATACGTGAGCTAACCACGGATAGCCTACCTAGCTCACTGGCAAGCTATGCTAGCTAAGCATATTCGTTTTGCTGAGAAACATAAATTGAAGATAACTGAACATAGTTTTATTATTAATTTCATACATATAACGTGCTTACATGACACAGTACAGTCACGGATGGAAATTAAACTCCATAAACATTTGATAATATATTTTAAAACATTGGCTCCAAATCGACAACATGGCCGCACCCGCCATTGAGCTTCAAAACGCGTTTTAGAGACCACTGAGAGTCAATGGGAAACGTCACAGTAGCTTTGTCCATATTTTTTACAGTCACTGGAACTGACTGAGCCGCACAGGCCAGACGGTGGAAAAATTCAATCCGCGCACATAACGCCCTCCAACAAATTATTTTGGCACAGTAAATTGAAAGCGCACGACCAATCGCTGTTTCGAATGAACCATGTGTCGTGGCTGCAAATCTGCTCCGCCACGCATTCTGAACGTTTATTCCCAGAGCAAGCTTTCTACAAACCGTTTCCTCCCTGGGAACGTGACCAGACTTGTTTATTGTTTTGCGCTGAACAGTGGAACAAATAAAAGTGTAAAATGTGTAGTATTGGGAGTCATGAAGCCCAAACTACAACAAAATCTAAGTATCCTATCACGCCAGTGCATGCAGTGAAAACTACATGGGAAAACTAATATTCAATGCTCCGTTCAGAGCAAAGTGCCTTTGCCACTTTACTAACACACTCCAATCTGAAAAGAGTAAGTATCTAGTACCAGTACTAAACTGTCAATACCACTGTCATTCTCTCAGCGACACCTGCAGTTGAGTCATCCCACCACTTGCGTCCTCATGAAAACGAACAAGCCTGGCAGCTAGGCAGCTAACGTTAGCAAACACGCTACTTAGGTTTACTATATGTTTTAACTCCATACTGTATATGTAACAACATTCAGATATTCTCAGATGTATTCTTTTATTCGTTTCAACAAAGCACTCATCAGTGACAGCGAAATACTTGCTCAGATATCAACAGATAAAACAGACTTTTAATTTTTTTGCCTGTGGCTGATTTCCGAATCCTAGCAATAGATTTCGTCACGTCATTGTTTACAGAGTTGAGAATAGGAAGCAGGGAAAGCTTGAGCAACAACAGTGATAACAGCAATGAGAAGCTAGCTATCCACACGCGTCTATAGGGCGATTTAGGGAGCGCTAAGCAAGCTGGTGAGCTAGAAATGAGCTTAAATCCATTAGGCAGCGGACTGTAGACGCTGACACAGGCATTTAAGTCCCTCTTGGACGGAGCCACATGGAAACGGTAAGTAGCTCGCTAGCCAGTTAGCCAATCGACTAACGATGGCTGGCTACCATTTCTTGAACTCAGTTAAGGAAGACGCAATGGTGTGATGTGACTAGTTAACTAGTTATCAGATTAAACGATCAAATCGTCTGCTACCTAGTTGGTTGTTTATGAGTAAGGTGTAGATGACAGCTAGTCTAAGTTAAAGTTAGCTAGACTATAATGATTTTTAAACGGTATTCTTTTGCTAGCTAAGGGTGTTGCACACTTTCTTTAAATGTGTAATATATTGGCTATCGAGTTTCTCCAGTAAATGTAACGTTGGTTACAATAAAACCATACATTTACTTATGGAGTCCCTAAATACAGGAGACAGAATTGTGTTTAGCTAGCTGCCGTTAACCGTGTCGTTTGTAGATCTCGCTACGATGCGAACGACAACTAATTTGCTTAGGTAGTGTGCAACACTGGGCTACACTTCACTTCCAGTTGTTTTCTAACAGTACTCTGTATGAACTTTCTTTTGTTTTCAGAGCTGAAATAAAAGATGGTGACTCGAATAGAACACCTCACCTGAAACTTGTGATCACAGTTGAACCTGAGATTTTGTGGTAGGGGATTTGTTTGAACTGTCACAGACTGACACAACGACGCTGGGAAGAAACCAAATCCATGCCCGTGAGCCAGCTAACCAACGAGCTGAGCTAGCTAGCAACGCTGTCAAGGACGAAGCAAACTGCTTGGCCAGCCCAAATAGCTATAGCAGCAGCAGGTGACTTTTTTTTTTAACCTGGTTTGCTAGATTATAATAGCCTAGATAATTTTCTTTAACGTTAGCTGCAAGCAGCGATTCACGAGCTACCAAAAGAAACACACTTTGTATTCATATTTTGGCTAAGCATTTACTCTGATAGCTGGTAATGTGGCTGTTCTTTTATAGACTTAGCTAGCAAGCTAACGTTAGCTCGGCGATGCCCCAAACATTTATAGCTAATGTGGCGTTAGTTATTGCTAGGTGGTGACTTCGAGAAACTATCTATTTGGCTAGCGAGTCGGCTCAACACTTTTACTAAGATATGCTAGCTAACGTTAGGCTTAAAGGGACTAATTTTCACATAATCTGGAAAAAATAATGGTCAATGTGTTGTATATGACTAGTCATATTTTCAAGCATAAGATCGATAAAGTTGTGTTTTAAAATTGTCACTGGTTTGTACTAAGGTTGGCCGGTGTGCAAATGTGGAATTAGATATGCGACCATAAATTCCATTTTTGTTTTACCGTTCGGGTTGGAGACGATAGGAAAACGGGCAGGTCGATGTCACGCTTTCCCAATTGATAGAGGGTGTGAAAAGCAGCGGTGTCTGTGGTTGCCGTCCATTATGCTAATCTCTAAATGCTTCAGGAAAACCATTGCCCCGTTCTAAAACTTCCTTTACTCAGGAATGCGAATAAACTGTCTGTTTTTCTAAACTCTAGTCACCAGGAAAGCGGAACACTCCATATTCCGTGAAGGACAAATTTAGCACCGCAAGCACTCGTGTCATTATAGTTGAAGGCTCAAAGGTAGTCGTCAGAGACAATTTAGTCTTATTTTCCTCACTCTCAAGTGCACAGATTAATTAAAGATTGACCACAAATAACGTCCATCGTAAGGCATGGCTGACTCCGGCTCAGAGGTGATCGGAGACGATCTGAAGAGTGGATCCTCGGTCACCCAGGAACCCTCCAAAGACCAGGCCGTTGTGCCTACTGCCTTGGCGGAAGAGGTTTCCAGCCCAAAACGGGAAGACAGCAGATTGAAAGACCCAACTGCATCGGCCTGTTCGGAGACTTCAGCTGACTGTATGGTAGACAGCCTTCAAAGCCAGGGGGAGGAGCCTACTGAAGCGGCGACCGATGATGCAAGTGTTGCACTGGCGAGCGAGGAGGACCCTACGGATGGGGGGAGCGCCGAGGCGGAAAGCAGGTCGGAGGAGAGGAGCCAATCGGCCGACTCAGCCTCCTTTTCCGTGCCCAGCCTGGTGTTCTCGGACGGGAACAATGGAAACTCGCCGGACGAGGCTCTGTCCTCCTCCTACTCTGCTCTGGGCGCCGAAGGACAATCCCCGTCCGTCGACTTGCCCTGCTTGGGGGACGAGGCCCTGGGGGCCACTGCTGCTGCCTCCCCCATGGTGGTAGGGGGCCCTGCCGGGACTGTGCCAGATTCGGACCCCGCCCTGCCGGCGTACTACTTTGTGAAGTGGATCATGTGGAAGGACAAGAAGACGCCGATCATCACGCAGAGCGAGAACGGGCCCTGTCCGCTGCTTGCCATCATGAACATCCTGTTCCTGCGCTGGCAGGTAAGGTCACTCAAGGCTGGGAGGGCGGAGTTTAACGGCCAGTTTCAGATCAGAAGCTAAGGCTAAACTCTACACGTTCCTTATCAAAACAACAGTTAGCATATGAAATTACTATTATGAGTTGGCTGGGCAGATTTGCTTTGTCCTTAAACTCTGACCCAAGATTTGACACAAGCGACAACTGTAGCATATCTGCTGATATTTTAACCCTTTGAACTGTATGTTTTTTTGGAATGCCTCCCCCCCCCCCCCCCAAAAAAAAAATTCTTAAGACTGTGTTCTAGAACTCCATTGCTTTCAGTTACCAGCAGCGATTGTGACATCAGCATTAGAATGTTCAGTTAAGAACGTTCTAATCACGCATTTGTGACCTCATACCTCAAAGCGTTAAAATTCACATAGAGGCGAGTTCACCAATGGCAAGAGAAAATGACGCTCATCTAACATGGGAGGCGGGGTTAGTAAAAAATTGACAACATGACTGTATGCTTGTCTTTACCCCTCTTGCTAATACTGTTGTCGCAGAAAGCACCCCACCTATTTATTGGTTGACCGTCCCGTTGACCAGCATGCTGATTTTTCTGGTAACCTAGGTGACCTATTATGACGTTTTCCATTTCATATTTTGTGATTTGGCATGCGGCAGACGCTCCTGTCCAGAGAGACTTACCCAGCTTGCATTTTTACATATAATCCCTTTATGCAGCCAGTTGTTTACTGAAGCGGTTCAGGTTAAGTACATTTGTGAAGGATACAATTGCAGCGCCTAGCTGGGAATCAAGCCAACAATCCTGGAGTTGCTAACCCAGTTCCCTAACCGGTGTACTATACTGCTCTGTAGTTTATCGCTGGTGCCTGGTGTTCACTTTACAGCTTTAACTTTGTATCGTCTCCAGTGTCTGCAAGTGGATATCAAGCAGCCTTGAAATTGTTTTTTTGCAGATTCCTGGGCTAGTGTCTAGTTTCACGTGTCGTTGGGTGGGGGGGTGGAGGGGGGAGGGGCTGGAGGGCGGCTGTTGTTGAAAGTGAACCATTTGGCGACAGAAGGAGGCCTGTTCTCTGTGAGGCTTCACCTCGGCTGGAGGCGGGGAGAGCCCACGGCTTAAAAAGCTGGGCTTCTGCGAGCGAGGGCGAAGGGAGAACTGGCGCTGGGGCGACGCGGGAGGCGGGGATGTTATCGGGCTCCGGCGACGGCGCGAGGGCGCGCTTAATCGATCTGCAAATGGCCGGATACGATTACACACGGCAGAAGCGCTACGAGGCGAACGAAATAGCCTTGCGGGTTTTACGGTCAAGCCCTGCTTTATAACCAGCACTGAGCGAGGAGGGGAGGCGAGGAAGGGCGGGTGCGTCACTCTGGATAAGAGCATCTGTCGGGTGATTGTAATGTAATGAGTCGTGTGAGCCTTGCGAGAATGGTACTGTGTGCACTAGTCTTTTGAAAGCTTTTGAAACTGTATACAACAATGGAAATGGTAAATACTTTATTTTAAGCGAGGGAGTTCAGTAAAAGCACTCAGGGGAAAACAGGCTGTACATTGTTCGGGGTTGAAGGTCTGATTAGATTGGCTGCTGTCTCGTGGTCTGTGCGGTTTAATTGGTGGGTTCTCAGATATGGGTGGGGCAAGCACGCCCACCTGCGCCAGCCAAACACCCGGGCCGTGCTCAAGGTGCGTTGATGTGGTAATCCTGTTCTCTTAAAGGAAATATTTCTCTGACACTTAAACGCCTCAGAGTGGAATGCTGTATCAGCTGACTGCACCTTCAACACCCCCCCAGCTGACTGCACCTTCAAAACCCCCCCCAGCTGACTGCACCCTCAACACCCCCCCCCCCAGCTGACTGCACCTTCACCACCACCCCCCCTAGCTGACTGCACCTTAAACACACCCCCCAGCTGACTGCACCTTCAACAGCCGCACCAGCTGACTGCACCTTCACCACCACCCCCCTAGCTGACTGCACCTTCAACCCCCCCCCCCCCCAGCTGACTGCACCTTTGACACACCCCCCAGCTGACTGCACCTTCAACAATTGCACCAGCTGACTGCACCTTCACCAGCCCCCTCCAGCTGTAGCAAATGGCAAAACACAAATTTGCAGAGCAAATCAGACATTCACCTCAGAAGTGCGTCTGACAGATTTCATTTTCTTCCTCAGGCTAAGTTACCTGCCCAAACAGAAGTCATCACCACCGAGGACCTAATGACTCACCTTGGTAAGTGACTTGGAAGACTTGGGAGGCTCGGGGGTGGGGGGTGGAGGCGGGGGCAAAACTGGCTTTTCAACTGTGTTCTGGATTGTATATTAATGTGTATTAGGGGGAGTTAACCCTGCCTGTTGCCCAGTCCCAGAATGCACCTTGGTCCTGACCTGCAAAAGAAGCTGGCTTGGCAACTCTTGTGTTGGGTCTCTTTAGAGATCCAAAGAAATACATGTGTGCCAAAAAGCTAAGCCCCCCCCCTCCCCATTCTGTTTTCCACTACAGGTGAGTGTGTGTTGTCCATTAAACCAAGGGAGAAGGTACAAGGAATGGAGCTCAACTTTCAACAGGTGAGAACACGCACACACCCAGCTATGCTGAAATCATTATTATTTATTGGGGTGGATTTTTTTTTGTTTGTTTTTGGTCTGGAGCGAGTTTGGCGACTTGCAGAGTGCTAGCACGGTCTGAGACGGTGAACACATTTCACGGGAGTGAAGGGAACGGCATTTACGCCGGCGCAGAGCAGACAGAATTACGTACAGTCCCTACGCGTACGGCTGGACGACACGCCCTTTTCCCCAGTGTTGTCTTTCATGCTCCTGAGGGAGGTGACATCACAGGAAGCGTGAGATGGCGGTTGCGTAATCATCACAGAAGTAGCTGTCGAACTGTGGCGTGGAGCGAGGGGTAAAATGTGCGCCCTCTGCTGGTAGGAGGTCGGCACTGTCTTGCCTTCCTCTGAGGGCTGCGGTGTAGTAGGTATGGGTCTATAGCATGGGTAAGGAACTGGCCTTGTAACCTAAAGGTCGCAGGTAAGGTTCCCAGGTAGTTCACTGCTGTTATACCCTTGAGCAAGGTACTTAATAACCTGAATTTCTTTAGCCATTATCCAGCTGTATAAATGCATGCAATGTAAATGCTATGTAAATGGCTCTGGATTAGAGTATCTGCTAAATGCCTGTAATGTAACTCAATGAGTTGTATGCCCCCCGGTCTCATCCCACCCCTCCCCCAGAACATGAGCGATGCCATGGCGGTCCTGCCCAAGCTGTCCACTGGCCTGGATGTCAACGTGCGCTTCACGGGGGTGTCTGATTTCGAGTACACGCCGGAGTGCATCGTGTTCGACCTGCTGGACATCCCCCTGTACCACGGCTGGCTGGTAGACCCACAGGTAAAGACAGTGCGTGATTCACTGGACGGGCCACTAAGAAGGAACACTACAGTATAAACATTAAAGTCCTTTAAGGAAAAATCCAAGGAGTTTGCAGAGTGAGCGTATGAAAGTGCCTTGTTTTCTGTCAGATCATGTATTTTTTGTATTTTTACAGAACTGTTCCTCTTTCTTCGTGCTTATATGCATCCCATAAATAGATAATCCAAGATGGTTGAAAACTCAGTTACCGCATTGTTCTGTCTCCTGGCCAATCTTGAGTCCCAGCTCAGCTTTAGCCTGATGAACTGTTCACACAAGAACCTGAAGACATGGGGGCCAGGAAGTGGTTTGTTCACAATGTGGCGGGTGGTGACTCAGTGCCCTGAAGAGTCATCAGTTATGTCCCTCCCCCTCTGTCCCCCCCCCCCCCCCCCCCCCCTTGCAGAGCGTAGAGATGGCAACTGCAGTGGGGAAACTCAGCTACAACCAGCTGGTGGAGAAGATCATCAACTACAAGCAGTCTGTGGACAGCAGCCATGTCAGCGAAGGTAAACGGCCCTCTGATTGGCTAAGGCTTTCCTGATGACACACGCCTTTTTCTCTGACTGTCTCTGTCTTTCCTCATGACACACGCCCTTTTCTCTGATTGGCTGTGATTTCTCTGAGTCAGTCTCTCTCTAACGGGGCCACACCAGTCTCGAACAATGGATCTGCCCCTGAGGTTCTAGAGCTGATGATGTCACTTGGTGGCCAAAGAGGCAACGTGCTCCGTCACCAGGAAGTAGCGTCGCTGACACACCTCGCCAAAAAAGCTGCTCAGCCATCATCGTTTTATTACTCACAAAGTGTTAAGTGTTGGATTTTAGATGTAAATGTAACTTATCTTCACCTTTTTTCTTCAAATGTGGGAGATCAAATCATTTGCCTCATCAGCATTTAGGATGCTGAGGAAAAGTCTTTTGATCTGGCAACGAAATTGGGCAGACAGCCAGGAAAGTGCCCTGGGGAGGGGGTGGGGGTGTGATGGGGTGGGGTGTGTGTGTGTGTGTGTGTGTAAATGCTGAGGTGAGGTGTGGTGTAGTGTGTGTGTGTGTGTGTGTGTAAATGCTGATGTGGGGTGAGGTGTGGTGTGTGTGTGTGTAAATGCTGAGGTGAGGTGTGGTGTAATGGGTGTGTGTGCATGTGTGTGTGTAAGTGCTGATGCGTGTGGTGTAGTGGTTTGATGTGGTGTGTGTGTGAGTGTAAGTGCTGATTTGGTGTGGTGCTGTGTGTGTGTGTGTGTGTGTGTGTGTGAGTGAGTGTAAGTGCTGATTTGGTGTGGTGTGTGTGTGTGTGTGTGTGTGTGTGTGTGAGTGAGTGTAAGTGCTGATTTGGTGTGGTGCTGTGTGTGTGTGTGTGTGTGTGGTGTGAGTGTAAGTGCTGATTTGGTGTGGTGGTGTGTGTGTAAGTGTGCATGCGTGCGTGTGTGTGGTGTGTGTGTGTGTGTAAGTGTGTGTGTGTGTGGTGCGTGCGCGGTGTGTGCGTGTGTGTGTGTATGTGTGTGCGTGCGTGCGTGCGTGCGTGTGTAAGTGTGTGTGTGTGGGTGCAAGTGTGCGTGCGTGTGTGTGTGTGTGTAAGAGCTGATGTGATGGACGACAGCTCGCGGGGTTGGGGACGGAAGGCGATGCCAGCAGAAGCGGGTTTACAGGGATGAGTAACACTGATCTCCCCCCACACACCACCCACCATGCCTCTCCACCTACATCTCTCTTCCTCTTTCTCCTCGCTCCTGCATCACTGTTTCCCTCCCTTTTCCCTTTCCCTTTCTCTCGCCCCCACTCTCCCTCCATCTCTCTCCCCTCTCTCACCCCCACTCTCCCTCAATCTCTCTCCTTTTCTTTCACCCCCACTTTCCCTCAATCTCTTCCCCATCTCTCTCCTTTTCTCTTACCCCCCACTCTCCCTCCATCTCTCGTCCACACTCTCTCTTTCACTTTCTCTCTCTCTCTCTCCTCCATCTCTCTCTCACACTCTCTCTCTCTCTCTCTCTCTCCAGCCCTGGTTGCCGAGCAGTTCCTGGAGTCCACGGCGACCCAGCTCTCGTACCACGGCCTGTGTGAGCTCAACACTACCGCCAAGGAAGGGGAGCTGTCCGTCTTCTTCAGGAACAACCACTTCAGCACCATGATCAAGCACAAGGTCCCTCCCTCAGTTCAGCCCTTAACGGGTTAATGCAGCCTAGCCGTTTGCTACATCTGACATTCCAGCTACATTTTTATTAGCGAACATGTCTGTGCTGTCCACACACTGTGCACTGTGAAACGCATTGGGTTTTTTGGAATAAAGGTGCAGTAGAAGTAGTTTTTTTGTTTATTATTATATTGTTTATTATTATCAGTATTATTTATTATCATTTAGTATTTAGTATTGTTAGTATTAGTAATATTTTAGTTAGTATTATTATAGTATTATTATTACATTTATTATTATATATATATATATATATATATATATATATATATTTATTGGACGGAGTGTAGCACAGTGGGTAAGGAACTGGGCTTGTAACCGAAAGGTCGCAGGTTCGATTCCCGGGTAGGACACTGCCGTTGTACCCTTGAGCAAGGTACTTAACTGAAATTGCTTCAGTATATATCCAGCTGTATAAATGGATACAATGTAAAATGCTATGCAAAAGTTGTGTAAGTCGCTCTGGATAAGAGCGTCTGCTAAATGCCTGTAATGTAATGTAATAATTATCACTAACAGCTGAAGTTTGTTGTTGTGTTCTTGTAGGCAGCGTTTCACTATGAGTAAACTGGTGTTGGTGTATGGGGCTAATTAGCTAATTGAGCTGGGGGTAATTAGCGGAAACCGAAAACCTCCATGTGCTCCAGCCCACCGGGAACAGGGTTTCCCACTCCTGTTGCAAAGGGCTCTAATGTGTGAATAGCGGTTGCAGCTGACCTTTGACCCCCCCCTCCTCCCCCGGTCTCCAGGGCCACCTGTACCTGCTGGTGACGGACCAGGGCTTCCTGCAGGAGGAGGCCTTGGTGTGGGAGAGCCTGCACAACGTGGAGGGCGACGGGAACTTCTGCGACTCGGACTTCCGCCTGTGCCACCCACCGCAGAGGACCACCCCGCCCGCTGCCCCGGGAGCCACGCTCACTCCACAGCAGCAGCAGCAGCAGATCGACCAGGTGCGCTGGTGGGCGGAGCCCTTGCGACATTGGCTGTGCTGTGCAGGCGGAGCGATCTGATTGGTTGAGGCCTTCACCAGTCCAGTGATTTAAAGTCCAAAGCAGGGATCTGAAACTCTGCTCCCATAGGGACACTATGCCTGCTGGTTTATGTTGACAGTTAAGCACTCGATTTAAGCCACTGACCAGTGAGGGAGTCTCCACAGCTTGTCTTAGCCTAAGTCAGCTACTGATTGAAGGAAATTCCAAAATTTGAATTAGGCATGCAATGTAGCTGGGGGGGATCACAGGGATCACAGGTTTGATTCACGAGTCTGGGCAGTGTGGTTGTAGCCCCTGGGCTAAGCTCTTAATGTGAATTTCCTCTGTGTAAATGCAGAGCTGTGTGAAGTGGGACAGTGGGAAATGTTGGCTTTATGGGAAATGTAGTCTTTTATGGCTCTGAGGAAAAGCAGCCATGCCGATATAGCAGGTCAATAAGTTATTGAGCAGTGGAGGAGCTAAAGGGGCAAATCTCTTCACTGTAAAACCCTCCAGCACATCTTCCCTGTGTGTGAATGCTGACCTCATTTTGTGTGTGTCAATCAGTGATGGTGTGTTTAAATGAATGTCTATGTGTGTATTTGTATATTGTGTGTGTGTGTGTGTGTGTGTGTGTGTGCGCGTGTGTGCTAGTGTGCATGTAAGTTTACTCATAAGTGATTTGCTTATGAGTGTGTCTTTGTTTTGAGTGTGTGCATTTTAATCTATGTTTTTCTGTTTAAATGTGTGTTTATATACAGTACTGTGCAAAAGTCTTGTAAAAAAATGCTGTACAGCTAAGATGCTTTCAAAAATAATGAAATGAAAGGTTATAAATATCGAAAAAATAATATAGAGCAAAATAATATAGAGCAAAAAATTGGCTGGTAGGTTGTTCCAAAAGCATTTTGCAGAACTTGCCACAGTTCTTCTGCAGACTTTTGGCTGTTTCACTTGCTTCTGGCTCTCCAGGTAATCCCAGAGACCCTTGATCAAGTTTCTTATCTGAAAAGTAGTCTATTACGTAAAATATTACTTTATTTAACAAAATACAAAAATGCATCTGTAAAATTTCATTTTTTGGAAAACTCATGTTTGGAAATCTCAAATTTGCTCAGTCAGTGTTTATATATATATATATATATATATATATATATATATATATACTGGATATACTGTGAGTGTATGGCAGTGTGTTTCTGTGTGTGTGTGTGTGTGTTAGTGTGTTTATATATATATATGCATCTGTGTGTTACAGGACTACATGGTCGCCATGTCCCTGCAGCAGCAGCAGGGCGTGGCCCCGGGGCCTCTCAGTGACCTGGAGCTGGCCCGCCAGCTGCAGCAGGAGGAGTACCAGCAGCAGCAACAGCAGCTGCCCCCTGGTGGCCAGCCCTCTGCACAGCAGGTACGGTACTTCCCACAATGCCCAGCAGGGGGCACCAGGAACACTCGCCAGTGTAGCTCACACCAGCTCACACAACTCTACTTCAGGGATCTCTGGTTCTGTTTTATGTGGTCTCTGATCAATCAACAGCCACTTGGTAACAAAGTATTCTTAACTTTTTGAAGAGTAGTTTTTTTTGGAATTTTTTGTTCTCCAAAGTTCTGTCAGTGTTCTAGAACTCCCATTGCTTACAGTTACCAGTAGGGATTGTGACATCAGCATCAGAATGTTCAATTAAGAACACTGTAATCTCATATTTATCATCTCATACCTTAAAGGGTTAAATGAAAAACTCAGTTGCTGAGATGCAGCAAAAACCTGCTGACACTTTATGACCCCTGCTCTGGTGAAGTGAGGTCATTCCCCTTCTTACCCAGTTCCATGTATGACCTCATCAGTCAGGGGCTGATCCTGCGCTTATGACTCACTTCCTGTCCCGACCGGCTTGTCCTTCCAACAGGTCCGAGCTCCGGCACACCCCGCCCAGCAGGGCGGCGGCCAGAGGAGGCGCCCCGAAAAAAAGGACGACTCCGACTGTGTCATACTATAGCCCCTCCCACTGCCCCGCCCCCATGCCACACCCCACCCCGCCCCTTCCTATTATTCCAGGAGCTTGGGTCCTTCTGGAGCCTGGTGCCCCCCCTCCCCTCAACCAAACTGAGACTGGAGATCACCCCATCCCCTATTCTGCACACCTCCTAACATCTGTCCACACACACACGCACTCACACACACGCACTTACACACGTACTTACACACACACACTCACACGCACTTACACACACACATGCACACACACACTCACACGCACTTATACATGCACTCACACACACTCACACGCACTTACACACACGCACTCACACACAAGCTCACACATGCAAGCACTCACACACACACACTCACGCACGCACTTGCACTCACACACGCACGCACTCACACTCACACACACACACACTCACACACGCACACACTCATGCACACACACACTCTTCACATTTGTCACATCCAGCCAAATAGAAACAGGAAGTGGAGAGGGGTGTGGGAGGAAGGGGGGTGCACATCATTCCTCACTGCCAATTTTAACCATGGAACCCTCAAAGCAGATCGTCGGAACCAGACGGGAGACCCCCTCCACCCCCCCCCCCCCCCCCCCCCCACTTTATCCGGTGGAGACGGGTGGGAAAAATTCCCGAACTGCTTTCGAGTTCGGCCTGAAGTTTTGGGGTCGACCTGCAGTCAAGGGGGGGACACAGGGGACCTACTCCCCCAAGTGCATTCTGGGGTTAACCTGTTAACCTGCTTGATTTTTAAAAAAACTTATTATTAAAAATAAATAAAAAGTTAGTACATCCCCCCCATTACCCTTTTTTCAGACATTTTCCCCCTTGTTGGAGACAGAAACACAGCTAGGCTAGACTAGGTGTGTTTCTGACTGTCAATTGGATCTCGTCACATGAGCACACGTAGGAGAAGTTCGGTCTACTGGTTTGTCCAGTCCAAACGGGAAATGCAACACGAATATTGTGCAAAAAAATATAAAAGATTGAATGCATTTCACAAGTACAGGTTACCCCCCCCATCCTTTTTTTCTGGGGTGCTCCTGTCCCAAATTCTAGGACAGAACAAATTGCCATCTTGGGTCCTTGGGCATAGAGATTCCTTCCAATACGTCAGAACCGACGGAACATTCCGGTCCTGTGTGCAGTCACTGCACCTGGCGGGATTGTGCTAAGCTTTCAGGCAAAGGAAGTGCCTTTAGGGCTCAGTTACTTTAGTGTACAGAGACAGGAAGTGCGTTTAGGGCAGTTACTTTTGTGCTCACTTAGTGTACAGGGCAGTTACTTGAGTGTGCAAGGACAGGAACCGTCTTTATGGCTCAGTGACTTGAGTGTACAGGAAGTGTCTTTAGGGCTCCGTTACTTTAGTGCTCAGTTAGTGTACAGAAACAGGAAGTGCCTTTAGGGCAGTTACTTGAGTGTATAAGGACAGGAAGTGTTGTCATGGCTCAGTGACTTGAGTGTACAGGGACAGGAAGTTGTCTTCAGGGTAGTGTGACTTTGGTGTACAGGCACAGGAAGTTGTCTTTAGGATTTGGTAAGTTAAGTATGCAGGGACAGGAAGTCCCCTTTAGGACACAGTTAATAGAGTGTGTTGTATCTGGTCCAGTGTAAAACTTGCAGCGGAGCATGGGAAGATAATCTCAATGTGAGAACTTAAATTAACAGTGGTGGTTAGGGAACACAGACTGTGCAAAGGAGCCATACCGGACCGCAGAAGGGACTTGGTTCTTGACCCGCTGAGCTTATGAGTGTTAATATAATTCTTACCTTTTAATCGGAATAATAAACGCAAATAGTTCTTCAAATGCGGAGAAGCCAACTGATGTCCCAGTGCGTTTTCAGTAGCCATAGAGGGGGGAGGGATTGACCGCATCATGTTAACACACCTGACATCACACCTGACTTTGTATCTCATCTCAATAAAGAACAGTAAATATGTGCGTTCTTGTGGATGTCTTCATTTTAGGTTTATATCAGTAGGTGCTAAATTTACACGCGCGTGGACGCCAGCGAGATTGCTGCATGTGTTGAGCTGGGCCCCGTGAACACTCACTGGGACAGTTTGTGCTGAAGACCTTAAAATGTGTATCCTTGTACACCCTCTCAAATTGACGGCAGATGTTTGGCCATATAGGGTCTAGACTGATGATGAATCATCTTAGGATGGGGTTAAAAATATGAAGCAGATGGTGAATGGACTGCATTTATATAGTGCTTTTATCCAAAGCGCTTTACAGTTGATGACTCATTCACACACACACTCACACACCAACGGTGAAAGGCTGCCATGCAAGGTACTGATCAGCTCGTTGGGAGCAATTAGGGGTTAGGTGTCTTGCTCAGGGACACTTTGACACGCCCAGGGCAGGGGATCGAACCGGCAACCCTCTGACTGCCAGACAACCGCTCTTACCTCCTGAGCTATGTCGCCCCAATCATTAATGTTTCTATAAAGTGATTAAAGCTTTTAAAAAAATGAGGAAAGAACATTCATGCTCCCTGAGGAAATGAATCCTCTTGTGCTGCATCTCTCTGGAAGAAAGAAGCTGTTTGTGTTTGCTACTAGAGCACTGATGAACTTCTAAAGTGCTGGAGGGCGGCAGTGTAGGTCTAAGTGCCTGTAGTTCTAAGTGCTGGAGGGCCACAGTGTCTGTAGATCTAAGTTCTGGAGGGCTACAGTGTAGGTCTAAGTGCTGGAGGGCGGAAGTGTCTGTAGTTCTAAGTGCTGGAGGGTGGCAGTGTCTGTAGGTCTAAGTGCTGGAGGGCCACAGTGTCTGTAGGTCTAAGTGCTGGAGGGTCACAGTGTCTGTAGGTCGGCAGTGTCTGTAGGTCTAAGTGCTGGAGGGCCACAGTGTCTGTAGGTCCAAGTGCTGGATGGCCATAGTGTCTATAGGTCTATGTGCTGGAGGGACACAGTGTCTGTAGATCTAAGTGCTGGAGGGCCACAGTGTCTGTAGGTCCAAGTGCTGGAGGGCCATAGTGTCTATAGGTCTATGTGCTGGAGGGCCACAGTGTCTGTAGGTCCAAGTGCTGGATGGCCAGTGTCTATAGGTCTATGTGCTGGAGGGACACAGTGTCTGTAGATCTAAGTGCTGGAGGGCCACAGTGTCTGTAGGTCCAAGTGCTGGAGGGCCATAGTGTCTATAGGTCTATGTGCTGGAGGGCCACAGTGTCTGTAGGTCCAAGTGCTGGAGGGCCATAGTGTCTATAGGTCTATGTGCTGGAGGGACACAGTGACTGTAGATCTAAGTGCTGGAGGGCCACAGTGTCTGTAGGTCCAAGTGCTGGAGGGACGCAGTGTCTGTAGGTCCAAGTGCTGAAGGGCGGCAGTGCCTGTAGTTCTAAAGTTCATTTTATCTTTTTGTCTGCAGTTTTAGGCTTGAAAACCAGGTATGTGGACTCTAGCCAATCAACAGAGTTAAATTTGGTGCCTCAAAAGCAGGAATAACCAGCACACACACACACACACACACACACACACTGGCCTTCCAGGACGGGAGGCGTGTGTCGCTGTACTCGAGCAGCCAGCAGACCGATGCGCTCGCGTCTCAAAAGCAGCGAACGCCACGGCGTCTGCCGAGTCCAACCAGAGTTCAGCCCCTCTGCACGCTCACTGTGACTCGCAGAGAAGACGTTCCACTGCGGCCATATCCCGCTTTGCCCCCCCCCCCCCCCCCTTAGAAATCAGGTCTTTAACAAGAGTCTTAATGTGAAATAGTACAGATCCTTAACAGGTCTCAATGTGAAAGAGTGCAGATCTATAACAGGACTCTTAATGTGAAATAGTACAGATCCTTAACAGGTCTCTTAATGTGAAAGAGTGCAGATCTTTAACAGGACTCTTAACTTGAAAGAGTGCAGATCTTTAACAGGACTCTTAACTTGAAAGGGTGATGCGGTGTGGTGAGTTCACGCTGCTCACGCTGTCGAACACACACGGCCAGGCCGGAGACGAGTAAAGTTAAATTTATTTATACAAAGGAAACATTCACAAGTAGAGAGAACTCATCCGACAGGAGAGTGGGAGCTGGTCCTTCACATAGCAGTTAAAAAAAGAGATAGTGATCTGATATTTAAAAACAAAAAAAAACAAATAAAAGTATGCAGGATTTTAAAAAAAGAAAAAAAGGGCGTTCTGACATTATTAACAGTATTTGCCCTTGAGGTAAGTGAGGGAGCTTTTCTTTCAGTTAAATAAATCAAATCATTTGATTGGTCCATAGGTGCCCAATGGCTTTCTGAGCCAATCGGAACCAACCATGCTTTAAGCACTCCAGGAATGAACAGAAAAAAGAAATAAATCTGTTCACTGTTTGCATTCCATGTTTTTTTACCCTGAAGGTAATCAGAAAAGGATCTTAAAATACTAAGCTGTTTAACAATAATAATTTTAAAAAAACCTGTTCTAGGTCCTTAACCATCTCATCAACATGGTCCTCTTGACCAGACGTGGTCTGGCCACTGTTTCTCCTTACAACCTCCTCTTCCCTCACTTCCTGATGCAAGTCTTCGGCTGTGGAGCTGTGTCCGAATCAGCACACTTGCCTACTACTGAGTACGCAAGATGAATATAACTTGTGTGCAACTTCTACACTCAATAGTAAGCAAGTGCGCCGATTCGGATCACGGCCTTCATGTTCCATGAACCCTAAAATGGGTGGAGCTACAGTGTGCAGTCAGTCACTGACTTGTAAGGACCAATCAAAAGACTGCTCTCCACAGCAGCCCTCTGCGATTGGCTCCCAGTCAGCAAGTCACAGATAACACACGATATGTCAAACATCTTTGAGTTTCTCAGGCGGGAGTGCAAAGGTAACAGGGCCTGTAAACACACTTCAGCCTCCTCCTTCAACCGTCGCGATGAAACCGCCGAACACACCCGCCATTTTAAACAGACGAAACAAAAACAAGGCTAGAAACAAGGGCCCGGTTCAAACGTTACAAATTAAAACAAGCGCTTTCCAGATGTTACACATTCAGAACGTAAGAGAAATGTGAAAGACCGTATCAACCATGACACTTTAAATACGGGGGCTTTTTTTTTTTTCTTTTTCTGGACTTAAAACTTAAACTTGAGTCCGTTTTCGAGGAAGCACAGCGGCAACAGTTTAAAAAAAAAAAAAAAAAAAACCTCTGAAATTCAAGTGCGAGTGGACACTTCATGGGAAAAAAACGTTCTCAGGCGTAGTGATTCTGAATTATGCAAAACGATAAACCCCTTTCCCGGGGCGTACAAAGGTCCTCTATTCGTTTAAAAAGAAGGGAAACCGTAGAAGCGGCTCGTTGGCCAAGGCTTTCAGATGGCCGCAGAGCGACCGCGACGATGACGGCCGTCCCGGTTCGAACTTCGTAGAGACGGGGGCTTGTGCTTGGAATGGTGAGACGGAGCGGAGTGTCCACAGGAGGGGTCCGGACGAGCGACTCGGGGCAGTTCCATTCAAGCGACAGGAAGAGATGCCGGCGCCGTGCGAGTTCCATCCGATGCGCGGAGAAGGCTATTTGAAAAAAGATTTGCGCGGACGGTCGTCCTTCCCCCATCCTCCGAACACCGAATAAAACGACGGGGGTAGATGCACGCAAGTCCACGTCTCGAAGAAAAGCGGGAGAAAGGATGCATCCAGATGTCAGGGCCAGTCGTCGTTTTGTTTTGCTTGTTATAGTTCGTTGCTCTCTGGCCTGTCTCTTTTTTTTTTATATTCTAAAAACCACAGCTACATAACCTATTTTTTTTCAAGTATTAGGGAACTTCGGAAAAATTTTCTCAGGCAGTTACTGTGAGTCTCCACAATGTTCTTTTTTTTTTTTTTTTTTTAAATCATCCTGCGCTTGACATAACTTCATTAACAGTCCTCATTTTAGTGGCTTCGAAAGTCGACGTGGACGTCCCGCGGTCCCACTTCCACTGCCTGCGCGGGTCGCCGTTCGCCCGCGTCTCAGAGGGAGGGGGAGTTCTGAAGGCTTTCGGCTCGCTCAAACTCCACGCGTGACCTCATCAGTCAGGCGCCGATCTCGAAGCGCGCCACGACGCCACGGTAACGGTCGCCGTAAACGTTCAGTCCGGGAGGCGTGCGGGTGGACTGCTCTGCCCCTCCTCGGCTCCGACCTTTCCCGAGGAGCACGTTCTGCTTGAAATGGCGGACGCGTTTCTCCATGTGCTTTCGTACCCCTCCGTCACACACAAAAAACATGTACTATTGGGAAAAGGCCGAGGGGCTTAGTATTTTTTTTTGTTTTTATTATTAAAAGTGTTATGAGTCCCCTCCCCCATTTCATTTGATTATCAGAAGGGATTGTCTGCAACCATTTCCCACTGCAGTAGACGCCCGATCATGTGCCATGGAGGGCCACGGGTATGCAGGTTTTCACTCCGACCAATCGCTGCGCCTGCGGACTTCACTGATGAACACGCCTTCAGACAGAGGAGAGAGGCTCTAGCTCGCTCAAATTCAGTGCGCCGCAACGTCATCGCAAAGGCTCAGCAGGGGCAGTTAGTGAAGTCCCGCTAATCAGCAGGAGAAGTGCTCGGCTGGAACGAAAACCTGTGTACCCTGGTCTCCACTGGTCGAGCCTATGGCCTATGGCAAGTGTAGTGTGAACGGGTGACCAGTTATCCAGGAGTTACCCTCCTGTCCGCACCTCCTACACAAGTGTGTGGATCTTCTAAACTTTCAGCAGCGCAACAGAGTACAACCACAGATATCCCAGACCCGCCAGATGGTCGCTTCCTCATTCTTAGCCTCTGAAGTTCAGTTTTCTGCTTCCAATTCCCAATTTGCCGCGCCCTCAGAAGGGGGGAGGGGGCGACGCAGCTGCAGTGGAGGAAGGGAAACCTGGCAAGCTTCTGTTCCCAGCTGGAACCTCCAGAGGTTAAGAGAGCAGGAGATCAGAATGGGGGGGGGGGGGCCATCTGCTTATCCTAGAAAATCTGTGTGGCACAACTAACCACCCTCTGGGGTGAAGGGTCGGAGGTGAGAAGCCAGTGCAGGTAAAAGCTACGATAGCGGCAGCAGCTACACGCTAACAAGGCTTCATGCTAACAAGGCCAGAGAGGTAAAGCCGCACAACAGACCGCCTTCGCGACTTACTAAAGTGCACACATTCACACCAAACGGGTGCAGCTGTACACTTTAAAAAAAAAAACATTAGCTTTACTATGAGAACGCTACCAGTGGGCCTGCTTCATTGCTTCATACATAAAGACTTCATTCTGCAGTTGACCGTTCGCGTCGCAGAAAGATGTAAAAATACTGTTATAGTGGGAAGATGGAATTTAAAAACCTTTACCACTTAAACTAAAAAGTGTACTTCATTTAGGCACACCTGCCTTTCGGGGGAGTGGGTGACACGTGCAGTCTTAACAGGGAGATATTAGTGTTGTAGCGTCTTCTTTTCCCTGCTCCAGGGTCACTGTTCCACTTCCGAGCCCTTGTCCGGGGTTTCGGGTGACTTTAGGGGAACCTGCATCAGCTGCTGCGCTGCCGCCCAACCCCCCCCCCACCCCCACCCACCCACCCCCCGGCCGGGAAACCTGACTCCCAGTCAACCTAAGAGCAGCACCAGGACAGGACAGTGGGGGTGCGGCCAAGGGCAGCATTCTGCCCGGCCATGGCTCCTCTGGAGGTTTTGGGAGGGCGAGGGTGGGGCCTGGGGTGCGGTGGGGTGTAGGAGGGGCTGTACGTGGGAGGTCAGAGGAGGGAGGGGTCACCCAGAAGTTCCCCTCCGTTTTCTGCGTCCACACCCACCTGCATCAGCAACAGCAGCACTGATTCGTCTCTTTGCCTTCCTGGTGGGCGGGGCTCACAGTGGCCCCGCCCCCTGAGCAGCTGCAGTGTGTGGGCAGAGGGGCGGGCATAAATGAGGTAAACGAGTGCACAAACAACGAAAACGAAGGGATAGTTCACATAGTGGCTCATGATGGAAGAACAGAGATGCGGTGGCGGGTGGAGCGGGTTCGAGAGGCGCTCTGTGTCACATACAGGCAGGACAGCTCAGCCAATGAGCTCCTTTATAATCTCCCATACGACGAGCAGCAGGCTGGGTAGAGCAAAACGGTCACGAGTGTCCATGGATCCAGGGCACCGCTGAGAGGGGCGGGGCCTAATTACATCACTCAGAGTGGGAGGAGCTTCACACACAGTGACAGGCGGTGAAGTGAGGAGGCATGGCCTCTTGCAGTCTTGTTATGTCTGGAGTTGGTACAGTTCTGTGCGGGTGTGTGTGCGTGCGTGCGTATGTGTTTTCACAGGATGCCGTTGGTGGCACGTGTGTGTGTGTGTGTGTGCGTGCGTGTGTGTGTGTTTTCACAGGATGCCGTTGGTGGCACGTGTGTGTGTGTGTGTGTGTGTGTGTGTGTTTTCACAGGATGCGTTGGTGGCACGTGTGTGTGTGTGTGTGTGTGTGTGTGTGTTTTCACAGGATGCCGTTGGTGGCACGTGTGTGTGTGTGTGTGTGTGTTTTCACAGGATGCCGTTGGCGGCACGTGTGTGTGTGTGTGTGTGTGTTTTCACAGAATGCCGTTGGTGATGTACTGGTAGCCGTCATACAGCTTGGTGGTGATGGAGCGCATGGACCCGTCCACCATCTGGTCCACCAGAACCTGCAGCTGCTCCTCGGTGTGGTTCATATGGAAACGCTCCTTCAGGTTCCGGATGGTGCTGGAGCCGTGGAAACAGGGCAGGTGGGAACCTGGGAGAGAGAACATTGGCAGAAATGGTCAGCACATCTATGCTGATGTTGAATTAAAAGTATAAAGAATCGTTCTTTTGCAATCATCATTTGCTGCTGTGTGAAATTCATCGGCCTCTGAATCATCACTTCTCTTTATCATGAGAATGCAAGATTCAAATCCAGTTGCCCAATGACCTCTGACCTTGCCCCCCGTGTGATGTCACAGTGCCAGTACCTTGCTGCACTTCAGTCCCACTGTGTGATGTCACAGTGCCAGTGCCTTGCTGCACTTCAGCCCCACTGTGTGATGTCACAGTGCCAGTACCTTGCTGCACTTCAGTCCCACTGTGTGATGTCACAGTGCCAGTGCCTTGCTGCACTTCAGCCCCACTGTGTGATGTCACAGTGCCAGTACCTTGCTGCACTTCAGTCCCACTGTGTGATGTCACAGTGCCAGTACCTTGCTGCACTTCAGCCCCACTGTGTGATGTCACAGTGCCAGTGCCTTGCTGCACTTCAGCCCCACTGTGTGATGTCACAGTGCCAGTACCTATGGCAAGCCCTTTAGACATTTAGTTTTGCCTGACTATACATAATTACATTTTAGATATCTACAAAAACATTTTGGCTAATCATAATTACAACGTGACTAGTCTAGTAGTTATCTGCAATTATAAACTGACAAGTAAGAATGATAATTCATGATATCTGCAAATATATTTTGACTAGACAAAATACCTTTAAAGATATCTATAATGTCACAAGAATCGTCATTCGACTCATCATGCATATGATAATTAAAGATATCTGTAATTTAATTTTGACTAGTCAAAATGGTATTTTAAGAGATCTGAACTATAATTATTCCTAGTCAATCTGCTGTGACTCTGATGCAAGGCTTCGCAATGGATATGGTCTTTATGCTTACTGTTTGAGCTGGCTGTGTTCATCGCTCGGGGTAGCTGATGCTTTATGAGAACTGTACCTTGTCTGACCTATGTTCTGTAGCTCTTCCAGTGACTTTCAGGATGCACTTATTGCATCCTGAATAATATCTCTTTGGATAAATGTAATGTTTTGCAAACCTAGCCTAGTAATTTGGTTTAAGAATTGGCGGTGGCTGCTCTAAAAAAAAAAAAGTAAGAAAACGCCAGGAAGTGGAAAGAGACGGGGCGAAACAGTCGTCTTGTTACAGACAGGAAAGTTAACAGCTCGTTTCTCGCCTGGGCCGCAGCACTGAGAACGCTGACGAAGACGCTCGACTGGTTCAGTCTGGTCTGACATGGCGGTCGCTGCGTTAGTTGAACGAGGAATTCTTCTTACAAGGAGCCAGTTTTTTATCTACAACCGCATTTGACTAGTCAAAATAATAACTGAAGATATGTATAAATGTATTTTGACTTCGAATGATAATAGAAGATATCTCCAAAATAAGATCAGTCTCGTTTCAAGATATTCGTAACTTCTTTATAGATATCTTAAAAGACTTTTGATTAGTAAAAACTCAAATTCAAAGTATCTCCGCTTTAGTTTTGACTAGTCATAACTCCAGTTCAAAATACCTACAATTGTATTGGTGGGGCATGCCCCATACCTATACAGCACCGAGAGTTTGGCACTTTTCAGGGTTCCCCACAGAAATAACCACAACAGCCACAGACACTCAGCCCTTAAAAACATTCATTCTGTACATTCTGACCCCATTTCAACAGACAGAATTCATAAACAACTTCACATGTTCACACAATAAAGCCCCAAACTAAGGGGATTTTGTGGTTTTTCTCATTCTCCTTTTTTCCTGCGACAAGTGCTCCTCGTCCACAAAGAACATGTCTCCTTATTGGTCATTTTATGTACATCAACCAATAAAAACATTAGATGCAAACACAAAATGAACATATATGCAAGTGCGCAGATTGTAATATCATAGTTTCAGATATTAAAAAAGATCATTTAGATATCTTCAATAACAAGGAATTAAAGATATATTTAATTGAAATTATGACTAGTCAGAACTAATGTGGGGATATCTCGAATCCGACTTACGACTAGTAATAATTTAAATGGATATATCTGGAATTCATGTTTTAGATAGTCAAAACTGAGATATCTTTATTGTAGATATCTTTACACAACATATAGAATATGGCGCCTGTGTGACAGTGTGCTGCTGTAACACCCAAATTTCTCCAACTGGGGATTAATAAAGTCTTATCTTATTTTATCTTATCTCTTAATTGGAGTTCCACAGAACTTAATGGCAAAATCTTACTAGTCAAAATGGAATTAGAGATATATTAAATTAGTGTTTTGACTAGTCAGAATGTAATTAGAAATACCTTAAATTAGCGTTTTGACTAGTCATAAATGAATTACAGATATCTGTAATGTGAATCTGGCCAGGCTATTAGATGTTAAAAGGGCTTGCCATAAGTACCTTGCTGCATGTTAGCCCCACTGTGTGATGTCACAGTGCAGTACCTGGACCCCTATGTGATGTCACAATGCCAGTACTTTGCCCCCCCCACCCGTGTGATGTCACAATGGCAGTACCTTGCTGCATGATCTCCACGATCTGCACAACCTTCTCCATGTGCTTCCGTGCTGCAATCAGGCCCTGCAGCATCAACATCTTATAGTAGTTAAACATGTCCCCATCCAGCCCGCCCATTACCTATGAGAGAGAGAGAGAGAGAGAGAGAGAGAGATGTCTGTTAATATTAGCATACAGTATAACACTGCAATAATAATAAGAGTAATTGCACTCATTGATCAAATATGAATCAGCAGGAGATTTGGCAATTTGGCCTATTTCTCACCTCAAATGTTTTCAGAAACATACTTTAGTGGACCGTTCAGGTGGAATATGAAAAAGTTTATGAACAGGCCACCATTTTTCTCTGGTTTGAAAACTTTGGGCCAAAACCAAACTAGCCAATCAGGTGACAGCAGAGTTCCATCGTATTAAAAAGTAAATGGACAAATTTGAGGGCGACAACAATTCTCCCATTCGATGTCTTGACTGGGAAGGCAGGTATGCCATCCAGCCAAGTTACGCCTTGGTGGGGCGACATGCCCCATACCTATACAGCACAGAGAGTTTGGCAGTTTTCAGGGTTCCCCACAGAAACAACTGCAACAGCCACAGACTGACACATTTAAAACAGCACAACTTTGCAGCTCTGACATCTACTCCCCTCATAGCCTAGTGGGTAGTGCCTGGCCTTTTGGCTGGAACTGTTTACAGGACTGATATACCAGGGTTCAATCCTCGCCTTTTTAATTCAGTACACTGGCTTCCTGGCTAACTATAAATACAAAATTTACACTATTGCTTTGGCATCTGCAAAGTTTTTCTGGGACAGTCTGCTTTCGGCATTTTCAGTGTGTTTAACGAAAGCTACCTTTTGTGTGAGTTACCTCACATTCTTGAACGTTGAAAACGTGTTTGTCATGACGTACATATTACTGCAAGAATCTTTTTGTCTCTCTCTTAACTGCCACAATACCATCTGACGCCTGTAGATGGCAGTGGCCGCCAGTCAGTGTGACATTTGCAGGCACAGGATGTCTTGCTTGGTAGCAAGCTTTGCTCGAATACTAGCAACAAGCTAAGCGAGCTGAGAGCGACTGTCTGCGTATGTGGTCAGCTAAAAGCATTTATATTTTCGTTGCAGTGAAAAAGAACTGCTTGTTTTCATTCAAATATGTGGCACCGAAACACTTGTTGTCATTCTGCGAGTGCAACATGTGCGTGTCTGTCATAGCCTATATTTATATATGAATTATTATTATCACTTACTCATTACAAACACAGTGCAACAAGAAATGATATCTCATAAAAAACACATTTTCAACGTACAAAAATGCCAAGTTACTCACACATACAAAGCACTGTCTATAAGTCATTCATTCAAACTGGCGAAATCTAGGCCTGCCATTAAAGGTATTGATATCAAAATGACATCAAGTTACTGTACTACAAACAATATAGGCTACCTTGCCTCACAGAAATTAAAGAAGCTGTATTCCAAAGCAATATTACCCAATGTCTCCTAAATTTTTCAAGTCACATGGTCCTGTGTTTTTTTATCTTACCATCTCACAATGTCATCATTCACACTTTGTGTCACATCAAAGTGTCAAATAACCTCAACTGCCTCGTGCAAGCCATTTACATTAATGTACAAAGCTGCTGGAGACTACCTACAGAAAGCATATTACTCCAGACAACATATGCTTATCCTTGTTTGTCAAGTTAATTTTACTAAATGTATGCATATGCATATTTGCTACTTAAAATAAATACTGCATCTAAAATAAATATTGTATATACATACATACAATACTTCATTATCCCCATGGGGACATTTCCCTCACAGCATGTAACATTCACATTTACAAACAGACATTTATACCCAGAAACACAATCATTCACGCAACAGAAAGGCTGGGCAGCTAAACACATACATACACATAAAAATTGGACATATTGAGGCCTACTAAATCAATCGTACCTCTTACAAACCCATCCACACATATGTTTGGCCTGTTAATGTACTGTATGCTTACCCACACAGGGCCCAGTGACTTGAAACAATTTAGAAAACATTGGGCAGCACTGCTTTGGAATACAGCTTCTTTAATTTCGGTGAGGCAAGATAGCCTATATTGTTTGTAGTACAGTAACTTGGCGTCATTTTGATATCAATACTTTTAATGGCATGGCTAGATTTAGCCAGTTTGAATGAATGAGTTATAGACAGTGATTTGTATGTGTGAGTAACTTGGCATTTTTGTACGTTGAAAATGTGTTTTTTATGAGATAAACATATACATGATGTACAGTAGTAGTACATCCAAAGAGGTACTCTGACATCACAAACGGGGTGGGGCCAGAATGGAATGCAGAAAGCATTTTTCAAACATTAGAGGGCAGCACCAAGACATTTTCTACCAGTTTTTTCTGCCAAATAATACTGTTTCAGAAATGTTGAAATAACGGCATGGATTAATGTTTCATTATAAAGTAGGCACACTAACACATTTACAGCTAAATAATAAAGGTGATCTAGGGTGTAATTACTCTTTAAAGACTCATAATAATAATTAATAATAAATTATAATGTAATAATAAACACAATGCAAGTGCAGTGTTTTGTGTGACACTGCAAGCATATCTCATTCACCATTGATTCAAATACATCCAAATGTGTATGGGGTTCATTTATAAATACTTGACTTATTCCTGTAAACTTGAAACTTAACTCCAATGAACAGCCGTTGATTAGATATGTGTGACACAGTAACATGAATGTGAGATCTGAAGGAGTGACTGGAGACTCACGTCCACAAACTCGCTGGTGAGCTTGAAGGCGGACGTCTCGAAACCCAGGTTCCGGGGCGAGCTGGACAGGATGAAGCCGAAGTCGATGTGCAGGATGTGGCCTTCAGAGTCCAGCAGGATGTTCCCATTGTGCCTGGAGAAAGGGGGGGGGGGGGGCGGGGGGGGAGAGAGAGAGAGAGAGAGCAGTCAGAGAGGGAGAGAGAGAGGGACAGAGTAAGAGAGAGAGAGAGAGAGACAGAGTGAGAGAGAGAGGGACAGAGTGTGGGAGAAAGAGAGTGAGAGGGAGAATGAGAAAAGGAGACAGTGGGAGAGTGAGAGAGGGAGAGAGAGGGAGAATGAGAAAGGGAGAGAGTGGGAGAGTGAGAAAGGGAGAGTGAGAGAGGGAGAGAGTGGGAGAGTGAGAGAGGGAGAGAGTGGAAGAGTTAGTGAGACAGACAGAGAGTGGGAGAGAGAGAGTTTTGTTTTGTGTTGATATTAACAATCAGCTTTAAAAAAAAATTTTTTTAATGACTATTTTCTACTTCCATCCACTGTATTTTCTACTATTTACTGTAGTATGTTTTCTAATTAATGTTTAGCTTCTTAATGTTTAAACACTTGCTTTGGCAATATGTACAGTGTTACGTCATGCCAATAAAGCCATTTGAATTTGAATTTGAGTGAGACAAACAGAGAGTGGGAGAGAGAGTGAGAGAGAGAGTGGGGGAGTGAGAGAGAGAGGCAGGCAGAGAGTGGGGGAGTGAGAGAGAGAGAGAGAGAGGCAGGCAGGGAGTGGGGGAGTGAGAGGGAGAGAGAGAGAGACAGGCAGGCACGCAGGATGCCCGTCGCGGGCCTGCGCTCACCTGTCCTTGACCTGCAGCAGGTAGCAGATGAGCGAGTAGCCGGCGCAGCTCTGGACGAAGCTGCGCTGGGCGCTGAGGAACTGCTCGCTGGTGCGGCCGCCGTGCTCCTGCAGGAAGTAGTCCAGCAGCGGCAGCTGGCTCTGCTTCTTCACCTGGTGCAGCGACACGGCGTTCACCACCGGCTCGATCATGCCGCTGTCCGACGACAGCACCAGGATCTTGTAGGGCTTGATCCACAGCGGCACCCGCTCCTGCTCCCAAATCGACTGGAGAGGGGGAGAGGGAATGTGTGGCTTTGGCTGCACAATACACCGCCGCAAACCGAGGGGCAGTTGAGTAATGAGACAACACTTATATCCAGATCTACAGCCTCCCCACTACACTAGGCTCTATATGCCCTCTTCTCAATAACTTCTTTTGTGTACTTTTAAAAATGATTAAATGTTATATTCACTGTTTCACCTAATTTACACGTGATGAAATGAAATTACACACACTAACATACACAAACACCACACACACACACATACACACACACAAAGCTGTATCTGTTTATATGTTTATTCTATGTTTGTTGTACTCATGCTTTGGCAATATGTATATTCATTTAGCTCATTGGAATTTGAGAGACGGTGTAAACCGCCACAGCGTGGCGAGTAAAGCCGACGCGCTCCACCCCAACGCCGCTGTCTGCGAGGCGGCCGGTGCGTCACTCTTCTGGGCTCAGTCACTTTCTGATCGCAGACGGGCTTTAGTGTCGAGTTCTCGCGAATCGTGTTAAAAACACAAAATTTGCCTTCCTGGCGGGAGAGGGAGCGGGAGGGAGGTTGAAGCGAGGTTGCCGTGGTGACGTTACCTGCAGCTGGCTGAGCACCTGGAAGGCCAGCAGCTCCTGCCGCAGGTCGTCCCCGCACTTGACGATGACGGAAAGCAGGTGCCAGTTTGGGAGGTGGCCGTACGGAGAGCCCTCCCTTATTCGCCTGGAACAGAGAGAACAAGAGAGCGTTCACAGGGGCAAACCGCTAATTAATATAATGGTAACAGTACAGCTACTGGTAACAGGAAGGCTAATGGTAAGGTAAGGCTAAAGCTAATAACACAGCTAATGCTAAGAGGAAAGCCAATGCCAATAACAAGGCTAATGCTAATAGCACGGATATTGATAAGAGTAAAGCTAATGCTAATAACAAAGCTAATGGTAAGAGTAAGGCTAATGCTAATAACAAGGCTAATGACAAGAGTAAAGCTAACTGTAACAGTAAGGCCAATGGTAAGAGTAAAGCTAACAGTAAAAAGCAAGGCTAATGGTAAGAGTAAGGCTAATGCTAATAACAAGGCTAATGGAAAGAGTGAGGCTAATGCTAATAACAAGGGTAATGGTAAGTGGAAGGCTAATGCTAATAAGAAGACTAGCTGTAACACTAAGGCTAATGCTAAGAACAAGGCTAATAGTAAGTGGAAGGCTAATGCTAATAACAAGGCTAACTGTAACAGAAAAGCTAATGGTAAGAGTAAGGCTAACAGTAAGAGCAAGGCTCACAGTAAGAGCAAGGCTCATTCTAATAACAAGGCTAACTGTAACAGTAAAGCTAATGCTAATAACAAGGCTAACTGTAACAGTAAGGCTAATGCTAATAACAAGGCTAACTCTAACAGTAAGGCTAATGTTAATAACAAGGCTAACTGTAACAGTAAGGCTAATGCTAATAACAAGGCTAACTCTAACTGCTAAGGCTAACTGTAACAGTAAAGCTAATGCTAAGGCTAACTGTAACAGTAAGGCTAATGCTAATAACAAGGCTAACTGTAACAGTAAGGCTAATGCTAATAACAAGGCTAACTCTAACAGTAAGGCTAATTGTAGAGCAGGTTGTGACACTCACCGGACCTTCTCCTCCCAGGGCTCCTTTAGAGCCACGGCAGAGGGGTCCTCCGGGTCCCTCCGAAATGTGGTGGGGGTGTGAGCCAGATTCTCAGAGAGACGCCTCCTGCATGCACGGAAACACACACACACACACACACACACACACAGACACAGACACACAGACAAATACCAGGGGGTGAGACACTGAATAAAAACACCCAACACACCTTTCAGGAAGTGACATGCCCCATTTCAGTCTGATAATGCAGCTTTATTTCAATCCGTGTGTGACTGGCCAATTCGTCATAACTGGGGGCATAATCCACCCACACTGGCACGGCAGAGGACTTGCGTCATGTGACACGCCTTACTGTGACATCACAGGTACCTGATGTCGCCGGCGGCGATGAAGACCGGCTCCTTGCTCTCCTGGCTGGTGACGCTGTCCACAGAGAACTGGGAGATGTTGTCACTGCTACTGGTGTGGATCTCTGGGAGCTGGTGGTGCCAGAGAGAGAGAGAACACACTACAGATTCAGCCCAAGGCCACCAGGGGGCGCTCAGCACACACAATAAGCCAACACGCCCCGAGAAATAAGCTCTGCTGTAGCTACAGATTGAGAAGCGGAGGAGAATGAATTTATGAATTTCAAAACTACCCTTACAACAGCTTACTGCATAGCTTTGAATGAGAAATGCCACTATTATTTGCATTAATAATGTCACTAATATTACCTTTGGTGATGTTGTTGCTATTACTCTAATGGTAACTTCTGCTGTACAGTTAACTTCTCTCACTGGGCAGGAACAAAGCCTGCTTCATTCAGCCAGTCCTGTGTGTGGTTTGTGTTTGTGTGCGGGTGTGTGTATGTGTGTGAGTGTGAGGCGCGCAAGCGGAGCGGAGTGGAGCGGTGGGCGGGACGTGTTTGGACAGCCGCCCGCCCGCCCGCCCGCGGCGGCCCTCGCTGACGTGGCCGCCGTTATTCGTGGCTCGCGAGGGAGGAAGAGGAATCACGGAAGTGATGTCACACACGGGGGGGCCGACGACGGAAGTGATGTCACACACGGGGGGGCCGAAGACGGAAGTGATGTCACACACGGGGGGGCCGAAGACGGAAGTGATGTCACACACGGGGGGGCCGACGACGGAAGTGATGTCACACACGGGGGGGCCGACGACGGAAGTGATGTCACACACGGGGGGGGGGGGCCCGAGTCGCGATTCAGGCTCGCCCCAAAAACACGCACAACTCCCTTTATACGACCCTGAGATTCTGCAGCCCAGTGAAATGCTCAATTTGGGGCTTTCAGCAACTGGCGCTACACAAAACAACAGCGTGACCGCTGCTATGGCAACGGAAACAAACTCATAACCTACATGCTGAGCAGCCTCTAACACTGCACAGTTACCCCAGCTGACATCCAACACCCAGTTTCACAAGACTGCCTGGTAACGTGGAATATTCATGCCCTAAGAGTCATATCCTCCAGTGGTTTCTTTGCTCAACTCATTCCCCATCGTGTAGACCAGGAGCGCCCAATCCAATCTGGGCCGGTGTGGGTGCAGGCTTTTGTTTTAGACCAGCACTAAGACACCTGATTCAACTAGTTAACTGATCAATCAAAACCTTTATAAGTAGAATCAGGTGTCTTAGTGCTGGGCTAAAACAAAAACATGCATCCACATTGGCTCTCCTTGGATAAAACTGGTCCCCTCCTGGTCTAAACTGCTTACACCACTTCATATTAACTGAAAATCTGAAAAGATTTGATAAAGAGCAGGGCTGTTGCTGTGTCCCACCTGGGATCTGAACCCGTAACCTCCGCAATAGAAAAGCACGGCACACCTCCTGCGCCTAGACCGCCACGTTCCTCATGAACCAGAGACATGACATGACCCCATTTCCCATGATCCTGTGCTGAGATCGACCCCGTCGCCACGGAGACGGCGCACGCAGGCCACGCCGCGCTCACCTCCACCTGCAGCTCGCTGATGTCGTCGACGGACCAGGCCTCGTCGTCGTTGTCGTAGTTGGGCACGGTGGAGAAGCTGGCGGCCCGCTGCTCGGGCGTGACGCCGCAGTCCGGAAGGTTCTCTGCCGAGCGCGTGCAGCGGATGCGCGTCTCGGGGATGCGCGCCGGGACGCTGGACGCCTCGAAGCTCTCGCACTCCAGCACCTCCACGTAGATCAGGTACGGGGCCTGGGAGGGGACACACAGCGCCAGTCAGGACACAAAACAGACCCAAAACAGCAGCGGTCAGGACGGGAGAGGTGGGGGGGTGAGGTACGAGGCCTAGGAGGGGACACGCACTACCAGTCAGGACGGGAGAGGTGGGGGGGTTGGGGGGGTGAGGTACGGGGCCTAGGAGGGGACACAAAGCACTGGCCAGGACGCACAGGTTTAGCAGTTGGTGAGAATAAAGTCAGATTGATGTGTGCTAGATTTGTACAAGAACAAGATCACTAATCTACATTCTGTAAATGAATGAAGATATTGTGTGTTCCCTCACACGCAATATCACACACACACAAACACACGCACTCACACTAACACACACACCTTAGCTTCGAAGATGAAAACACTGTGGTACAGAGGAAGCAACACTGTGGATAGTAGACCCCCTGTAGGACAGCAGACCCCTTGTAGGACAATATATCCCCTGTAGGACAGCAGACCCCCTGTAGGACAATAGACCCCTGTAGGACAGTAGACCCCCTATAGGACAGTAGACACCCTGTAGGACAGCAGACCCCCTGTAGGACAGCAGACCCCCTGTAGGACAGTAGAACCCTCCCCCCTCACCTTGTCCTTGGAGTTGAGCACCACGCCCTGCGTGTGGGGCACGCGCACCACGTGGTGGTGGAAGGCGGCGGTGGGCAGCCAGACGCGGGCGGGCAGCTTGTGGTTGAGCAGCGAGAGCTCGGAGATGAGCCGCTGGGTCTTCTGCTCCTTGGTGGGCAGCGTGGCCAGCCTCTTCCCAATGCCCATCAGGGACTTCACAAACTCCCGCTGGGGCGCCAGGCGCACAGGCTGGGGGGGGGGGAGAGGGCAGGTGGGGGGGGGAGAGGAGAGGAGGGGAAGGGGAGGAGAGGAGGAGAAGAATGGAGGAGAGGAGGGAGAAGTACAGGAGAGAGGAGGGAAGAGAGTACAGGAGAGAGGAGGGCAAGGGGAGGAGAGGAGGGGAGAAGTACAGGAGAGAGGAGGGGAAGGGGAGGAGAGGAGTAGAGGAGAGAAGGGGAAAAGTAAAAAAGGGGAGGGGAAGAACAGAGGAGAGAAGAGGGGAGTCGATACGAGATGGAGGAGAATGGTACAGAAACGGAGGGGGAGAACAATGCGAGAGAGAGAAGGGGAACCGTATGGGAGAGAGGAGGCGGGGAGGAATTTGCAAGAAAAAAAGGGAAGGAAGGAGAGAGGGAGAAATAAAGAAAGAGAAAGTCAGACAACATAATCCAAAGGACAGCGGTGTTCATCATGGTCGGACGGCGAGCAGGTCAGTGAAGGGCGCTACATCAGTTCCTCCGCCCAAATCGACAGAACCATCCCACCAGCTCTGCAGCCAGAAAGACTGGGAAAGACCAGTGCAGGTATGGCATTATCCAGGGGGGACAGGTGGGCGACAGTACCTTGTACGGTCACATTCAGTTCCCGATGGGATCAGTTCAGCCTTTTGGCTCATAACAGGTACAGCGAGACACGGACACGGGGAAAACTGATCCAGGGTCAGCACTCCAACTCCCAGATGCTGTATGACAGGCCTGCCCAGCCCTGTTCCTGGAGATCTACCGTCCTATAGGCTTTCACTTCAACCCTAGAAAAGTACACCCCATTCAACAGCTAGAGCAGGGTTGCCCAACCTTGTTCTACTGTCCTGATGGTTTTGATTCAATCCTACTTTGGCACACCTAATTCTACTAATTAGCAGCTCCACAAGAGTCTCTAGCTGTTGAATGAGGTGTCCTTTCTTAGGGTTGAGTGTAAACCTACAGGACGGTACATCTCCAGGAACAGGGTTTAATGAAATTTGCATCCCTAGTTGGGGAGAGGCCTTCAAAAAATGTCTGAGGGGGGCCTGAGCAAAAACGTTTGGGACCCACTGCGCTATGCACTTGTCGTGCCGTTTCCACGCCTCCCCGCCATCTCGAGGTTTCGTAAGACCACGCGTATCACGGTGTTCCCGAGCACGTCCGTATGGAATGTTTTCTGGGTCACCACGGCGATGAAAGACGCTGCGCACGCGAGGCCGAATGGCGGCAATGCGCTCAGTGTGACCCCGAGACCGCCGCTCCCCTGCCGGGGGGCCCCGGGTCTGTTGTAACCACGGCGGCGATAGCTTATCAGCACGAGGCGGCAATCTTATCTGAGCCCAATAAGCAAGCATTCCACAGATACCTTTGGTTTGACACCCCCCCCCCCCCCCCATGTTGATCTTACTCCAACACACCTCCACCGCTACACCTGCGCACAGGTGGACCCCCCCCCCCCCACGGAACAAAAGAATGCTTATTTCCTGTGTGCCTTTTTCACAGGGGCTGCTCTGTGATGTTCGTGACAGAAATGAAAGGAGGGTTTGTGGAGGTCCTGCTGGTTGAAATCTCTGAAGGCTGAAAGTGGTTGTCAGGCAAACCAGTCCTGTTGGAGGGACATCGTGGACTGAACTATTCTACGGCTCCTTCAGAGAAGCTATGTGGCTTCAGCAGCAGGAGATGTTCTTCAGATCGAACCATGTTCTCTTATCACATCATCATCAACATCATCACCATCACCAACATCCCCACCATCAACATTACCATCACCATCATAAACATCCCCACCATCAACATCATCATCATCACCATGATCAACATACCCATCGTCAACATCATCAACATCATCATCATCATCAACATCATCGCCACCATGAACATCACCATCACCACCATGATCAACATACCCATCGTCATCATCATCATCATCAACACCACAGAAACAATCACCTTCATCATCATTATCATCACCATCCCGAATCCCTCGTCACCAGAGAACCCCCTCATTCCCGATTACATTGGCAACACCGAGGGGCACCCACCCTGCCCGTTTGTGTCATGTCTGCAGCAAAGAACTACAACTCCCACAATTCCTTGTGGCCAAACTGCAGGTTCATTGCAGCACTTTTGTTATTTAATTTTGAGTGGCGGTGAGATGAGAATAGCTCCCCTTTGACATTGGAGTCCGTACCTCTGCTGCAAACTTGAGGCAAATGGTGTCCGATTGTTTCCAGAAATGACTGAAGCGGTTCGAAGCAAACGCGGTCTGGACCGATCCGAAACTCTGGCCCACGCCCCCACCCTCGCCCGGCACAGGCCTTTGTTTATTTTCGCCTCTCGCCCAACGCTCTGTGGCGGGAGGGGGAGGGGCCAGAGTTTGGTTTTGTTCCAGGCCGACGCAAGCGCAGCGGCGTTTGATTCTCGCAGACGGAGATTTCACAGCAGATCATCCGAGAAGAGAACACCCTGGCTGCGACAGAGGACAGCCGATATCCCACAATGCACCACGGCAGGAGTCGGGGTGAAAGGGGGGGGGGGGGACTTACTGCACCACTCTCTGACTCCGATTCGAGGTTCTCGATGCAGTTGCTGGACTCCTGGGAAAGGGGAGGGTGAGGAAGAGCAGCGAGGCGGGAGGAGAGAGGAAGAGGACACAGCGGTGATTCTTACGGGCCGGGACGCTCAGACGCGTGGCGCACTGGCCATCTGTCGCCCGCCAACTCTCACACCAGGAGCACCGTCACAGGAGCCGCGGTGCAATGCTGGGGCGGGGAGTGAGGCTATTGCACTCAATTTAACACCCCCTCCCCCCAAAGAAATGAGCTGTTACAGGGGGAAAGAATGTAGTTCATGAAACCTATTGGATCTATGGATCTGGGGTGGTGCTATGAGATAAGCTGTACTCTTTCTTAGTCGATACTGGGGTTTCATGGACCTACAGAAAGACAAAGTACAGGTTTCTCCGATAACCCACATATCTCTCTCTCTCTCTCTCTCTCTCTCACCAACACACAAACACGCACACACCGGGGGGGGGGGGGGGGTCTTCGGATCAAAAAATAGACAGCCTATAGGAAAAATGAACGGTTTTTCTAATTCTTTCAAAATAATGAATGACATTTGAATGGTTGTACATGAACAAAATAATTATTTTAGAAGTGGTTAACCCACCTGTGCTTACACTCATCACACAATTACAAAATCACACACAGTGCTGCATTTTGAGCTACCATCCACGTGTATAAACTAAAAGTTTGCCGTTACCCATTAGTGAAATAAATCATACATTTTTCTACATTGTACAGGTTTATATATCACTGTAAATATTATTATTGTTGGTGCTGTTGCTGTTCTAGTTCGTAATTTCCTTAAGTAGTTTGAGTATTCTTTAAAGTTTCTTTTCTGGCTAACATTAGCTGCCTTTGATTAGCCGCCGAGCCCCGCTTCAAAGGCCTCGTCACGGAAGCGCTAGCTGTGACGTGCATAACATGCGCACAGCGCTAGCTGTGACGTGCATAACATGCGCACAGCGCTAGCTGTGACGTGCATAACATGCGCACAGCGCTAGCTGTGACGTGCATAACATGCGCACAGCGCTAGCTGTGACGTGCGTAACATGCGCACAGGGCTAGCTGTGACGTGCATAACATGCGCACAGCACTAGCTTTCTGTAGCAAAATAATCCTTTCTGTCAGACAGCAGCACGGGAATTCAGTGGACCCAGTGCGATTTAAGAGAGAAATGTGTCCGGATAAAAAATAAATTTAAAAAAAACATCCAAAATTTTTTAAACGGCAGTTTAAATCACAGATCGTGACAGGGACGGTTATGACAAACTCTATAGAGAAATTCTGTTTTGATGTGGAACTCCATATATGGGCAAAGGTTTGTTGCTCTGCGTTAAGGCCCGTGAAGGCTGGTGTAGCGCTTCGGCTCTGATGACTGTACACGCGGCTCTTCGGCCCCCTCCCTGGGCAAACGCCACAGGCTCCAACAGAGCTGTGCACACAGCCCCCACCCCACGCGTTGCCCTGGTGACGGGCAGGCAAAAGGGAGACGTGTGGACAAAAGGAGGGGGGGGGAGAGAATATTTGTCATCCTGTGAGCACGGAGGGGGGGATGGAGACAGAGACAGAGAGAGAAGAAGGGTAGAGAGAGAGAGAGAGAGAGAGAGAGAGAGAGAGAGAGAGGAAGTGTGCAGAGGAGAAGTGGACACATCCTGAGTGGTGAAAGAGGGGCAGGTTGTGTTGCGTTGTGCAGGTCTCTCTCCAGCAGCTCTAAATGGGGAGGCCCTGCGGGGGGGTGACGGGGGGGAGCTAATAGCTCACGCCAGCATCTGGCAACCGGAGCTGACCCCGACAGGATTCAGTCGACAGTTTAGTAAAAAAGAGAGAGCAATCGCACATGATAGAGAGAGATAGAGAGGGACAGAGAGAGAGAGATTGCACATGACAGAGAGAGATAGAGAGGGATAGAGAGAGAGAGAGAGATCAGACACAACAGGGAGATAGGGAGGGACAGAGAGAGAGAGAGAGATCAGATACGACAGAGAGAGATAGGGAGGTATAGAGAGAGAGAGAGAGAGAGAGAGAGAGATCACACACGATAGAGAGAGATAGGGAGGGATAGAGAGAGAGAGAGAGATCACACACGACAGAGAGAGATAGGGAGGGACAGAGAGAGAGAGAGAGATCACACATGATAGAGAGAGAGAGAGAGAGAGAGAGATCACACATGATAGAGAGAGATAGGGAGGGATAGAGAGAGAGAGAGAGATCACACACGATAGAGAGAGATAGGGAGGGAGAGAGAGAGAGAGAGAGAGAGAGAGAGAGAGAGATCACACACGATGAGAGAGATAGGGAGTAGAGAGGGGACACAGAGAGAGAGAGTGATCACACACACGATAGGGAGAGATAGGGAGGGACCACAGAGAGAGAGAGAGAGATCACACACGACAGAGAGAGATAGAGGGAGGGACAGAGAGAGATAGGGAGGGACAGAGAGAGAGAGATCACACATGATAGAGAGAGATAGGGAGGGACACAGAGAGAGAGAGATCACACACGATAGAGAGAGATAGGGAGGGACAGAGAGAGAGAGATCACACACGACAGAGAGAGATAGGGAGGGACACAGAGAGAGAGATCACACACGACAGAGAGAGATAGGGAGGGACACAGAGAGAGAGATCACACACGATAGAGAGAGATAGGGAGGGACAGAGAGAGAGATCACACATGATATAGAGAGATAGGGAGGGATAGAGAGAGATCACACACGATAGAGAGAGATAGGGAGGGGTAGAGAGAGAGAGAGATCACACATGATAGAGAGAGATAGGGAGGGGTAGGGAGAGAGAGAGAGAGATCACACACGACAGAGAGAGATATGAACTGAAGGAGAAACCAGGGCATTCTATGCCATAAAGAGAAACATCCAAATTATACTGCCAATCAAAATTTGGCTTAAAATATTCCAGAGATGGATGGATGGATTGATGGATTTGATGGAGGGAGAGATGGAAAGATCACACAAACATCAGAGAGGGAGAGATGGATGGATGGAGGGAGAGAGGGAGAGATACAGACGTGCCAAGTAGCAGGAAGAGACTGCTGAGAGCACAGATTAGAAACAGAGATCAGAGACACAGCAGGGAAAAGAGAGAGCGAGTAACAAAACAGGAGGGAGGAATAGAGAGAGGGATAAGAGAGACAGCTGGATGAGAGAAACATAGACAGAGAGAGAGGAGCTGGAGTACATCAAGGGAAGAGGATGTGAGGGGGATGTGTACCAGCAGGGTGTGAGCATGTGTGCATGTGCGTATGTGTGCGTGTCAGTGCGTTGTTTGTGTGTGTGTGTGTGTGTGTGTGTGTGCGTGCGTGCGTGCGTGTGTGTTTGAGGAGCTGACCTGCTCACCTAGCACTCTCAGCAGCAGCCCTGTGAGGAGCAGGTTTATTGAAAGGTTAAAAAGGGGGGCGACATAGCTCAGGAGGTAAGACCGACTGTCTGGCAGTCGGGGGGTTGCCGGTTCAAACCCCGCCCTGGGCGTGTCGAAGTGTCCTTGAGCAAGACACCTAACCCCCAACTGCTCTGGCGAATGAGAGGCATCAATTGTAAAGCGCTTTGGATGAAAGCGCTATAAAATGCAGTCCATTTACCATTTACCAAACCAAAATGTAAAATGTCAATGTTGTAGAACTCCACTGCTTTCAATTACTGATTGTGACATCAGCATTAGAATGTTCAGTTAAGAACATAACTACACATGTAGGGATAATCTCCATCACCAGGGGGACCACTGCAGCCTGGATGAGACACTGCTCAAATATGCACACACACACACACACCCCGCACACACACACACACACACACACACACACACACGTCTGCTTCACTCACTCTGGCCTCCAGCTTTTCTAACAGGTGGTGACCTCATCCAGGCTCTCCCCATCTGCCCATCCAAAAAACAAAAAAAACAAAAACAAACCCACCCCTCTTCACCTTCCTCTGACCCCCACCCCCCCCCCCCACCTCCCCTCAGCCAGAGCCCCTCCCTTACTCAGCCTCACAATGGAGGCAGGACCTACAACAGACACCACAAACAGCCCCCCCCCCCTCCACCACCTTAAACACACACACACACACAGAGCCACACAACACACACAGCTGCTAAAGTGTGTTTTTACTGCAGGGAGCACATGCTGATTCACACAAACAGCCCAGATGTTCTCCATCCACAGAGACTTCACCGAGGCAGAGGAAACTCCTCACACACACACACGCGCACACACACACGCACGCACACATGCACATACACGCACACACACACACACGCACACATGCACACACACACATACACGCACACACACACACACACGCACGCACACACACGCATACATGCACGCACGCACGCGCATATACACGCGCACGCACACACACACACGCACACACACACACACACTCTCATGCTATCTGAGAGCAGTGTGTAATATTCCAATCTGAAGTGGGATAGAAAGCCTCCCTTCCACCGGCCGTTTCCTGTCACGGCGACAGGTGTGGGGCAGTTGGGGCAGTTGGGGCAGTTAGGACAGGGGCGGTGAGAAGGGAAGCCGTTGGGGCAGAAGTCCAAGCGTCACAGTGCGGAAAGGCCCACCGCCAGCCCAGCCGCTCGGTCACACCCTTTTAATGGTTTTCAGAGAATGTTTAGACTGGAACAGCAGGGAGACAGAACTCCCGATATTAACACCGAGCTGAGAATCCACACCACCCCGCAATACCACATCCATTTTAACGTTTTTCTGGAATGTTTTTTTTTTTCCCAGTGTTCTAGAACTCCCGTTGTTTACAATCACCAGTCGTGATTGTGACATCAGCATTAGAATGTTCAGTTAAGAACATTCCGATCACACGTTCGTGGGTAAACGGGTTAAAACCAGTCAGAAAGAGAGGGGCGACGCTCACCTCGTCCGGGCTGCTCTCCACCTTGGGGTTGCTGGCGGTCCTCTTGAGCCCGCCGGCGGGGCTGGCGGCGGCGGCCGCGTCCGACTTGGAGCGCTGGTGCGTGGGGCGGCGGGAGGGCGACAGGCCGGGGCCGGCCTCGGGCGGGGCGCCCGGCTGCAGCTCCTCGGACAGGATGAGGCGGCGCAGGCGGGTGCCGCGCGAGTGGCGCTGGGCGGAGATGTGCATGTCGGAGGAGTAGGCCCCCAGCAGCCAGGCGCACTGCAGCGAGAAGGCCACGCCCCCGCGGCAGCGCTGCACCACGTAGGGCCGGATGGCGTCGCCCACGTCCTCGTCCATGTGCACGTACATGTTGAGCAGCTGCGGCAGGTAGAAGTCCACGTCGCCGTCGGCGAAGCTGAAGAGCCGGTTGCCGATGTAGGCCTGCACGCCCGGCTCCTTGGACTTGTACAGGTAGGAGATCGCCATGGAGACGTCGAAGAGCTTGGACTCGAAGAGGCGCAGGAGCCACGACTGCTTGGAGGCCCGCGAGTCCCTCTGCTCCTGGCGGACGCCCCGCCCCGCCCCCGCCCCCGCCCCCGCCGGCGCCTCCTCCTCGTCCTCCTCCCGGATGCGGGGCGGCATCCCGGCCCCGCCCGCGACCCCGCCCTCCTCGTGGTGGTGGTGGTGTGGGTGGTGGTGGGCGGAGCCATTGGGCAGCGTGGGCTCCTCCCCCTCCCGGAGCATGACCTTCTCCAGGACCTCCCGGCAGGCGGCCTTGGCCACCTCGGGGTCGATGAGGGGGCCCGGCTCCGCCTCGCCCTCCGAAATGACGCCCAGGGGCGGGCTGGGCCCCCGGGGGCCCTCCGTCCCGCTCAGGCTGCTGGCCCGGCTGCTGGAGCTGCTGCAGGGACTGCTCGGGGGGTGCAGGTGCACCGAGGAGGAGGTGGAGGAGGAGGAGGGCGAGGAGGGGCAGGAGGAGGTGCAGGCGAAGGCCGAGGAGGAGGAGGTGGAGGAGAAGGAGGAGGAGGGGCTGAGCTGGAGCTCCTCCATCCGGGCGGGGGGCAGCGCCACGTCTGTGTCTCCCATGAGCCTCTGCGGGAGGAACGGAGAATTCAGCCAAAATCTTCAAACTTATCTCCAGTTCTACACATTTCAGGATTCCTCTTTGGAGAAATAATACACTATTTTTGCACTTTTCCGCAGAGCAACAACAACAACAACTAACACATTAGCACGACACGCTAATACAGTAGCATGCCATGCTATTAGGTTAGCATGAAAGGCTACAATTGTCAGTCTGCAGCATCAAGCTCAACAAGCTCAAAGCCGCGACTAAAGCGCTAAACGCTCCTCAAAGCAGCAGCTTCAAGCGCACACTGCTGTTCCTCTTTCCAGAAACTTTCTCCTGCTGACACCAGACAGAACGAATGGGAGCGTTACGCAGCTGGCGAATAAACCTCGCCCAGTTACCGGCAGCGCGTTTCCACTCCGCGCCGCAGCAGTGCGGCTGCCGTCTGACCTGAGGGATCAGATTCACCGTCTGACCTGAGGGTTCAGATTCACTGTCTGACCTGAGGGTTCAGATTCACTGTCTGACCTGAGGGTTCAGATTCACCGTCTGACCTGAGGGATCAGATTCACTCTGTCTGCCCTGAGGGATCAGATTCACTGTCTGACCTGAGGGATCAGATTCACTGTCTGACCTGAGGGATGAGATTCACTCTGTCTGACCTGAGGATTCAGATTCACTCTGTCTGACCTGAGGGATCAGATTCACACTGTCTGGCCTGAGGGATCAGATTCACTGTCTGACCTGAGGGATCAGATTCACTGTCTGACCTGAGGGATGAGATTCACTCTGTCTGACCTGAGGATTCAGATTCACTCTGTCTGACCTGAGGGATCAGATTCACACTGTCTGGCCTGAGGGATCAGATTCACTGTCTGACCTGAGGGATCAGATTCACTCTGTCTGACCTGAGGATTCAGATTCACTCTGTCTGACCTGAGGGATCAGATTCACACTGTCTGGCCTGAGGGATCAGATTCACTGTCTGACCTGAGGGATCAGATTCACTGTCTGACCTGAGGGATCAGATTCACTCTGTCTGACCTGAGGATTCAGATTCACTGTCTGACCTGAGGATTCAGATTCACTGTCTGACCTGAGGATTCAGATTCACTCTGTCTGACCTGAGGGATCAGATTCACTCTGTCTGACCTGAGGATTCAGATTCACTCTGTCTGACCTGAGGATTCAGATTCACTCTGTCTGACCTGAGGATTCAGATTCACTCTGTCTGACCTGAGGGATCAGATTCACTGTCTGACCTGAGGATTCAGATTCACTGTCTGACCTGAGGATTCAGATTCACTGTCTGACCTGAGGATTCAGATTCACTCTGTCTGACCTGAGGGATCAGATTCACTGTCTGACCTGAGGATTCAGATTCACTCTGTCTGACCTGAGGATTCAGATTCACTCTGTCTGACCTGAGGATTCAGATTCACTCTGTCTGACCTGAGGATTCAGATTCACTCTGTCTGACCTGAGGATTCAGATTCACTGTCTGACCTGAGGGATCAGATTCACTCTGTCTGACCTGAGGGATCAGATTCACTGTCTGACCTGAGGGATCAGATTCACTGTCTGACCTGAGGGATCAGATTCACTCTGTCTGACCTGAGGATTCAGATTCACTGTCTGACCTGAGGATTCAGATTCACTGTCTGACCTGAGGATTCAGATTCACTCTGTCTGACCTGAGGGATCAGATTCACTCTGTCTGACCTGAGGATTCAGATTCACTCTGTCTGACCTGAGGATTCAGATTCACTCTGTCTGACCTGAGGATTCAGATTCACTCTGTCTGACCTGAGGGATCAGATTCACTGTCTTTCCTGAGGGATCAGATTCACTGTCTGACCTGAGGATTCAGATTCACTGTCTGACCTGAGGATTCAGATTCACTGTCTGACCTGAGGATTCAGATTCACTCTGTCTGACCTGAGGGATCAGATTCACTCTGTCTGACCTGAGGATTCAGATTCACTCTGTCTGACCTGAGGATTCAGATTCACTCTGTCTGACCTGAGGATTCAGATTCACTCTGTCTGACCTGAGGATTCAGATTCACTGTCTGACCTGAGGGATCAGATTCACTCTGTCTGACCTGAGGGATCAGATTCACTCTGTCTGACCTGAGGGATCAGATCAGATGGGGGCGACATAGCTCAGGAGGTAAGAGCGATTGTCTGGCAGTCGGAGGGTTGCCGGTTCAAACCCCGCCCTGGGCATGTCGAAGTGTCCTTGAGCAAGACACCTAACCCCTAACCCCTAACTGCTCTGGCGAATGAGAGGCATCAATTGTAAAGCGCTTTGGATAAAAGCGCTATATAAATGCAGTCCATTTACCATTTACCATTCACTGTCTTGACTCTGTCTGACCTGAGGGATCAGATTCACTCTGTCTGACCTGAGGGATCAGATTCACTCTGTCTGACCTGAGGGATCAGATTCACTCTGTCTGACCTGAGGGATCAGATTCACTGTCTTTCCTGAGGGATCAGATTCACTGTCTGACCTGAGGATTCAGATTCACTGTCTGTGTGCTGAGGTTCACCGAGCATTCAGGTACACTGCCTGGGTGTTCAGGTTCACTGAGCATTCAGGTATGCTACCTCAGCATTCAGGTACACTGTCTGAGTGTTCAGGTTCACTGAGCATTCAGGTACGCTACCTCAGCGTTCAGGTTCACTGTCTGAGTGTGCAGGTAAACTATCTCTGTGTTCAGGTTCACTGAGTGCTCAGGTACCCCCAGCACA